>JAQFVV010012550.1:622725-967941 GCA_028023455.1 Epiperipatus broadwayi
ATACCCATTAATTAAAAAATATTGTATTAACAATATAAATAATAAATATAATTGCAATTAAATATAAACGTATAAACTTTCAATCTGCAGAAGTACTTTCTGTTAATTCTTTATCCCTCCTCAATATTTAGATATAATTAAAAATAGTAATTGCAGGTATATAATAAGCCTGTGTTTCAATTATTATAATGGTAATAATATATTATAAAAAGTATTATTAACTGAAAATACTTCTATTGATTATTGTATTTTTTATAATATATTATTACTTTTATAGTCATTATTTTATATATGCAATTAAAATTTTAAAACAAAATATAATTGTATTTAAAATTCAATAGGCCAAATGAACTTTTAGTCATTTTTATGTCATAATCATGACTAGAATATAAATAATATAAACAAGTAAAATAAAACTATTTATTTAAAACTTTAAATCTGGTTTAATACAATAATAGTGTAAGTTTGGCTAGTATTATTTTTAGAAATTTCTGCAACTTATGTCCTTTATATATATATATATATATATATATATATATTTTTGTCATGATAGTTTTTAAAAGAACAAAGCATGTTTGAATAATCATAGTAGTGGATGTGCCAATTGATTCTAGTATTCAAATTAGTTCTTATTTTCCCTTAATATTGTGGGTAACAGCTTGCATTTTATACTTTACACAATATATAACATTACTTTTTAATAAAATGATTTATCTTTTTTAAATTATTGGTATGCTTATTAAGATTTACAGGAGAATATAAATCAACACTATATATTTTAAACAAATGCAATAAATAGCTTGCTATGTTGAATTAATGTATAACATTAAAATACAAATTTTATTATTGCTAAGCTTAGAATTAAGTTTAAACATTATATTGTATGATTAATATGTGCCACCACCTTAAAGTTATACTCTAAATGCAAAGTATCTCTAACACACACACACACACACACACACACACACATATATATATATATATATATATATATATATATATACATATATGTGTATATATATATATATATATATACACACCTTTGTAGCATTCAGATTTATTTACTAAGTACAGAGGTCATATGTAATTAAAGAGAAATGATTTCTACCTTTAATATATGCACTGTACTGGTCTTATAGTAAGCTCAACAATGTCATGCTGAGTGCTGAGTTTGAGAGTATCCTTAGTACTCAACATGACAATGTCGAGCAATTATACAATCAGTACAGCACATAAATGATTTATACTCATAAGAAAAGTAGACTTATTCTCTTCAAAATAATTCTTAGAAATTTGAAACTGTAGTCAAATAATAAATATATTTTTTCATCAATCTTATATAATTTTTTTGTTATCTAATGCTTAACTATATTAAAATTTTTTTAACACAGCTAAGAAATTATAAAAGATAAAAAATATTCATTTTACAAAGTTGTAGAAAAAAATCCAGAAGTTAAAATACAAACTTAATTACAATGCCTTAATATTTTTTTCATAGTCGATAGATGTAGTTGCTATTATATTGCTTGCTGCAAGTCTTCAACAATATTATATTTAATTTGCCTAATACACCAGTGATATCTAAGACATTTAGTAAATTCAGTATAAAAGATATAATAAAATCAAAATATACATAAATACCCTTTTTTTTCACTTATTAACTTCTATGTTGTTGTTTTTTACTTTTTTATGGAATCTTATATAAATTATTCAGTACTAATTTCCATCATGCTAATGAGCTAAAGATTGACTAATATAATTAGGATGCTTTAATAAATTGTTTATTAGAGGTAATAAAAGTATTAAGATATCATTAGACTGTTTTTTATATTCTATTATTTGTAAGCTGCATCAGATAGCAATAATTGATTGCTTAGTCTTAAAATAGGTAACAAAAGAGTATATAAATAGAGTTTACCTGTGAAATAAATATTACTGAGTAATTAATATTATAAGGATTTAGAAGCAGTTTGTTTGAAAAAAAAACTGTTAATGTTATATAAAACCAAATTTCTACATAAAATAAAAGTTATTTGCAGCCAAAAAAGCAAATTAAAAAAACTGAAGTATATTGGTATATAAGAAAAATTATATACTTAAAAGTGTGTTAGTCCCCATGACTTCTGATATTTGATATCAAACTATCCAATGGATAAATTCAATTATAAATAATAGTGAACCTGACTTGTAAAGTTCAAATCAAAAAATTGTATATTATAATTAAAAAAAAAAACATATGAATGGAAATGAACTTGGAAGTATCCAAATAAAGCGAGAGCAAAATTAGATTATATTTTGATTAACAGAAAATATGTATTTCAAATTGTAATATGATTATTGATTAGTGATATTAAGTTACATGCTTTTTATGAGATTCAAAACCTATTAAACATGTGATATAAATAGTTGATATTTCTAATATTCAGAAATATTCCAACAAATTTAAACTTGTCAAATTGTTTTAATATAGTAATAGATTTTGAATAAGATTCAGACTTGATTGAAATTGGTAAAAAGGTAAATGATATACTACTAATATAATCAAGAAAGATAACTAATACAAAAAAGCAGCAGTTTATAATAAAACTTTATACTGAGATTAACACAATATGTGACAAAAAATATGACAAAAAATTTAAATGATCTATTAAATTTTTATATATATTTAGGGTTTTATGAAATAGCATGAACAATTATTAATAATAATATAAGAAAGTATAATTGTGAATTGACAAAAAAATTATAGAAGACAGTAGTAGTCTTAAAATTATAAACAACATATTGGTATTGGACAAAAAAGTTATCATTCAGCATTAAAAAGAATAGATAAATGATTGGCATCAAAAAATGTGTAGAATAGTTCTATAAAGAATTATATAGTAATAAAGGAGAAGAAAACAAAGTATTTTCTACAATTTTACTAAATTTTCTGAATTTCCAAGCATTTCAATTATTAAAGATAAAATTTTTTTAGTAAATGATGCAATTATTCCATATAATTAGAAGTGTGCAATAGTAATATAATATTTAAGAATGGAAATAAGAAAGACAATGATATGTGGATTTTAACCAACATAAAGATAAAAGTAGACTTAAAAGTGGTTTTAGACCAGCAGATCTCATCCATGTTTTGAAAAAAATTATAGAAAGAACAAGTAAATATAAGTTGTCATTATGCCTTGATTTTTAGATTATGAAAAGGCATTTAATACAATAAGCTTTTAAATGGGGTTAATGCTTTAATCATCATGATATAAATTGATAATACTTTCATACTCTGAAGAATATTATTACAATACAACTGCAGTAATTAAATTAGATAATGATACTAAGAATATAAAATTTGAAAAGATTATTTAAAAAAATGATCAGCCCATGTCTCTAAAAATTTTTGCAGCAGTTTTATAAAAAAATATTTTGTGGATTAAAATAGAAGACTATGAGAATAAAAATAAATGGCGATTATTAAAATCAAATAAGTTTTTTTTTTTTTCAAAAATATTGCAACTTTTGCAAATAATGCTTCAGAACTAAAAAAAAAAAATTAAGAGATATCAGCTTCAAGTAAGAAAGTAGTATTAAACATAAATCATATGAAAATTAAAAAGAAAGTAATGATAGATAAATATGATTTAGAAGTTTACAAATACTAACACCTTGATCACACCATTAATACTGATAAAGACAACAGATAAAATTAATCATAGAATTAAATTTGAAAAGAATCTCTTTGATAGAAATAATTTAGTATTAAAAGGAAAGTTGCTGCATCAGTTTTTACTTACAGATATTAGATTCGGGCTTTTAACATAATACCAATATAAAGATTTTACATTATTCAACAAAGTATAAAGAGATGGAGTAGGAAAAAAGATCAAAAATAGAATATATGAATGAGAAAATGTACAGACAACACTTTGGTTATTGAAAGAATTAATAAACTAAAATGGAATTGAGCTAGACAGTTGAAATTTTAAATTGGATTCCAAAGAGTTTAAAAAATATACAAATAAATTAATTATGAGATGGAAAAATAAAATAAATATTTTTTCCAGTTGTTGTGGAAAATAAGGCTACAGATCTGAGGAATTGGATTGATTGTGGAGAGACCTTTATCTCGCAGGTGATCACTACCTAAACAATATCAATAATAATTAACTATCTCAATCTGTCATCAAAGCAATCTTTTTTTAAACAATAAAGATAAAAGTAGACGTTTATATACGCTTAAACGGTAACTTCATTAAAAAGAGTGAAAATATTGAATCAAAGAAGTTTAAACAAACTTCATTAAACAGTTAAATAGAACCTGATCTAAATGCAGATTAAGAAATAGTCAATTATTACATTCATTCTGCAATTATAACTTTCAAACTGCATTCCATATATATATATTGTACCGGTCAAAATAGTATGCTCATATGCATTCCATATATATATATTGTACCGGTCAAAATAGTATGCTCACTTAACAAGATTCAAATCCTAAGCAAAAGTACCTCGAATCCGATCATACTCGAGATACACAGGTCTGGAGCAATCCTGAATTCTAACCTATTTACCTATTCTTCAAATCTCTGACCCAATGAACAACAATTCTGATGATACAGTAAAATTATTTTAAATCCGTGCCCATAAGCAAAGCGGTAGAGCATAAGATCAGACTGATGATGATGATCAAGATTAGAGTAGCCCAGGAATTACATATATTATAGTTATGTTCATTAATGCTAAGTTATTAGGTAAAGAAATAATTTTAAATACTAATTAGAAATAATTCAAAACAAACCAGGATTTACATGAAATTATATATATTTAATAAATATTAAACGAACGCATATATGTATTACAAAAGATTAAGGAAACTATATTTTACCAACTAGTTTCACGCTTAGGACAATATTGTTTATTTACAAGACTTGGGAATTTGTTGATTAAAATCCCCTCTATCACTCATTTAATAAATATAATTTTATAGATGCAACTTTATGGTGTTTTATAACTTATGCGGAGTTAATAAGCTAATTAAAGAAGACTTTGCTACAGAGTGTTGTGGATGCCGAAAATAAATATAAAAGATCGTGACAGTTTTAACAGTAAATGATTTATTTGATAACGGGCAAAATATATGATTTCAATCATGTATTTCTTAGGAGAACCATTATTTATTTGCATTGTTTGGGCAAAGATGTCTTTTAGAAATAAGAAACAAACAATGCACTTTATTTACAAGATTATATGATATAATAAATAATTTACATTTGTCTATGTCTATGGGAATCGATAACGCTTTTTCAAAGAAAGCATTTTAACTCCATGAACAGAACGTATTTTATGAAATGAATCATTATCTTTAACACATCATTGCGACTTACTAAGATTAGATGGATGGATGATCAAATTAAAGAGCAAAGAGTAATGGTACTAGCATACAATAACGAAATAAGGCCTCATGGCGATTGTGGATATTTTATCATTTTAAAAGAATATTTGAGACAAACTTATATTTGATATGTCCGTGCATTCTGGTGGAGCAATATCGAAGGAGGGTCTGGGCTTGAGAGCCCAGAATCTGGATGCACTGTTTTCTGCAACACATAATATCATAACCCTCATAAACTTTACATTCCACAGGAAGGGGTCCCTGATTACGAACGATTTTGAAAGGTAGGATGGGAGCTTCATGCTTCCGATGCCCCGATGACAAAGCAATCGAGAAATGGAAAGATATAATATCAGAATAAAAGAAAATGTATGCCAGCAACATTTATATAATCTTATAATATTATTTCAAGTTTGGAAATGATCTAACCTCTTGCGCAATAACCTGTTTTCAATTATGAGTCATTTAACAAATCATAATGAATAATAACTTTTATTTATATTATTAAACTAGCAAAATTTATATTTAAGTTCGATTCCCAGATATGTATTAATTAAAGAATTAGCCCTCTGGGCGATGGTAAGAAAAGGTACAATTTTATATTAGGTGTCGCAATCTTTTATAATGGCAACTAAACAACAAAGTAAAATAAGCATCCACAATAAAATACTTTTAGATATACAACCAACCTAGCGAATGATTTCTATTTTAAATAAACAATTGAATATATTTTTACTAATGAATTTAATTAAAGTTGCGAGGTTGACTGATACCGACATATTAGAGAAAATAATATATATATTATATATATATTAAACAAAATAAGTTGTATATATTTAATTGAGCCGCATATAGTTATATAAACATAAATTGAGCGTGAAAGCAAACATATATTTAGAATTACATAATTATTAATAAAGGATTATAGAGAGAAAGTTTACGAGCAAAACTAGAAAAACATCATAAATGGATCTATGAATTAATTTAGCTACAAATTATAAATCACCCGTGAATGTTCGTATTAAAGGCAGCTCTAAATTACATGATTTTACCTAAGATATCAGCATAGCAGCAGGTTGGTTGGCAATTCTACGTCATCTCATATAGCCAGTCAGCTGGAATTTTGACAGCTGGTAGACAGTTCTCCGAGAGAAAAAGAAAAAGGTGAAAAGAGTCCCCTACTCACTCTTCATCATGCAGAACTTGTGTTGGCTTCTTAAAAATAATTAAACTCAATTGACTAAACACTCCCCTGAACTCAACTAAAACTGAAAGTAACTAAAAACTCTTTGTTCTCTGGTTCCTTTTATAACATTTTAATACTGCCCAGAATGCAATTTCATATACCAACCCTATCTCTGTAATCCCTTTAAAAACAACATTTAATTAGCAAACTATTTTCAACAGATAAGGCTCGAAATACCATTTTTAGCTATTTTAAATCATTCAACAACAACTGATAAACGATTTGTTTTCGATTTTAATTAAGATTGATAATTCTAATTAAAGGCAACAAGCTGAATTCAAATCACTTGACAACAACTGATAAACGATTTGTTTTTTGGATTTTAATTAAGATTTATAAATTTTAATTATAGACAACGATCTGACTAGTGATAAAGATAATTTCAGTATTTCAAGCCTTCCCCATTTTTCTTTGTTGTTACATTAAATACACACAGTTATAAAAATAATTACAAATATATAAGCAAAAGTATTTTCCAGCAATAAACATAGCAATAAAATTATTGCTTTAGTCATAATATATATATATATATATATGCATCACTCAAACTACTGTTTCATTTTTACTAAACAAAAATTAACTTTACTAATCTTTCTAATGATTCGGCATACAGTGTGTGAGTGAATAGCATATATTTATAGCAAGGTCTGAATTGTGGACCCCTAGGAGGTTAGTCTAGATGGTAAAACATAAAGCATCGATGATGATTAGACATTGATTGCTTCAATATATATATATATATATATATATATATATATTGAAGCATATATATATATATATATATATATATAAGGAGAGAGAGAAAGAGCTAGCAAAACAAGTTCTTATCAAGCTTTTTAGAATATCCCCAACCTCAGAGCTTCTTAAGAGTTTGTTTTGTGAGCTCTATATATAACATTTTTAAATAAAAGTTTATTAAATTAGGGCTTGTGACATATGACTTGGATTTTTTTGTTATTATTTAAATAATAAGGATAATATTGTCCACAGATAGATAGATAGATAGATAGAAAGAAAGAGAAAGAAAGGATAGATAGATAGATAGGATAGATAGATAGATAGATAGATAGATAATAATAATAATAAGAAAAAAAAAAAAAAAAAAAAAAAATAGAAAAAAAAAAAAAAAAAGATAGATAGATGGATAATAATAATAGATAGATAGGATAGAAAAAAAAAAAAAATTAATAATAATAATAATATAAAAAAAAATAAAAAAGAAAAAAAAATATAAAAAAAAAAATATATATATATAAAAAAAAAGAAAAATAAATATATATATAATATATATATAATATAGAAGATAATAAATATAAAGAAAAGAAAATAAAAAAAAGATAGATAAAGATAGATAGATAAATGTAAAAGATAATAAAATTATAGAAAAAAAAAAAAAAGATAAAAAAAAAAGAAGAAGAAGAAGATAGATAGATAGATAGGTAGGTAAGATAGATAGAAGAGAGAGAGAGAGAGAGAAAAGGAAGATAGATAATGTAAATACATGGAAGCAGTCAATACTTAAACAATACTAATATCAACAACAAATCAACAATCTCAATTTGTTGCCAAGGCATTCTCATGTAAAGAATAAAGGCAGAAATATACTTTATATATGATCTAATATATTTATATAAACATTAGATATTGTATCTTAATGACAAAGACTAAAAATATTTAAAACATTTGGATAATCCGCATCACATGTCCTGATTGCAGATTAACAAATATTCAATTATAACATGCAAACTGCAATTATAACTTTCAAACTATCCTTTAGCTATGTATTACTTATATAATAAAGCTAATAATACCAAAATCTAGATGGGGCTAGATAGGTAAATAATGCAAATACATGTAAGCAGTCAACATTACCAATATCAATAACAACCTCAGTCTACTGCAACTTCCTCAAACATTATTGTGGAAATCCACCTTTATATTTGATATTATTACAAGGAAATTCAAATAAATCTCATTAAAAAGGTATATATAACTTGTTCTGAATGCAAACTAACAAATAGTCAATTATAACATAAAACAGCTATTAGCACTTTCAAACTGTACTCCAATTCTGTATTACTTACATAAGTAATATGTAACCAATGTGTGTTAAATTAATTTATAATTACTTACATAAGAAAGCTAACATATATTTACATTATTTACTTATCTAGCATTGGCATTATTAGCTTTATTATGTAAGTCATACATAAATGCAATGTAGATTCAAAGTTATAATTGAAAGTTATAATTGACTATTATTAGTCTGCATTTAAATCAGATTTTATTTACCAGTTTAATAAAGTATATTTCAACTTCTTTAAATTAATAATTTCATTCTTTGTAGTCAAGTTATAATCTTTAGTGTCTATATAAATATATCCATTAAAATCCAGTCAACATTTAGACAATCTCAATATCAATAACAATCAACAATTTCAAACTGGTGTCAAGGCAATCTCCTTTTAACAATAAAGATACAATCTGTAAATAAACTTTTTAAATAGGTAAATATAACCTATTCTTAATGTAGACTAATAAATAGGCAATTTAATGTTACAAACTGCAATTATAAATTTCAAATGTTTGTTGGTTGTTATTGATATAGGGATTGTCTATATGTTGACCAGTTTTTAATGATTACTTACAATCCCATTTAGACTTGAGCCTTATTACACTTTTATATATATATATATATAAAAGTGTAATAAGACAACATCCATTAAACAATATATATATATATATATATATATATATTGTTTAAAGGATGTTGTCTTGACAACTGATTGAGATTATTGCTTTTATTGATATTAGCATTGTTTAATGTGTGGACTGTTTTCATGTATTTACATTATTTAAACAACCTAGCCTTGGGATGTAATACCTTTTAGAGCTCAAATAATTTACATAACTATTCTATAAACTTATTATAATTATCAGACCCTCCCCGGGTCAAATCAGTAGCATTAATATGTTTCAAACTTTTAAAATTATGAATTACTAAACAATTAACAATACAGCAATGAAAAAATGCATTATTAATATTACTGTATCATTAAACATCATGTTGCCATTATTATCAAAAATCCATAAATCTTATATTTAAAATTGACTAGAGCATGAAATAATGAACAGTTAATAACCTATTGTTAACATTTATTATAGAGTACAGGTCACATGAATATAATGCAGTGTAATGTTTGATTAAACAACTATAATAAGAATATCTGCAATAAACATAATTAAAATATAAGCAATACATTTCCTTTTTTTTTCTTTTTTAACTTGAATACTTAGAAACAAAGGTGGTTTTATTAATGAGTTAAATTGATTACAATACTTTAGTCAAAATAAATAATTCATAATTATACATGCAAACTATTTCATTTTCTTTTAACTAACAATTTAAAAAAAAAAAAAAACTCAACTATAACTACAAAGTTGTCGAGCCCTTATTGTTGAGTGGCCAAAATTCACTATTGAAACTTAACAAAATAAGTGGTCACAGTGTTTTTGAGAAAGAAAACAGCATAAAAACAACCGCAGATAATTTCTCTTCAATGTGCTTACTTGATGACTTTCAAATCTCAGCATCTTTACAATGTAATTAAAGTAATATGTATTAATTAAGGCTATAGTATTAATAACTGCAACAATAATAATAATTATTTTAATAGAATAATCTTATTAAGCTACAATTATAGGTTTGAAACTTCTTTTCTCAAGGTTTATATTATAAGCTTAGACATCTTATATTTTAATTAAATATGAAAAGTAAATATAAAAAATAAGTATATCAATATTTAAATAATCAATAGTTAGTATACAAAAACATTTAAGAGCATTTAAAACTTTCTTCATGTATAAATGTTTTATTTATACAGCACATGAATGTATCTAAGTTTTTAATTTTATGATAGACGAGCATACAATAAATATAACAAGCTGAAAAAATGCAGCAGGTAAAAAGAACACTTCTTATGCTACCCATAGCATTATAAAAAAATATACTTAAAATAAATAAAAAATAATAAAACCTGTGACTTATTATAATGCAGGTGAAATGCATAAGTAAAACAAGTAAATAATAATAATATATAATCATTAAAACAATGATTAATAAAAATTATTATGAGATTTTCTGGTCAATAAATCCAATAGTAGTGGCAACGACAGCAGAAATGTATTTTAATAATAACAAAAATATTTATTTACAATATAAATGAAGCTAATATTTAGTCCAATAGAAATATACTAGTTTTTACTTTAACAAATTGGGATAAAATATTTACAAAATTTTTCCATAACTATTATTTTAAAGTATTGCTACTAAACTCGTTTACGTTATTCATTAAATTCCGACTCTTATTATTACACCACACATTTTCTCTTCCAATTATCTTGTACTGTAAATTGTCAAAATAGTTTTTCGTTATTGATCTGTATAAAAATGAAGCAATAGGTTTGCATTTACATATTTAACAGATATCTAATAGTCTGAGATTCAAAACATCTTAAACATTAGAATCTAAACCAATTTTCATTGCATTTAAATGGATATAAAATTTGCAAATTATTTATTTTAATAACTTCACTTTTTATGTTGTTCAGAGACATATTTAATAGTTTTAAAAAAGGCATATACAATAAAAAACTATCACATGAGTTTCTTGATTTTAGAAACAATAATTTAATGTAATTGTAATCAAGAAACTTCTATTTTAAGCCTAAATAGTTAATAAACTGTGAATTATAAAATTCCAACCAAATTGTCAAATTAATCAATGCACCTTATCGATGAAGTATGATAGCCAGTAACTAATCTGAGGATTTACCTGTTGTATTATTACTTATTATTTAATTTATTAATAAGTCAACTAAAAATAAATTAAAAAATATACATATAACTTATGAATCTTCTTTATGTTATCTATATTTTCTTAGTATAGCACAATTAATTAGAATAAAGAAGTAAAATTATAATTGGTCTTAAATAAATGTTAACTACTGCAACTTGAGTGTAAAAAAAATGAACTTAGAGCCTTGTGGAATTTAGTGTTAACTGTAACCTTTATCAATATTATTTTATGCTAGAAAATTCTGATATGGCAATAATATTTGTGAAATATAAAATGCAATTATTTAAAAGAAAAAAAAAAACTCTGCTAATACACTCTAGCTACACCAAAAACAAGAGACACTATTTTAAATATCGTTTATATGCCCAATTATATGTTAATATTATTGTCTATAAACGTTATTTTTTTTATATCAGTAGAATGTACATTTTAATCAATAGTAAAACCTGCCATATTATACATATACTTTCTGCAGAAAAGATTTAAAAAATAGATTATTATAAATTTGTTCTTGTTTTGATTTTTTTATCTCCACTTTAGAAACAGTTTGGATAGAAAGATAGAATACTACTTGTTATGTATATATGTTGAATATAAATTAGGATAATCATGCAACATACATTTAGTGTGAATCAAATTTTCCCAAAATATCAAAGGTGTATGCAATTTGAATATAAATGAGGTCACTAAAATATACAGTGGCTGAACATTATTTATTTCTTGATGAATAAATTTATTGCATGGGAGTTGATAAGAAATTCAAAGAATAGAACTGTTATAACAGGAAACCATCTGAGACTATCTATTCCAAAGTTTAATAGTCTTCTACTGTTGCAAAATATGTACAAAGATTTTTATTTATTTATATTTCTCCCATTATAAATTTTTTTAAAGTCAATTTTATTTTTATTACTTCAGTAAAACATGTTTATAATTTTTCTTACTTTCATCTTTTATGTGCATTTATCTTGCTATGTATGCTAATGCACTATTTTTCACAATACCCTATCTCTATAAAAATCTGAAAAAAATTAATAAATGTGAAATTAACATGTATTCAACATTCTATGTGCATGATTGGTAGTATTTTTTTTTCTTCAAGTCATGAAAACAAATTCATAAAATTATCTGTAATTACTGTAAAAGATTTTGTTAATAAAGTATGTATTATTACTACTATCAATTATCCAATAAAATATTATACTACCACAATAATTAAATGTTATTTTATTTTTATAGAGTAAACTAGCATATCTTTCTATTTAAGATAAGCAATGCCATTTATTATATTTTTATAAATGCTACTTAGTAATTTATGCATGTTAATTTAAGCACTAAATTCTATACAATAAGCTTAATAAATCAGTTCATGAAAGATAGTTAGCTTTATATTGATAACATTTTAACATATCCTTAGTATTCATTACAAAAACATTTAAATTACTTAAGTAATTTTATAATATATGTATAATGATAAAAATAAGCATATAAATAAAATGAATATAATTAATAGACAAGCTGCTAATGTTAAAATTCAGGAATCATAGGATTTCATTTGATGGCATTTGCTTACATTATATTTTTTGAATTTAACAGCATTTGAGGAGGGTTAAGGAATTAACTGAAAGTACTTATGCAAATTGAAAGACTGTACATAATAGTTGATTATCATTATATTTTTTATTGTTATTGCAATAGTTTTTAATTAACAGACATTTTATTTGTATTATATATATAAGATTGATTAATTTTGATTTCGTAGTAGTGTTTGGTTTGAAAAATTAAAGATTATGTGTTATTTAATTATTTTTATTTATACTATTTTTGAAATTATGAAATATAAATAAAATTAAAATTATTAGTTTTCATTGCTCTATATTTAAATTATTTAGATCATAATTTACATTTTTATATTATTCACTTCTTTTTAACCTTAAAACTTTATTACTGTAATTTGAATTGAAGCTAGATCTGGGGTATTCAGTAGATACTGAAGTAATCTTGATATAAAATTAATATTGAAATATCTGATGGATAATATATCATTCTTTCTTGATGGCTAACATGATAGTTCATTAAAGAGTAAGCAGCACTTCTGACAATTATTTTTATCTTTCATCTTTGTTTTTCTTTTCATTGTTCTTTTTTCTATTCTCTTCATTCTGTATTTATATATCTTTTTTACTTTGCTTACTGTAGTTAGTAGGTCCAGTCATCATTTTTATTTACATCATCAATTATCTTTTAGTACTAAGTGTGGCAATAGGATTATATTTATGCCATTAAATTTTCATTCTTTAATAATTAGTATGGTAATTTATGACTCCAAACTTTTTTATATCTTAATATATATGAGTGTATATGGTAAACTGTTAGCATGGGAAAACCAGAGAAATACTTAGATATAATTTTGTATGAAGCAATATAAACAAAATTTAATAGTATTGTAATTGGATTTGAGCAAAATTCTGTTCAGCAATTGATTGGGCAACCCAATTTAAAAAACTTGTTTGATTATCATAAATAAAATGGAGATCAGAAGAAAAAATATATAATATCAGAATTGATATCGGTAGTAACACAATTGAGAGTTATGTTTTAATGCTGTAAATTATATAAGCCATAGCTTTTTATAAGTGGATTAACAAGTATTCAAATATACATGCTTCACATTTCTTGTTATATAACAATTTGTTCATAAAACTAATAACAATGTTTGATCAGATCTTTTTTTCAATGTACAAGAATGTCAGTTTGTAATAGAATGATCACAAATTACACTATGTACTTTTTAGTTGACAACAAGAAATAATATGACTGCATACAAACTTAATGATTTTCTCTGATACAATTATAATAGATTAATACCTTTGAAATATCATATGATTTAGTGATTAGTTTATCATATACATTATCTGGGACCTAAATATGGAATGAAACTGAAAAAAAGTTTAGTCAATAATTCAGTCCTTATAATATTGGACTGCAAGTTAGTTATTCTTTAACTAAATATAATTTAGATTATCTAGGTTAGATATAGTCATTCCAATCAAATTTAGTCAGTCAAATAATGATTAGTAAAAAAATAATCACATAATTAAAATGTATGATATTATTGACTGCTGGGATAAAAGATATTTTATGTCAATGAGCATTGATTCTGCAAACTTTTTTTACTTTATTTATAGGCTATCAAACACTACCACATAATCTATTATTAAAGCTAATAATCTGCTTTAATAGTTTTTATTTATTGTACACTTTTCCATAAAGCACATGCTTTCTTTTTCTAGCACAGACAATTATAAAAGGATAAATAAAAAGTTAATTAGAATTTTAAATGTTTAAATTGTTTTTTAAATTTTCACTAATTGATTATTTGTTTTAACATTACGTTTTTGATCAATGGTAATATTCAAATATAAGCTTTAATCAAAATCATTTAAATAATATTTATTTTTATAAAGCGCAAGTTAGATAGTGATGAACACGAGAGGTTTGCAGTCTCTCAATTTAATTTCAAAATCATTTAACCATTAAATGGCAGAATACTTATTTTTTTTGTAAAAAAAAAAATTGGAGGATAGCACTTTTCTTATTTATAAAGTATTATTAATACTATTAGCCTGAAAATTGATATATGAATCTGTTTTTATTACTACATAGTGTCCATTTTTTCTATTATAAGTGCAATTTGGATTTCTGGATTGGAAAAAAATATCATCACTGTGTAAAAAATGCAGTTTGTACAAGTTTTTCATCAATCAATTTTTTTTCTAAACGGAAATGAAATAATCAGCATCTAATCAGAAAAGGCGCATGTTTTTTATTGCAATGCCGTATGACTTTCATTGCCAGAACTATACATTTAAAATTGTTTTAAGGATATATGTTGTTACAACATAAATATCAACATCATAGATTACTATAAATTTAAATCATAATGGCTAAAATTTTAATTATATAATATTTTTAAATTCAATTATATACATATATTCTCTTCTCTTTTAGTTTTTAAATCCTGGTAATGCAAGTTTTGTGTTCAGTGGATCCATTTTGTCTGTGAGTGCCCACAAATTGATTCATTGATTAGCAATAGTTACAATACTGCATTATATGAAGTTCTGCATGTGTGAGTGGAAAGCGTTTAAATCATAGAGTTAAAGCAATTGATCCCTTAAAAAAAAATCTTAATATTTTTGAACAATTATTTTAAAATATATAGATAAATTCTTTATCTCTTTTAAAAGGAATAGAAAAAAATATATCTTTTTTATTTCAATTTTTATTTTAAAGAGTTTTTATATATAGTAAAATAAATTGGAAAATATATATGTATCTCATTATTAATTTTTCACTGCAAAAATAAATGTTATTGATCCTATTATATTATCATTTTTTAAAAACAAAATAATGAGAGGAATCTTTTTATTAATATCTGAAATAATAATATAAAAAAATCAATAAACTAATAATTAATGATAGAGAAAAAATAATAACTGTTTGTTTGTTTGTTTTTTTTTAGTGAAATATAAGTAACTCTGTCATTTTCTTTTAATACTTCATATAAACAAAGAATAAGAAACCAAAATAATGCATATATAACAAAAAAAAAAAAAATATCAAAATTACAATGCATTAAGAATATTATATCTGACTATCAATTTACTTAAAATAAGTAACATATATAGTTCATCTTTTAAAATAAACTACTTTTTATATATTAAATTCTTTGCTCAAGATAGATTGAAAATTAAGCTATAGTTTGGATTAAATCAATGAATTATCTGAATATTGTACAACTTGATTTATTCCATATTTAATAAATACATGTAGGTCAGGCTAAATAAATGTAAAACAGACCTTAATAAAGTAAAGGTTTTTTCATTAGTTCTCTATAAACAATAAAACTAATTTCTTACACATTAGGATTTTCATTAGTTAGATTACAAGATTTGACTAGTTTTAAACTTCATTTTAATGTTGTTTAAATCATATATATATATATATATATATATATATATATATATATATATATATATATATATATATATATATATATATATATATATATATATATATATATATATATATATATTTACTTATCCATATTGGATAGTCATCTCATTTAAGTATGAAGTGGTACTTAAAAAATGCCTAAGCCTGATTAAAGCGTGAACGAATTAAGGTTTATTTACCTATGTTTTGAACAATAAAATGTATAATCTACCATTAATTTCAAGTTATTTAATATTGAATACTTTTTTTGAAACAATGTAAACTTAATAATAATAAAAAAAAAACAGAACCGCTTATATTTCACCAAAAATTGCACATCAAGATAGTGATGTGCTTTGTTATTATTAATATCCAAATTGTATTCTGTATTAAACAGTTTTTATAAAATTACATGCTTTTTACTTTTATGACAAATCCATTTTGTGTTGTGAACAGACTTGCTGAATCTCATGCTTTAATATAAACTGTTTTTTTTTTAAAAATATGATTAAACTTTATTGGTACAAAATGTTTTACATGGTAATCATTGATTTACGTAGTATAATATGGAGATCTAAGATGATAGACTTTATTTTTGTCCATAGCATTTCCAAAAATTGATCAACCTCTGAGAACTCAAAGCATTAGTCCATGAGATGATTAATTATTAAAAGTAAACATAGCTTACAATTAGAAATTACTTGTAAAGTCTAGAGTTCAAATACAAATAGTATTTTTTGGAGTACAATATTAAAAAATCCAATTTGCAGCAGATAAGTTGAGAAATAGAAAAACACTTGAGATAAATATAAAATATGGGCTAAGCCAATCTACTGTTCAGTTCTTTAGAATGACCTCAAATATCTGCAGAAAAGAGTAATTGAGTATACTTTGGAAGACTTAGGGAGAACTAGGAAAAAAACTAAGCTTTGAAATGTCTCTGCTGAAAATTATTCTAATCCATCACAAAGAGCCACATGAAAAGCAAAGGGCCAAACTTATCAATATTCACATTGAAAATAATAGTAATAAATAAGGCAGATCAATTGTAATTAAAACCGTTAGGCTAAACTGCAGGTTACTTTGCAATAACACATGGATAAAATCATTTATAAGAATAACACTAAAAACTTGTTAAAATAATGTTGTTTCTCCTTTCCTATGAATGAGAAAATCAATGCCAGAAACAATTCGCATAGCATACTCATACCAGCTCCCATATTCAACAGAACTAGGCCCCTCCCAACCATCAGACTCTCTCATCCACTCAGCAAAATTAAGTAAAATGAATAATTTTCATTAAAATGCAAAATCATTGTAGTAATCATTTGAAATTTTAATGGCTGCCATATAATTAGCACAGCATCTTTATAAATGTTGTAATTGTTTTTACTTGTGATAACGTGTTGACATAACATGTATATAAAAAGAGATAATATAAATAAAATACAAGCATCAAGTTGGGATCTCTCATTGCTAAAATGATTTATATTACTATAAGGGAAAGATGGACAAAATCCAGTTAACAAAATCATTTACTTACTATATTTCTCTTTTTTTACACTAATAAAAATACAATTTATTTACAGAATTCTTTCACTAACATACAGTCAAAAAGAAAACATTAGTCATTGGGTTAATCATCTGACAGTTAGTAATGCTTTTTTGTTCTTTTGATATTATTTTACTTATAAGAAAATATCTAGGATGAATGGATAGCTATAAAAATGTTAAATAATGATGATTGTCATTAGATATCATTATTAAAAATAAGTAAAGGTAATTTGAAACGACTTTAAAGAAATAGTTAACCTTATAATATATATATATGTCCACAGATGGCGTCCTACCAAAAACACCTATCAAGCGTATATTTCGTTTACATAAACATCAGAGTAGTTAGTATTCACTATCTCTAACTATAATTCCACTTTCAGATCATGATTTCAAGCTATTTGCTATCGTCAGTGAAAGACAGGAATAAAGAAACTAGATCTAAATACAAACTCTGAGCGTTTATGAAACAATTTCTATTCAGCTTGCAAGCGTGAATTTTTTAGTCACGTAATGTCTTCAAACTCAGCATAGCAAACCAGATAGCTATATGGGTCTGATCTCAGTTCAGCATCACCACATAGTAGAAGCCTCTGCAATCTATATCATTGCAAGAAAGACCTCAAAGGTACATTTATGATAAACAAAAATGCAAGTTAAAAAACTTGCTAACGCTTGTATTTATGTCCACAGATGGCGTCCTACCAAAAACACCTATCAAGCGTATTTATACGCTTGATAGGTGTTTTTGGTAGGACGCCATCTGTGGACATAAATACAAGCGTTAGCAAGTTTTTTAACTTGCATTTTTGTTTATCATAAATGTACCTTTGAGGTCTTTCTTGCAATGATATAGATTGCAGAGGCTTCTACTATGTGGTGATGCTGAACTGAGATCAGACCCATATAGCTATCTGTTTTGCTATGCTGAGTTTGAAGACATTACGTGTCTAAAAAATTCACGCTTGCAAGCTGAATAGAAATTGTTTCATAAACGCTCAGAGTTTGTATTTAGATCTAGTTTCTTTATTCCTGTCTTTCACTGACGATAGCAAATAGCTTGAAATCATGATCTGAAAGTGGAATTATAGTTAGAGATAGTGAATACTAACTACTCTGACGTTTATGTAAACGAAATATACGCTTGATAGGTGTTTTTGGTAGGACGCCATCTGTGGACATAAATACAAGCGTTAGCAAGTTTTTTAACTTGCATTTTTGTTTATCATATATATATATACTTATAATAGGATCAGAAACTCTTAAGAAAATTTATAATTTGTAATGTTGTTAAAAAATCATTATAGATTGTGGTAAAACTGTTTTAAATTTTTCACTTTTAATTTATTCCGATTTCTAATGATAAGAAAGAAATAGTATGAAATATATTTTTCTGATCAAATATTCTGCTTTGGAATTTTGTTGCTTAATCGATTATTTCGTGACATATCTCATTATATTTTAATGTTTGCTGACAATGAATAAAAATACTTAATCCATAATTAAATGCCTATTAATCATTCTTAACTTTTCATCTAAAGCCAGAGTCCTTAAACAAACCAGACTACTTTTTTTAATTTCTTCTATGTTTATTATTAAATTACTGAAGAAAATAGCAAGTTTATTTTTTAGAGTTGACCATACAAAGAAAAAGGCAAAGTTTGAATAACACACTAGTGGAATGACAGATTCCTGAATAAATTTTCAGAGGCATACAATAAGAAATATAACTCGCTTCATTTGATACTGTCATGAATATCACATGACCTCTTAAGCAATTAACCACATAATTATTGATATTAATATCATATTCAACTTTTTTTTTAAAATCATTGTTATTTGTATAAACACATATTTTTATCTCTGACTTAATTAATTAATAGCAGAGGAAAATAAGAAAAAAGATTCAGTTTGGTTAATTGATTAGAATTATTGTAATTTAATCTGCCTCTTGATCACTTGATTGAACTCCTAACAATGTATCCACATAATTTATTTTTTAAAATTTCATTTATACTGCAACTATTACTAACTTTTTGTTATTATGTAGCCTTTAAAATTATTTTTTTAGCTGCAAGAATCATGTTTTCTTATTCAAAATAGGAAATGTTATCATTACTGTTTTTTTATCCAGTTGAAGGCAAGTATTATTTTGTTGAAACATCAGTGTATTTACTTTAGTATTATTTCATTAAACATGGTTGCTCCTAAAAACATGTTTTATAAAATGTCTTTTGCCCATGAGAATATTTGTTTCAACATATGTCATCATCATTTTCAACCACTAGATCAAATTGCAGGATGAAAGTCTCTGTAAGTTCAATCCATCTTTCACAAACTCTAGCCTGTCTTCTCTATATCAGCTGAGTACTCTTCCTTATTTCATCCATCAAACTCATATGTGATGTCTTTCTGGGTCTCTTATATTCTCTTGGAATCCAATTTACGAATTAATGCAATGGCTACTATAGATATAAGAATATGAAATATCATTACCTAGGATTTTGAATGTGGATGTTGAAATGGTAAATCTGATTCAGATTTGCCGTTTCACAGTCTGACCTGCCTAATTATTTATTTTACTAACATTTGCTTTTTTTATTATTCTAAAAAAAACATTTTTTAAACATTTTTAACTATCCTGAATAAATCCTATAATTTATTTTGGATCATAATTGTACTAATACTGTTATTCTATTTTATTATTAAAAGAATTCAAATAATTAACTTTGAATTTTTTTATATAGTTTAGATATATATATGTTTGAAATGTTTTATTTTTTTTCAGTATAAGAATCCAAGATGGCCCTTTTGAAAAGATTTGTACCTTGATAAGAAGTTTAAAATAAATGTTTAAATTAAAAGCATTGATAAATTACCAAAATCCATTCACTGTGGAATCTCTATTCATTAATTAGTAGAGATTCTACATTGTTATTTAAATTAAAAACCTAACATAAAATTATATTGAAATATAGTGTTTCTTATTGAGGTACAAACTTTCTAAAATTAGAATAAAAAAAATTATATTGTTTCAAAAAGATCACCTGAGGCAGCAGGAAGTAATAAATATTGGCCCTTTTTGACCAAAGAGGAGAGACCAGAACCAGACAGAGAACAGACAGAGTTGTAGAAAGCACGCTATGATGATCGAGGAGTAAAAAAGGTTAAATCACTGCCCTTTTCTTCCTGAGATGTGAAATCTTCCATTATGTTGTTGCCAGAACCTGCCTTCAAATGCCACCAGCCATCAAGGTTCACCCGTGAACTCATACCAGGGAACTTCAGGTAAAATGCCGAAGAGCTTAAATCCTGTCGTCAAGATTTTAAAATTATTATTACAATCTAAATGTAGTTTCGTAAAGCTTAAAAAAAAATGTCAAAAGTTAATGTTTATTAAGAATTTTTTTTAACTGACTCTTCTAACCTTTTCTTTTAAATAATGTTTTCATTAAGTCAAGCTTACTATAATTTTTAATATATATAATTAATTGAATATGAATTTATTTATTTGTTTTATATTAATTTTTAGCATGAGATTATTTCATGCTTTGATTTTGATTTTTTATTTTGACAAACTTCACTCACAGGGGTCCAAAGAGCATAGTTTGCTAAGACAGCAAATTATGTTTTATTAGGGAAAGGGAATTTTAACAAAGAACAATTTGATTTCAAAAGTAAAGTAAGTTGATCTATTTTCATGAGTGAGGTTATGTCAAATATATATTTATGTTTCTAAGCAAATCTACCATAATTTCTTTAAACATTTTTATTATAAATTTCCCAGAATGGGATTCTATTATTTTATATTTCTGTAATTCAAAATAGATTAAAATATGCTCTAGATTTTGACCTAGTAACAGCACCGCTGGATAGCGTCAGTTAATTATCATGCCTTTTTTTAAGTTAGAAAAGAGGAAAAGGGGGATTTTTTCAAGAATTAAATTCCCTTATTTGTACATGTATGTTTTTTTCTTGTAGGTTAAATATTTATATAAAGTAGTTATTTACACAGGTTTTCTCTATGCAGTATTAGATCATTTTAAGGCTATTTAATTATAATTTGTTCCTATTTAATAATTATAATATCTCGGGTTAATAAAGAATGCTTGGAGTCTCATGAACAGACCTAAAATGGTCATATATTTGGTGATTTGGAGTTAGCTTCTGTTTTTCACATACGCTTGTGAATTGGACAGCGTGTTTGAGATAGAGTTGGTTCGTCAGCAGAATTCGTAGAGGTGAATATGAGGGCTATCTATAAGTCCTATCTCCTATCAATATATGGTCATGACATGTGGACGTATCAATTTCCCTTTGTATTCTTCATTGGAAAAGGCATACAAGTGTCCGTAATCTGGCTTGTATTTTCTTACTTACGTTTCTTCTCTCCTGTGCATTCGTATATTTATTAACCTGACATTATTTTGTTTTATTTTGCCTATATAATACATAAGCCATAGGGAAATGATTCTACTGAAAGGATCTTCATCCTGAGTAATTGACTCTTTTGTTCATTTGCGTAATTGGTTAAAATTGTTTGGTTTTGGCTAATTCACGTTATATTTTATTATAGGTATGATTTTAGTTGTAAGTCCAACTAAAGTGACTTGTTTGCTTTGATAATTAACTGATATATATTTTTATCATAACTGCTTACAGTTTTAAAGTTATTTATAAGCTATGCCAACAAGGTCCACTAATGTCATAAAACATTAGTTATTGAAAATCCAAATTATTAATTTTTTAAAAAGAAATGAAATCAATTTTTTTATCTGTTAGTGGAGTAAGACGTCAAATTAGTCTTATAATTGTCTATTTAATTAAGGTTTTTTTTTAATAGAAATGTTTTTTTAAATCTTATATAAAGAATTTTTTAAAATAGTCATTCTTATATATGTGCATTAGGCAGATGTTTAAACCTACCACTATATTTATTACAAGCTTGTACTAAATGTGCATGGGGAATTTGAAATTCATGGTCATTTAATTATACAATATTTTTTGCTATTTTAAAAGGGAGAATAAATGTAAACAAAAGTAAAAATGTATAAACTTCACAAAATAAATTGTACAAACTCAATAATGTCAATGTTAATGGCTAATATAAATAAAGTCATCATTAACTCATATAACTATAAAGTTAATTTAAAGATTGCATATTTTTGTTTTTAGAGCTCGAGTTAAATTAATGTAGAATGTCTAATGATTTTAAATATATATATATATATATATATATATATATATATATATATATATATATATATATATATATATATATATATATATATATATATATATATATATATATATATATAACTAAAACAAACTTCCAGTGTTCTTGAATCATTTTATTTATTTTTATTTTAAATAAATTTTGATTTTTAAATATACCTATCAACCAATCAACCAAGTTCTCATTTAAATATAATAAAATCGAATCTCATGCTTTAAGACCCAGCTGCCGGCACAGTGAAAATAAAGGAATTTGTACTTATCGTTGAGAAAGGTTATTGATTAGATCTTTGACCTGGGGATATAGGTAAATAGGGCAGAATTCACAATGTACCTGATTTATCTATCTTATACATGGTTGGACTCGAGGTACTTTACATGTATTCTGGGTTTGTTGGATCAATGTGTGTTTTTGACTGGTACAAAGTAGAACTTAGTTTTCTTTGGTTACTGCTTTTGGTGAAAATATTTCCAGCCAGCTGGGATGTTTCCTTGAGAAGTTTCATTATTATTCACTTTTATTATTATTGGAGACAATTAGACATTGATGGAGATTCTTCAAGCTGTTACAAAGACATTGTTTCACAGGCAGATTTTGCTGTTTTACCGGACTTCAGGCTGGAGAAAGATTGTATATTCCCAAAAGATGCTCAGCACTGCATTTGTGTTTCTCGGTACATAATAAACTGATCTGTTATCTGAACTGAAACAATTGGCCTCACTGAATGTCCAATAAAAAATTGGCTTTTTATACCTACAACGTGTTGTCCTTTTAATATCCTCTGGCAATATCTGTTGTTGAAATTCCTTTAGTAACTAATCCTTTGACAACATGTTTTTGAAGATTGTTTAATTAGTAGTAGACATTACAAACATGTTGTTTTTATATCTTTAATTATTAGCTAATCCTTTGGAGACAAGCTTTTTAATCCTGTTGTTTTATATTTTAATTAATAGCCATCACTGTGTTTTTTAATGATAACTTCCATTTTTTTTTAATATTTAATATGCATACTTTTATTTTTATTTACAATTGCACATATATACGCACATATATAACGAATTTTAAGATTTTTTTTTTTTTAATTTGAATGAAAATAGATTTATGTTTTTTTTTAAACTTGAAATTCAATTTTCAACTAATGATAATAAACTCTACTTTCTTTTATAAAACTTTTAGTTTAACTTTTCTAACCAAAACCCCCCTCCACCCTTTTAATTAATTAATTGTAACTTTTATTTCATACTCTTTGACTTTTCCTTTTTTCTAAAACAAACTAATAAAACTCTTAAACTTTTAAATATGTTTTCTTTTATGAAAGATTTTTATTTTAATAATTTTTTTAAATAAAATTATTATGTGCCAATAATCAATATTGGTACAATATATATATATATATATATATATATATATATATATATATATATATATATATATATATATATATATATATATATATATATATATTTACTAAAAACAAACCACAAAGAAACCACTAAAAAACTATAATACCAAACATAATATACAACATTTTAATTCATAAACATATAGAAAATTTAGATCCCGAAAATATATTTCTCCCTAAAATCAACAATCAACTATAAAATCCGAAAACAAATACACCAAAAAAAACATCCAAATCCACACAACCCACGAAAAAAAAAAAACCGCCAAAAAAAAATAAGAAAAAACCAACAAAAAAAAAACAAAAAAACAAAAAACCCCCCCCGGACAACAAAAAACCACCCCCCACACCCAAAAAACCCCACGCAGCAAAAGCACAAAAAAAACAACAAAACACAACCACCACACCCCCCCAAACAACAACACCCCCACTGCGCGACCCCGCACCCCCAGCCGCCCGGCCCCCCGCGCCCCCAACCCACTGCCCCCCCCCCCCCCCGCGCGCCCCCGCCCCCCCCCCCCCCCCCCGAAAAAAATATTATTATATATATATATATATATATATATATATATATATATAACATTGTATTCACATATAATTTGATATACAATATTATATTATCAAATTATATTTTAATTTATTATCATTAGCTAAAACACAAAATTAGACATTGTATAATTCTCAGAATGTATTTGAAATAAATTTATCTTAAGCATTTGAAATCTACAGAAACAATATCCATATTTGCTTCTCTAAATTATTATTATAATTTGGCATGCAAATATTCTAAATATCTGCATTTTTCAAATCAACTTTAATTCACTACTTTTCTAAAAGTTTAATTATTTTCTAATTTATCACATGTATAATGATACAATTTATTTTTACAAAATAAAAAAAATATATACTTAATGTTTTATTTTGTCTTACATACACTTAATACTATGGCATTGATTTATAATATATAAATATATAATTCCTTTTTCTAATGGATTAATTAATGATTCATAATTTAATAAAATATCAGATATTATCATGTCCACATCAACGTCTTTCATATATTTATTCTGTTTTTTTTTTTTTTTTCGAGTATAAGTTAATGCAATGTTTCATATATTGGAAAACCTAGATATATTATTGAGAAATAATTAAAAGAATAACAATTTTTGCTGACATATATAAAAACTAAATGTATATATGATATAATAATATCATATATTTTTTGATCATGACAAATATATAATAATTACTTTTAAATTACAGCTGAATAGCACTAGTATTTTTTTTGAGGAAGGAAAGTGTAAAAATTGCAATTTCAAAAAGGTAATATTAATATGTAATATTTTTGATCAATTATTTTTCAATAAACATATTTCTCTTAATTATAAAATGAAAATAATATTTAATAACTTTTTGAATGTAATCCTGTTGTTATACTAGTTCTTTGTTTCATATACATAAATTTACCCAACACAACACTTTAAAGGAACATATTGACAATGTTGTATGGGAGTAATCTGTATATACACACATACATAATCTTAATTTTTTTGCACAGAAACTTTTGATTGTAACATGACATTTTTCATCTTGACTCATAATTTTTTAGATATGTAGATATTTATTAATTTTTTTATTGTTTAATGTTGGCTGTCTTTGAATATGTAATAATTATGATTCATAGTGTCATACCATTTTATCAACAATAATGTCATTTATATTCATTAATTTTTAATCCAAATATAAGTGTGAGATACATGAAAGTTTTCTCCTATTGTTAATTATTTTCCTATAATTTGTTTTTTAAAAAGATTGAAAATAGAAAGTTAATGAATTGTTCACCTCATTAATAAGTCAGTTGGCTTCTCTGAAATGGGTATTACCTCAAATAATATAATTCATCTTTTATTATTTTCAGTGAGGTATTTAATTGGTAAATGAAATTCTGTAACTATCAAATTTAAACAGAGCAGTTTATATACATTCTACTAATCCAAGAAAGATTTAAATTGGCATATATATATTATTTGAAACATTTCATATGAAGCATTACTTTTCATATATTTTTTATCAATATTTTAGAAATAAATTGAAATTAATTAAAAAAGTATATTTATAATTTTGGGCAGTTTCTGTTTAAACTTTGTTAGTGAAATACTTCTAGCATGATCTCTATTCTATATTTAAATATCATCTCTGTGAGAGATTTACTGTTAATTGCATTAGTTTAATCAACAAGATATTATGATTATTCAGTGAAAATAACCACTGAGTAAAATGTAAAACTTTAAAATAATAAAAGTAATCTTTTATTAATAATAAAAATATATTATGATTAAGATAATCATTTAAGTAACTATTTATAAGATGTGTTAACATTTGTTTAACTTGGTAAAATTTATTTGTTGTTATAATCAGAGAAGATAATTGAAATATTTGATGATATAACTAAAGTGTACTTTGACAATTAAGCTTTCACAAATAAAAATTGAATTTATCTCTTAATATGTCTGAGTAATCATATATAAAAAGTACTTGTGAGATATTATTGATGTATGTGATTGCATTTATAAATTAAATATGCCAGAAACTTATTAGTTTTAGTATGAATTCACTATTTATTTGTAGAGTTGTTTATATACACCCTAAAGCATTTCCATGGAGAAATTAGATTATGACTCAGTTACATTTTTTTTAAAATATTTGAAATATAACTTCAAATTATGTGCACTCTTAAGTTAATAATATTATCCTGAGGTTATCACATTTGTTTACAATTCACTTGGATTTTATAACTATATATAAATAGAATCTGATTATCACTGTCAGCTAAGAAAATTTTCTTTTTTTCACTTGTAGTTTAATTGCATATTGATCCTGAATGCACTCTTATATGAAAAATAGATTTAAAATAACTAATTAAAACTTTTTCCCCGAAAAAATCTTTGAACAAGATATTGAAATATGTGTCATTTTGCATTGACTTTTAGTGACTTTGACCTTTTTAAGAAGAAAATTTATTCTAAGTTGTTGAAAGACAATGTTAATGTAAGATAAATGTGACCATGATATCAGTTCTTATTGAAGTATTTTACTACTTTTATAAATAAAATAAGCTATATCAAATTATCAACATTTTCATTTAAAAATTATATAAAATATTATTAGAATTAATCCTTAAGATGGATACCTTTAATATAGACAAAATATAGTATAAGTGTAACTATTGTTAGTAAACAAATTAGCATCAATTAAACAAGAAAAAATTTCTTAAATATTCAGCAAGCAATAAATAACAAAGAAATATAATGAAAAAACTCAATTAATTTTTGATAGTAGGATTATTAGAATGCAAGTTCAGGAATTTTAAAAAAATATAACTATCAGTTAAACTATCATTGATATGGTGGTAGTGTTATACTAAAAGGAATTGTAAAATAGAAATAAGATCCAAATATATGCAGTTTAAACAGAAGCAATGGGATTATTTTAAAAACAGTTATTATTGTCAATTTAATAAAGTATAATGTGCTGTTAATATTGTTTTGATAATAGTGTGCAGATCAAAAAAATATTTATATTGTGTATCAAATAATTTGATATTTATTCACTATTTATGGAAGTCTTAGTATTGGAAAGTACATTTTAAAATAAATGGAGTATATCTTATGTCATTAATTGCAATAGTAACAAAGACAAAATTGTACTCAAATGCAGATATTAATCAATATAAATTAGGATGCATACTTGAAATATATTGATCAATAATTTTAGTAAGGAATGTGATTTGCAAAAATTTTGCAATTTTTGATTTACAGTAAATGCATTAATTGTCATGTGACCAACTCAAATTAACCTGCAATCTTTATCTAATCAATAATAACTAGATAATTATTTCTAAAATAATAATATATGAATATTTGAATTTTTTAAGAATCATTTATCTAAACAAATATTAAGCTTCTTTAAGATCTTAAAATCTTCCAAAGTTTACCAGTCTTAATATGGTGATTATTAATGTAGTAGAAGTATACATTAATCACTATAATAAATATCTATAAATCATAAATTGGTAGTAGTCTAATTATAACGTGATTTTTTTATTATTTTAAAGTTAGTATTATAACAAAGGAAATTATTTCTAACTTTTACTTTTTAAGAAATTCTTTACTTTCTCCAATATAAAGTAAATTAAAGTAGCATAACTTTTAATATAATTTATTAATTATTAACACACTTAGCAAAAAAAAAAATACTGAATATTACATATATTTCTGCTTAAAATACGTTATTACCATAATGGAACATTAATGGTTTTATTTCTTTGAAAATAATATCTTTCTTTTATTTAAAAAAAAAAAAAAGAGAAAAGCTTCGTAAAAATACTGACATTTAATTAAAAAAATTGATAATATTTTTAAGACCGTATATTAAATAAAGTTACAGATTATTTTTTCTACGGAGAATAATATTGTTTTTGAATAAGCAAGTTAGCAAAGAATCTAGAATACATTATATGTAGAAAAAATAACCAAATAAATAAATAAACATGTGAATTAGTCGTATTATATCTCAAATTTAATTTGAAGGACAGATTCACAAATTAACTTTTTATTTTTGATAATATTACGAAGCAATCAAATTCAGTTGGAAAAGTATAAAATTTAATAGTTGAAAGAAAAAGAGAATTCCCAGCAATGAAATAGCTGGACTCCTTCATTATATGTTTAGATGCATCAAAAAATAAAAAAAATAAAACTTGTAAAAGTATTGTTCCTGTGTTCATCAAGATATAATTAGAAAGTCAGTAAAATCATTATTTAATGTAAGATGCATAACATTATTATGAAAATTTGATAATTAACATAATTTTATAAAAATGATACTATCAAATTTGAACAATAGAATATTCAGATTTCATGTCTTGTCTATGACAAAATGTTAAATAGAGTATTTTTAATGATTATAACATACTGCATTATAGCTCTCAACATATGTTTTATGAAATTTATTTTTGATATTTTTATTATGTGTGTGTCATGTGTATTTGTGGACATGAACTACATGGTGACTTGCATTTTTTGACTTTGTTAATGATGCATTTTCATTTAATGCAATCTCATCTTGAAATTCATGAATTAAAATTTAAAGGTTAAAATTGAAGATGAGTTTAGATTCTTTGTAAAGTTGAAAAAAAGGATAAAAATAAATTGATATATATTTCAACTTTTCGTTATATTTAATGATATTTAATGAAAAAAAAAAAACAATTTAACAATGTTAACGTTATATTGATACAATGATTTTTAATGAACTTAATAATTAACTTTGGCTAACACTATTTTACTAATTTTAGTACTATAAACATGCTTCCTTTTATCAATTTAAAAACTACTCACATAATTAAATATGATATATTTTATCTGTTGGTCAAAAGTTCAACTATAAGCTTTACATTTATAGTGTTATCATTTCAGCTGTGAAATGTATGTCTTATTTATATTTATCCATGCATCTAAAATGTAAGCCGACTAAAAAAGCCATAATCTTTGTTTATTGAGATCATTATCATTTTCAAAGACTAAAATGATGATAATTATGATTTTGACAATTAATCATAATTTATTTGTTATAGAAAGTTTATAATTAATATAATAAAAAAAACCAACAAAGATAAATATAATTTATTGGGCAATATTATACTTTAATCATATTGAATGTAATTAACCCAATAAACATTATTTTTATGTGAATTATCATGTGTTTAAAATCTCAAATTTATCAAAAAAAATGTATTTCTAGTGTTATAGATGATATAGTGATAGATGTGAAGAATTTGAACTCAATAATACTTTGAGATTTGTATCAATTTTGGAGGAGTATGTTATAAATCTGAAAGATTTAATTACTTATAAATATTTATCATGCATAAGTGACAGATTATTATAATTACAAAAATTTATTAAGTTCATTTATTAATTTATTCTGCATATATATTGTAACAGAACAAATATGATTGTAACTTGAATTAGTTGTTGCAAAAAACTCTAATAGATAGTGAAGTGGTAAATCTGTAGTACATATTTAACTTCACTGCCTGATGACATTCCATACCTTTAAAGTATGGTTTGAACCAGTTTATATGTTTACTTGGTCATCTAGGAATGTTAAGTACACACATATACACATATCACTTCCACCCTGTTTATTCAAAATGGTTAAACCAGTTAAATTATTATTTTAGCTTAAGTATATTTTATTTCCAAGCTTGTAAATTTCCTTCACTTAGATAATTGTGTATGTGCACATAAGCATTACAGATATAAAGATGAATATAACTAATGTAAAGCTAAAGCCATGCCATAAAATTCTAAAAAGTATTATTACAATTTAAAAATGTCATTCTCATTTAACTATTTCAAGTCAAACCACAAAAATCATATTTTAAAGTTATTTGCAATTTTAAAAATATGTTTAAGTAATGCTTTCTGGAATGTATTGTTTACATCTTCCAATATTGCCAAATTTTAAGTATAGGAGAAGCAGAAGTTCTAGGAACGCGCAAAAGGAGTTCAAATCACTCTTCTCTCTTGTGTTCGATTAGGGAATGAACAGAATGACTTGTGAGTAGTGGAAAGATTTTCTTTCTCTGATCTTAGATCACCTTTGTCCTGCCTTCCTGCTATGCCATTGCTACTTGAGAACTGTTATGTTTAACTGTAAAAAAATATTGGAAGATGCACCATTATTTTATTAATAGTGTGCCTTGATAAACTTTGTATACATTATTATAAGTGGCCACAATAACTTCTAAAGGTAATCTGTTTTGCCAATGAATGAACTCTTAATTCTCCTCACTTCACTTCTTTCCTAAATCTTAATTGTAATCATAATGTAATTTTTATTTATTTGGTAACTGACTATAAACTTAATTATCGTTAAATTTGTGATTTTCTCTCTTAAGTTTTGAACTTGTTCTTTGAAACGCTAGCACATAATTATATATTTTTTAAATCTATCACTAGTTTTAAGTTTTGCACTCTAATTATATTATTTTCATGCGGCAAAACTTGTTTAAGCTATGTATCTTATTAAATTAATTTTAGTATGCTAATGTTTCAATCTAGTGAATTTATATTATTTCAATCATCATTCCGATATTTTTAGAATATTTAAATAGTTAAACGTAAAATTTCTTATTGAATGCTATTCACTAGGTTAAATATTTTGAAATGTATGCTTAATGGCAGATTGTTTAAAATGCCAATTATGAGATAAGATAAACTTTTTGTTGTTGACACTATTTATTTAGATGCATTCTATGTTTTCTAAAATGATTTTAATTATTAACCTATTTTAAATAATTATGTATTGCTTTTATGCCATCGAGCATTAGCTTATGGTATATTGTCATTTAAAAATACTTGGGCTTGTTAAATAGGAAAAATAATATTTTTCCCTCTTCTATTTTCGACATCCTAAATTTATTAAAGTTATACGTACGATGCTGAGTGTGTTATTATTTTATCATGGTGTTATGCATTATATTATTGTTTTATTTAAGCTTAAATTATTTCATTAGTCATTTAAGACTTAAGCCATATTCACGTTGCTTACTTATGATAGCATTTTAAAGAATTTATATTTTGCTTTTTCATATTTACTCATCCGAACTCTGGATTTTATTCACGTACTCGTCTAAGAATTAGGTTTGGTTGAACCGATCTCAGGACAAACATTAGAGTATTAAGGCTCTACATGTGAAACATCAGCAAGTGTACCATGGAATCCTTACCACTCATACTTTCGAATACTGCCTTGTGATAAATACAAGTGGAATCATATATGTGATAAAGCCTTTCAGTCCAACGCTATCATTATAAGTTAGCACTGTGAGTTCTTTTTATGTATAGTTCTCATATTAACTATAAAACATAGCACAGTGATGTTTGTAAACCACTCATTTAATAATTAGTCGAATATTTTAGGATTGTCACAGTAAGGTGTAGTTAAGCTAACCCATTCCTCATTTATACTGGCCCAAATATGCTCATGAATGATAAATTACTTATCTGTTATATTAAGAGTAAACTTCTTTTTGGAGATGGATTTATAAACATCATTATCGTTACTTAAAGTAATGGTCACAACATTAATAACATTAATTTATTATTATTCATAGTTCATTAGCATACTAAATCAATTGCCTATATGCAAAATATTAACTGCATTAAATATGTACTATGATTCTGATGTAAATTAAAATTATTTATGTTCATTAAATTATGTTGAATTACTCATGCATTTGTGTCTTACTGAATCTCACTCATTGAATCCCATTTAATCTTTATAATAGTGTTAGTAATATTTAGAAGTTATAACTGATTATTTTAAATGGACATTTATCTCTGGATTGTTCTGTCTTTGCTCATTCTGGATGGATACTATTTTATAATTCATGTTTCTTTTGCAATGCTAGCTGTGTACAATTCATTTAAAATTTATAAATTGTCCCTTCACATAAGGTATTTGATTGAGCCAAGATTTGATAGTCTTTATTTACAATAATTACCTGTAGATCTCATGTTTCTTCGTTGTGTCTCTGGGACCAGAATAAATAAAATTTCATCTCTTATCATCAGAAGTGTTGTTTATAATGTTATAGTTTTAGAGAAGAGCAAATAGGGCAGAATTCATGATTGCTCCTGACCTGTGTATCTCGGGAATGAGTGGATTTAGGGTACTTTTGCTTAGATTCTAAACCTTGTTAAATGAACATACAATTCTGACCGGTACAATAGATTAAAATATTACATATTGCCATGCAAGTGCATACATATTTAATATATATGTGCAACAAAATTATACGGTTGTAAGAAATTAAAAAAATAGGTCTGTAAAATTAATACTACTTTTAAATATGTAATAAATAAAATGTACTATGTAAAATTAAAATCAGTAAAATCATAATTTGTATAATGTAAAAGAGAAGAGAGAAAAAAAAGCTTTAGTATGCACAAATGAATTTGAATTGCTTTGTTTAAGGAAATATCCAGAATTTTGTAACTTTTTCAGATTTTTTTATTAGACAGGAGTATAAAAAAATACATTACATTTCCTCATAATAAACTGAATGGTAAATCTAAATATATTATTAAAACTTATAAAGCACTAAAATTGCAAAAAATTAGAGAACAAATTTCAAAGTTCGCTCATGATTTTTCTTCCAAATATTACTGTAGATAAATAAAATATTCATATATATATAATCATTTATAAAATAATCCTTATAATATAAAATATTTATAAAAAAGATATGTTTTTTTTTTATAAAAAAAAAAATATTTTTTAAATCTGGATTTTTTTTTTTAAAAAAAAAAAACATTCCGATATAAATGTATACTGACTTGATTACTTATTAGGTTTTGAAAAGCATTTTGATAACATGAAATATAAACAGACTTGAAAAGAGAAATGACAAAGTCAAAGTTTTGAATCAAGGAAAAAAAGTGAATATTGATTCAGTGAAGAGATAAGAAAATGTCATAAAAAAGTAGCTGTTTAAAATAAAAGTCTGGTTAAAACTGTTTACTTCAGAATAGTTTTTAATAATTGCACCTTGCTGGTTATTTTAAATTATTTTTCAATATTCCATTTACCTCAGCAAATATGATGGCATTAGTTTAGCAAAAGTCTATTAACATGGCTCTCTAAAAAACAAAGAACACCAGTCAAAATACCTGAACTATATAATAAATTGTATTTGCATAGGATGCAATGTTACCTGTTATCTAGAAGGAGACCATGCCATAAAGAAAAAAAGTGGAATCTACCATAGGCCTATCTTATATTTTGTTCTAGTTATATTCATTGATATTAACTACAAATGTTGTTACCTAAAGAGAAAAAATTTCAATCAGGACTGAATGAATGTGCATATGTATGATAAGCTTACACATTGTTAAAAAGACATGGTTTAAAATATTTTATTAATTGTTAAGAGCTTGTATCTATTTAATTACAAGTTTTTAAATAATTTATTTACTTTTTTTTCTTTGCAAGTGTTGAAGCAACAAGTTCATGTTTTATTTATTTATTTATTATATGTAAATTGGTAAGTTATTTTTATTAACTAATTTAGTTTTTTTTTCTTATCAAACTCATTTCAAACGTATGTCATTAATATTAACTAACCTTGAAAAGCCAGACAATCTAGTAGAGAACATTTCTGGGTTTACTGTACTAATTTAATAATAATGATTGTTGATAATAAGATATGTAGATATAAATTTTCTATTTAGGAAGTTTGGCAATTGATATTTAATTTTGAATTTAATCTAAAAGAAAAAAAAATTTAAAAAAAATTGAAATAATTAGGATAACTTAATCTTCAATGCTAGGTTATTTGATCATCATCAGTTGACAGTTGGTTACATTATTGAATATATTTAGATTTAAGTATTATATTTGAATTTTATATGTAGTTTATTTGAATTTCTCTTAATTTTATTTTTCAATCCATTTTGAATTTATATATTAACTTTGCTGTACACCAAATCTCATTACAGTTAAATACATAAAATTAAAGTATTAAAATTTCGTTTTAGATTATAATGAATGAATTTTCTTATTAGTACTAATATAATATATATATATATATATATATATATATATATATATATATATATATATATATATATATATATATATATATATATATATATATATATATATATATATATATATATATATATATTCTTAAGCTAGATGTTTCAGTAGTATGGAATAATGTAATCTAATTAACCTAATTGGTTCTTAGTTATTTAAAAATAACTTATATTCATTAATATTTGTTAAAAAAAAAACTAAAATTAATAATTTGAAACTAAAACAAAAAAATAATTTAGAATTTGCTATGTTCCAAATGGATGTAATAGAAAAGTGATATTATGCTATAAAATAGTTAATTAGCTCTGTTAGCTATTTAGTTGGTAATTTTAAATAAATAGTTTGAAAATAATAGTTTATTAAATGTCAGTTTAGGTAAGAGTGCTAAAATTAAAATTTTAAAGGTATTAAGTAAGTATCAATTTTAATTAGTTTTAAATGTTAGACAGTAACTAAATTGTTTTCATTGTTTCACAATAATGGTGATATTTAATGTACATGTGTGTATCTGAGTGTTTGGAGCAAACATGTGAAATATTGAAAGTTATAAAGATATATTAAAGTTAATTTTTTTTTAAAGGGTACATCAAATCAGTTCAATATTAAATGCTTTTGATTAGAATAGAGTTAACTAAAGTGAAAATAATGCATTTGAATAGAAGAATGTTTAATTTGAAAATAAATAAAAAATTTTATCTGAGTTAAATAAATAATTTATTAATTAAATAAAATTATCAAAATTTATTAATATCTACACATCACATGTTAAATCATCTGGATTGACAAAGGTCAGTTTAAAGTAATAAGTTGTGAAAGTCAATAATGCACTATTAATTAAAATATTATAATAAATACCTGGAGTGTAATGATTTAGATACAGGAAATGCAGTCCAAAATCTTGATGTATATGTGTGTATAAAGAAATCACACACACTAATATAAAATAATAGACAGTAATTTTTAATTAATTAATTTTAACTTAATTATGAATTAAATTGACTGGTTGTATTGACTATTACTACTACTGCTTCTGCTGCTGCTGCCACTACTGTTACTACTACTGCTGCTCCTACTCCTGCTTCTACTCCTGCTCTTATTCCTACTACTACTCTTACTCCTCCTCCTCCTACTACTACTACTATTACTACTACTACCACTATTACTACTATTACTTCTACTACTAGCTATGAGTATAAAGCCGTGGAGCTTTGAAAGCACTAAGCTTTAAATAAATTATTAATAAATATAACTTCTTTAACAAGCATTAAACATGCATAATTATTGATATTATGTTATTATTATGATGATGATGCTTCAATAATATACTTTATTGTCAACAAAGGTTACATGGTATTTATACAGTTATGTCTTAGCCACAGTGGCATGATGATTTTTACAGATTTGGTTTGATTGAGATTTTCATTACTAATTACATAGGGATGGATGTGCTGAGTAGGGATCTACATCAGTTAAAATACTCAATTACAATTCTTTAAAAACCCTGGATTTCCATAGTAATTTTTTTCACATTATGATATTTGTGTTATTGCTATCATTGTTTAATTTTAGTATTCACTACTTATCTTGTTGTTAGTGAGTTTTTCCCATTTCTAATTAATATTCTGTTACTGTCTTTGTTCATTGGTCAAACCTTTTATTTATTTGTTCAGCTGCATGAGAATCCACATTTTATATTGTCCTTTTAGTTTCTTGTTCATTGCCAGTTTTGTTTGAATAGGCTAGACTTATTTAATGACTAGTTTTGCATGCTCTTATAAGTTAGCTTGTAATTTTAATAGTGACCACTTGGCTGCATAGATATCTGGATGTGCAATTTTTGCATCTCTCTTCCTTATTTGTTGTAGTTTGTTGTAAAATGTTGCCAGATGATATTATTTCCCAGGCTGAATATACATCATGTGCCCCAAAATGTATAAAGTCCAAAGATTGCTGTTCATGCAGTAGGGGTGTTTTGCTTGTGTATAAAGTCTGTTAACTATTATATAGTTTGTCTTGTTTTATATTGCTTGAAAATATTGTTTCATGTAGTATTTAGCAATGTACAATTGTAAAATATGCGTTGTGTTTCTTCAGTAGCATGGCATAGATTGCAGAATAGGTCTATTGATTATAAAGATGATGGTATCATAAAAAATAGTATGTTCGTAGTGCAAATAGATTTGGCTTGATCCAGAAGTCAAAAAACTTTTGTTCCATTGACCATTTTCTGATGTTTTTAAGGAGTTTCTTATTGTTTACTTCCAGCATTGGGCTAAAGGTATGGTTGTTTGTGGCTCAGTTGATCAACTCATATATCTGCCAGTATGTATAATTACTATGAAATGTGAGTGTTGTACTTCTGACATTGATACTAAATATCCTTATGTGGATGTGGACAATCTGTAGGAATTATGTTGAGAAGGCTTTGTAGCTGCTGAAACCATGACATGATCTTTTCCAATAGGTTTATTGTTTTTATGTGTTTGCTACATGCATTGTGTGTAGCTCCAGTCCATTCTGTATAGTTGTTTGACTGAATTGTTTGATTGAAATTGCTACAGTTTGGCTGCTGTAAAGTTTTTTGTAAAGTGGACAATAGGAGAATAATATGAAATTCTTGTTGATATGAGGATGATAAATGGGTACACATTTGAATACAGAGATAAGTATGCATTTGATAAAAATGTGGCTATGTTTGTTGCTTTCTGTTTGAGCTTATTTTGAAGTGTTTGTCTCATTCTATGCCTTTCCAGGTAAAATAAGCACCCAAGAAATGGAGTAGGTTTTCCTTGATATAGTTGGATGTAGGGTTTGTTAGTATTGATGAACCATTCTGATGTTCTGCTTAGGTTGTATTGTAATTTGTGTGTGTCTGTGTAATTTTGTAGTATTCTTTCTAATACTTGTACATATAAATAATGAGACATATATAATAGTAGTTAACTTTATGTTGTGGTTATAACTTGTGGTTTGAAACCAGGCACAGTAACACTAATAAATAATTTTGAATTATATTTGAGATATTCAATTTTCATTTACTCTAATTAACTACCCAATTACAGGCTAATATATTCATCTAGTCTTAAGTAGAACATAAAACAAAAATGGAAAACTTTATAATCAATATAACAATCAACTAACCAAATGGAAAATGCCTTTGTTCTTTGAAGTTATTTTAAAGCTATTATAAAAGTGTTTTTTATTATTACTTCTCTATAAAAGAAGAATGAAAATAAAAAAAAAATTATTTGCAATATATGGTAAGAATGTTTGTAATTTTCTTTCTTTGATTTACTATAAAAAAAATAGATATCCATTTATTGAACAGTAATTAGATAAGTAACTGAATAAACTATTGGTTCTGGAAAAAAATATAAAAATTTGTTTAAAAAATATTTCATGCCACAAAAATTTCCAAGTTCTACCCTAATTAAAATTTTATATGTCTAGTAAATAGAACATTACACCATAAGATCCATAAATATGTGTGTATCTTGATTAACATCAGACATTTTAAGAATTCATAATTCTCTTCCCCCAATTTAGAAAAAAAGGAAGAACATAAAGTTGAGTGCAATTTATAAAATCTTTAAAATTACATTTTTATCTTGCACTAAGGCGATTATAAAAATTTTCTAAAGCAATGCTGCATAATATATATATATATATTGCTAAATAGTATTTTGATTTCAATGAAAATAGTATTTTGATTGTAATTGTAGATACTGCAAACCTAAACAATTACGTTTTTATTTTAAAATTTGTTTTAATAATTTATTTTCTTCTAAGTTTATTTACTAATTGAAAAAAGTTTTCTTTACAATTCAATAATGCTTGAAATTTCTTTATAAGTCTAAATTATTCAACACAATGAATTGTATGACATTAAAAAAATCTATAAAGTCTATAGGCATATTAAATATTTCTCATATTTACTACATTTTTAATCCTAAATAGATAAAAACTGTACTCGAAATAATAATTAAACATTTTTTATAACATAATTTATATTTTACATATTTAAAAAGCATTGTTTATTGGATATTTTAAATTTTTTTTAAAAAAAAATGTTTATGCTAAATACATGTAAATCAAATTCTGATGAAAACATAAAATCTTTTAAAAACGAATAATATAAAGGGCTATAAAAACTATTTTTAACAAAAAACAATTACATTTTAAATATTTATTGGTACACATTTAGCAAACATATGAATACCTAAACACACACACACACATATATATATATATTGAATTGGGTGGGGTGGAAGATCTTTTGGGAAACATAAACTCTCATGCACTTTAACTCTTTAATAAAATTACATTATAAATATAACTCGTGAAACAATATTGTAAAACTTTTATACAAAAAAATATGATACAATTATTTATTAATTCGATCTACACCAATGCAATTTTTTTATTGCGTCACACTAGTCCCTTAGGCAGAGAGGAGATTACCCAAAGAGTACTTGTATCCAAGCCAAAGCTATATAAAAACTATATATATATATAATAAATAAAGTTTGATATCTGTATTCGTTTCACAATATATGTAATATACAAATCAATATATATATATATATCAAAATTGAACTATGGGTATTGTTAAGGGTTGTCTCGTTTTGATTATTCAACGTTATATAGTTGATAAAGACTACAAAGTGTATAGTCGAAAGTACTTCTAAAAGAATATAATTTATATAAATTGTACTGTATTTTGATATATATATATTGATTTGTATATATATATATATATATATATATATATATATATATATATATATATATATATATATATATATATATATATAACTAAGCCCACATTTTCAGGACACAGATATCTTCTCAGTTGCAGAATTCAATACCTAACATTCAAAGCACTTTTTTGTTTCAGAGTAAACCCCAGGTACCAATTAATTACAAGAACTAATGTGCTTTGAATGATGGCAAACTTATTCAGTATCTAAGAAATCCCAACTAACTCAATCAAAAGGATAGTATAATATATTGTTACTTTATTTAGAGGTAAAAAAATTGACCAACAAATATTAAGTTTAAAGATAATTTTAAATGACTTATATTATAAAATCTTAATTAGTCTAACAATGATATTCAATATAATGACAACTCACATTCTTAATTCATAGAATAAAATATAAGATATCATGAAGCATTAATAAATACATGAAATTAAAATAAGATATCATAAAGCATTAAATAATTATACAATATTTAAAACATGCACAACAATATTTCATTTTATGGAATTATAGAGTTTATTCATTAACTGACTTTGAGAGGCTTCAAAACTAGCAACAGCTACATTAATATCAAAAATGGAATAAGAAATGTTATTCATTACCTATAGAATTTTGGATGTTGAATTTTTTCCGTTTGCTGCTTCAGGAGAGTTTTTCCAACCAGTTGGCTTTGAGGTTTTTGTAGAGGTTTCTATGATTACTATTTCATGATACTATTAGTCAAGACAGCTAAATATCTCTGGCAGTTTCAAAGTTTTAGGCAGGGATCACTTTTATTAAGCAGGTGGTGATGCGCCATTGAACTAAGGCTAGAGTCTGACCATATGCATCTGACAATTGCAGACACTGCATTGTTATAAAAAACACTCAATCTGTATATGTGAAAAGACAGATTGAAGACTCATTGTAAAAACTCAACTTATTGACGAACTGATTGAATGACTAATTGGATCTTATTCTCACTCTATTTATATGATGATCTGTTGTCATTTTGTTAATTAGTTTTTATATCTGCCACCTATATCCATTGTTGAAATTCATTCACTATATTTGATTACATTTTTTTGATAAGATTTTAATCCTGTTTTCAGTTCGTAGCCATTCCTAATTCTGTTGTTTATGGATTTTTACTTAGTAGCCATATATAATTCTGTCTTTATATAGTTTACAGTTGTATATAAATCTTTGATGGAAATTACAGTTATACACTTTCATTTATTTTTTAATATTCAACTTTCATATTTCATTATATTACCATGCACACATTTAACTATACTTCTTTATTTTTAAAATCAACTCATTATAAACAATCTGATTTATTTTAAATAAGTGGGAAGAGATTTATTTTTTCTTTAACTTAAATAAAAAGAGAGTACCTTTAATTTATGTAAAAAATTTATAGTTTAAACTGTTATACTGTTAATTTTTCTAAGTTAATTTCCTCCCCCTTTTAACCAATCTTTAAATTTTTATTTTTAATATTTTTAAACCAAACCCTCTCCCCTTTCTAACTAATTAATTGTATTTTTTACTGACAAATGATGTTTATACAAAAGTTCAAAACTCTTTAAACTTTTATACATTATTTTCTTTTAGTGAAGTGAATTTTGTTTAAACTAATAATAAAAAAAACTCTTTAGACTTTTATAAATTTATTTATCTCAAAAGAAATGTTTTTTCTTTGTTTTTAATTCACTTACTTATGGACAACCTATTGATTTTATTACTTCTGCATTATTTATGAAACCCTTTTACTTTTGAACAATTGTAACTTACATGTAGTGATCTCATAAGTGGTACAATATATATCATTGACAGCTATATTCTTAATAAATGGCTATGTTTGTTATAACTTCAGAGTAAAAAAGATAAAAAAATTGAAGTTGAATTTATAATGATTATATAAATCAGTCTATGAAAATTAATCATGCTCACCTAGATAACAGCAGTCTCTTAGTCCATTTATATGTCATCATGTAGTACTCCCTTTTTTGCATAATGTTTTTTGCAAAATGTTTCAACACCTCACATAATTCTCAGGTGTATGTCATCTTCTAAGAAAAGTCATATAGTGCACCAATTACCATATTTATAATATAAATAAAGATTGATTCTATCATTAAAATCATATTGAAGTTCATCACAAAACACACTTGAGTAAAAAGTTCATTCATTTTTTTACAGTCCAGTGCAAAAAATATCTAATGATAGATTAAATGTCATCACTTCCGTCAAGTTGAAATATATCCTAATTGGTTCTGAGATTTTTCTATCTTTACTCCAAAATATTAGAGAGCTGTAAATGTTTTCCAATGTTTTATATTTTAACTTTATATGTAATACATATTTTATCACCCTACAATAGATTTGGCAGAACATTATTCTTATATATAATTAATTAGGTGAGTAGTTATATCACTTGTCAAATGAAGCAGCAATATTTAATTCAATCCACAATCTCATAATGATAATCATTCAAAGTAAAACTTGCTCAGTAATTATTATTTTTATCACTGGATGATAATATTATCTAGGTTTTGAACATTAATTACTAAAATAATTTTTGGGAGGTTACATTAAAAATATACAAGAATATCTGGTAGTTGATTTTTTAAATTGAAAAAATAATAATATCATAGCATGTTTAATCTATAAAGATTAAAATTTTTATGTACCCATTTACGTAATATATAAGTTTAAAATTTACTATTAATTACGATACATTAAATTTGAAGCCTAAAAGATTAAAAATATAGTCCTACATACATATATGTAATATATAAGAAAAGAGTTAAAATTATTTTATGACACACAAAAGCTATTACCTAATATTTTTTATTCATAGTGATGTTAATCACAATATATGTTTGGTGAATTAATAATTGTGACAATGGCTATGCTTGTTTTATTTTTATTATAACTTGTTTATAACCACTTCATCATAGAACATTTGGAAATATTTATCAGAACCACTAAGTTTGTTGAATAGGACTGTTTTACTTTTAATCTAAAGTTTAGTAAATCATATTTTTAATAATAAAGAAGAAGCATTTATTAAATCTAATGAGACTCTCTAACATAATTTCGGAACCACTAAACATCACATGAACACCATTTCTTATGATTGCTCATAACTGTTGCTAAAACAGGCAAAACTCTCCATACAGTAGTGTCACTCAGTGCAAGCCAGAGTAATCAATGGATGCCCAAAGGCTTGTGCAGAAAATCTCTATCTAGTGTCTATTCATCCAATATTTTCAGACTAGTTTGGCTGTCATTAGTGGTTAGCCTTGGATCTGAAAGCACTGCACCTAGATCTTAGAATCTAATGCAACCTTCCAGCAGCCACTTTTTATCTTTACTTAATTACAAAACTATGAGTCTAAAATTGAAAATAATATTTTAATCCAAGATCAGTAGCTTATATAGTGATATAGGTCTGAATTCAGTTCAGTAACCATACATTTTGGTCTCTTTAGTTCTTTAATAACCATAGCACTACTATCCTATTAGGATTGGTATTAAACCACTGAACATCACGTAATCACCATTTCTTATGCTTGCTCTCAGACCCAAGTCTTTTAACATACATTGATTACTCTGGCTTGCACTGAATGACACTACTGTATAAAGAGTTTTGTCTGCTTTAACAACAGTTATGAGCAAGCATAAGAAATGGTGATCATATGATGTTTAGTGGTTTAATCCTAATCCTACATAATAGGATAGTGGTGTCTATGGTTATTAAAGAACCAAAGACACCAAAATGTATGGGTACTGAACTGAGTTCAGATCTATGTGAATATATAAGCTACTGAGCTTGGATTGAAAATATTGTGTTTTCATTTTAGACTCAATAGTTTTGTAGTTAAGTAAATATAAAAGTGGGTGGTGGAGGGTTGCATTGGATTCTAAGATCTAGGTGCAATGCTCTCAGATCCAAGCTATTCACTGATGGTTTCCACAAGCTAGAAACTAGTCTGAGGATATTGGATGAGGAAGCACTAGATAGGGATTTTATGCTTACCTTCTGGCATCCATTGATTACTCTGGCTTGCACTGAGTGACATGACTATAAGGAGAGTTATGCCTGGTTAATGTAATTTTTGGGAAAATGCTAATATTTATGTCATATATTTTTCATTATAATGAACTGTTAATATCCAAAAATAATGAAATGATATTTTCAATGGGATTAAAATTTGACAAAGATATGTTTATCAATGACAATCTTTCCTTTATCTTCTTTACAAATTCTTTGAATACTTCCTTAATACTTCTACAATTTGTCTTTAATATTCTTCTGATAATTCATATAATATTTTATGGAAATAAATAAAAAATGACAATAAATATAATATCATTAGGTTTTCAAAGTCACAAGGTATCAATTATAAATTTTTTTACCATCTTCCCAATCTAAATTTATATTCTGAATCGCAAAAACTGTAACTGTTATTGGTAAAATACAGCTAAAAGAGCACAAACTCGTGTTGAGAAAGGAAGTAGCAGACCATGCATCTACCAGTGAACCTATCTTCAGTTGAAAAAAAAAGCAGAAAATATTAAGCAGAGAGAAAAAGCATAAAAAAATTAAAAAACTTAACAGTGACAAATATTCCATAAGCCAACTTCATAACATAATCCATAGGTTGAAATTATTAATTGACCTTGTCTTTAAGAGAAAATGCAAAAACCAAGATCGCTATTATAAAGAAGTATATGCATTTTTATTATATATTGCATTTGATAGAATAATCTATTTAGTTAGAACATTGTCTTCAATTTAATCTTCATAAATTTAAAAGTCCCTAGTTTAATTCTGTTTTTAATTTTGTGATTAATTAGATCAGCAATTTTAAAACAAGTGAAAAGATTAATAATAATTGGCACGCTACATTCTGTATTAACCTGTGATTTATTTCTAATAGTTGAATAAATTTGCAAAGATATAAATAAAGTTTGAATTCTTCTACAGAGATTTTATGATTAAATTTCATAATGTAAATAGTCCAGTGTATAACTAGAAGTAAAATGTCTTCACCACAAGCTTTAAAACAAATACACTCCCAATAATATTTGATTATCATGATTATATTATCTAGGTATCATATCTCAAATATTTATAAATACTGTTTATTTTCATTATATATTTTCTAATTATTAACCATATTCATTATAAGATGTGGCTATTATAAATATGTATAGTTTTATATTATATATATAATACTTTATCTTTCTTATTGCACTGCTAAGTTCATATAGTAATAATATCACCTATATTCCTTTTTATCTTTTATAATGCTTTTTTTACAATCCACTATTGGCAGTTTTGATTTTCCCAGAAATCTTCTTCAGAATTTCTACTTATATTTCCAAATTAGAAGTTCTGAAAAAGATTGTTGGGGCAATAAAAATTGTCAATAGAGATTGTAAAAAGAAATATAAGTAGAAGTTCTGAAGAGAATTGATGGGGCAATTGAAACTGTCAATAGTGGATGTAAAAAGCATTTTAAAAAGTAATAAAGAATATAGATGATATTATTAATAATAATAATAATATATATATATATATAAATATATATAAATTATATATTATTAATATATATATATATATATATATATATATATATATATATGATTTTAATAACATCTCCAGTGAATAATATGAAACTTTCATTCCATGCTTTATGTTTCTTTCTATGCAAAACTTGGCAATAATTTTATAAATGTTTTAAAATCCTAGGTACAGCAATTTAAGCTTTCCATTGTCATGGTTGATCTGAGAAATATAAACTTTTTTCATAAATATTATATATCATTTGCATACGTTTAAAGTCATACTGTGTATTTGTATACCAATGCTAAGCCATAAGGTTTAAGCCATCAATTTAATTAGAGGACATGTTTGGTAAAGTTGTTTATTTGATATTAAATTGAATCTGATATATGCTGCAGATTGGAAAGTATACTACATATAGTTGTGAAATGTATTTATGCTTTAAATTTAGCAATATTGCAATGATTATTATGAATATTTTACAAAGCCAATTATTGAAGCTTCTGATTAATTAATGTTAAATATATTTTCTGATTGTATTTAATAAAATATTTATGTATCTGTTATTTTAAAAAAAAAATTTTATATTTTTGTATTTTTTTGTTTAATATATAATTTCTAAATTATAACTAAAAGTAAATAAAAATCAGAAATTTTATTATATAAATATAATAGCCTTTTTGCAGTGATTTTAATTTTTACCCCACATTTTACCACATACTAGTAATGAATTTATTTTTTGGATATATGTGACCTGCATTGTATTTTTTATGAATGTGACCAGAGAGGTAATGTGATTTTCTTTGTATAGATTTATATAAAGTTTTCTCTATAATATTGAAAACATATTTTAAAATAAAATTGTGATTGTTTAAAATCTAAAAATAAAAAAACAAAAGCTATAATCTTAATATCAAGCAGTTAACATGTTCTTACAGATGCTTTACATAATGAATAAAGATATTTGCAAAATATATGCATAAAAAGATAGCAGTGGCCAAATTTTTGTTATGATACAATATGGTAGTATTAAGACAAGTAATATATTGCTAATTGTTTTATTAAATTTGAAAATATCTCTGCAGAGCAGTGCTATGAGTAATAATCCTGCCATCAAATGTTAGAAATAGATAGAATTCAGTTCTTACATAAGATATAAGTAGTATAATAGAAATAAACATTGTTATGTAAATCAGATGTTTGATATTAATAGATCAGTTGATTAGAGTATTACCTTAAAATCCAATATCCAACAATGTAAAGGTTTGTGTTTGATTCCTATGCTAATATGCACCCATATTGAGAGAATCATCTAAGTTTCTGCCCAGGTATATGTTTATGGTATGGTGGGGTATTTAATAGGTATGCACTTATAAAAAAAAAGTTAAAAGTTAATATTTGTTTGTTTGGTTTTCACTTTTATTATTATTTAATAATGAGAAAAATACTATGTCATTAGCATTCAGAAAAAAAAAATTGTTTTAACTAGATGATTTTAATAAATCTTTAGATTTTGAAAAATCATAGCTAATTTGCTGCAGCATAATATCACAGAAAATAATAGTTTATGAGTTGCCTATTATTTTCTGGGTCAAATGTTGTGAAAAAATAAACTAATAATTTCTACTGCTATTGTAACATAGTGGATCATCATGTAGGTATTAAATATATATATATATATATATATATATATATATATATATATATATATATATATATATATATATATATATATATATATATATATATATATATATATATGGAATGATGTCTGTAATCTCTTTCTACAATTCAAATCTATATAAATTAGAACAGTGTTTTTCAACTGTAGGACATGACCCCTGTGTCAGTCAAACTACCCTTTCACGGAGGTCATGTAGCCATTGGAAAACATATATTTTCAATTCATAACAGTAGCAAAATTACAGTTGAAGATCACCACAACATAAGAAACTGAATTAAAGGATCATGACATTGGGAAGGTTGAGAGCCACTGAATTAGAATGAAGAAAAATAAAATTCTACTCTTTGGTATCCAGTCACTATTAGAGTTTCAGAATAGTAACTGATATATTCTTGGATATGTTAATAATAGCCAGATCAAGAGATGTATCAAACACTAAGGTGATTACTTATGCAAAACACTAGCATTTAGGTTCAGGTTAATGTAATAAATCAATTTAAATAATAAAATTTGATTTATATTGTTAAAAGTTTTCAAAATAATGCTTACAAATGAGGAAATTTTCAACTTCAAATTAAAGGAGCAGCTAATAATGTATAATAGCAACAATTGATAAAGCTAAATTATCTGCTTGAAGTTAGGAAACATATTTTTGTAAATATTTGATAATGATAAAAACATACTTTAAAAAAAAAAAAATTCAAATTTGTGAATTTATATCACGAAAGTAAAATTATTTCTATAATTTTAAATTAAAATCATCAATGGGCATTTTATGTACATTTTTTTCCGTGTAGAATTAAAGATATGTGTGAGTATCATTTAAATTTCTGACATGGGGAAAACATCTGTTTGTATTTTATATATATTTGCATGTGTATACATAACAATGTCAGAATTTTTTTAATGCCTTATCAGTAATCCTTTAATCTCTTAACATTGAAGATTATTTGGATGATGAAGTAAAAAGAAAAGACAAGACATCTTATTAGCCTATATTATAAATATTAATGGGAGGGGGGGTTAAACAATTAATGGCTTATCAATATCTGCAGCTTTTCTACTTTTAAAATTATTACTTCACTAAACTGGATATTTTTGCACAAGTTTAAATAAGTAGATAAAATGAATGTATAATTAAAAGTTATTTCATCTTTTATATTATAATTTAAAAGCTGATAAAAGCATCATTTTTCCTGTTCAAAATATCATTGCCACCATAAAAGAAAATGCAATTTATACATTTATTAGTAATAAAATCATATTACATATCCATATGTTGTTGTTTTTTTCATTTTATCAAAAAAAAATTAAGTCAGTGAATGTTTGTGTTACTTTTGCAGTTTTAATTCATTAATCATTTGTAAGCCTTCAGTCATTGAGCATCTATTTTTAAATATATACATTAACTATGAAACTTCATATACTATGCATTTTCTTATTCAATTTATTATTCTGCTAAATCACTTTTATAAAAACAACCATGATTCTTTCTTTTAGTATAATGAAGATTTCCTTATATCACATATAAACCTTAAAAAAATACTATACTCAATGTACCAATTCTGAAAGTCCTAATCAACAATCTTTATGTTTTATAGCTATTGAAATTTAGCATAATTAGTAGATAACTTTTAAAAAACAAATATCAGTAACTTTTTTGAGCAACTATTTTAATCTTATAGTATCCTAGTCTATGATTTGCTCAACCATCTGCATTTGTAAGTATAATATGACCTTTTTTTGTATTCTGACTTAACAATAATATTTTTTTTTTAAAAGTTATTATACTGAACATGATTGCATATTTGTTTTCTACATCAATATTTCTTCTTAAACAAAGCGTATAATGATAGTCATTTTTTATGCAAATATTCATTAATAGAAAACTAATATTATTATTTCAAAGAACTTTTGATTATTGTTATATATGCATATATATTAATGTCTCCAAAAAGAAAAGAAAAATATTTTAATGGTATTGATGTAATATTGTTTCCCAGAAAGAGATTAAAACATTATTTTTTCTGAATTCGTTGAATTTAATATTAAAATATGTGTCAATCAAATGGCATAGGTATCCTTGTGTAAATCAAGTTTTAAAGTTATTAGTCTTTCATTCATACATAAAGAAATTTTATAAATAGAAGATACTAAATTAGACTTAAGAGAACATCTTGTTAAATATCTTGAATGGATCTGATAAAAGACCAATAAGCACTGTAATTTATAATTTCTTTATTTTTTTAAAGAATAATATTATTACCATATTATTGCAATCTTCATTTTTTTATATAATTTTGATAACAATCTTTCTATGTATTTACCTCTTTTCTTAAAAATATCATTAATAATACCATAAATTTTTCTTCCAGATAAAAATAACTGAATAACTATTTGTGAAACAATATTTTATTACTTTCGGGTTTGAATGTAGATGGATAATTTCCTGAAAAAAAATATGAGTTTGCCTAGAAAAATATCTTGCTCACCTAATTTTTTTTTCCATATTTTACCAAGTTTAACTCCATATATCTGGCTTGGACCCATGCTTTGTTCTATTTTAGAACAAACAAAATCACAATTTTTAAGTATATACAAAAACATAGTTTAAATAATTACAAAATAAAAAAATAGTGATAAAGTGATCAGTAAAATATCTATCTGCAGTTTGAAATTATATAATCAAAAAAGTACTACTTATTAGGTATTTATTATTGAGTTTGTATTTTCCTAATTTTTTTTTTTGTAACTTTGCTATGAAAAAAAAAAAAGAACGAATTTGAGAAATGCATTTCAATAGACTTTTTTAATTAATCTTATTTTAATTAAATAAAGTATAAAAATAAACTTAGCGAGACTCTATAGCATTAAGGAGAAGAAAAAAAAAACATTTTTTTTGGACAAGTTTGAGGTTGATAACAAATTTACCATTTTAATTAAAAACTAATAAGAAAGTATGTAAATACAAAATTTTTCAATTAACTTTAATTTATATAGAATATTAGCAAAAATAGTTCACAAGTATTTATAATGATGAAAATTCTACTTTATTTATATATGATCAGTATTACTAATTATTCTAGTCTACTTAACTAATCAAACATCAGAACCGCCTAAGAATTGGTATTTTAAGTAAAAAAAAAACATTATTTGAAAGAAATTGTTGGGTTATTTGGATGATCATTATTCACATGTTTTTTTCTGAGCAATTAATCACGATTGTTTATTAGTTATAAGCATTTGTTTTTGATGACAAGCTATGATTCCCTCAGTAAACAAATTATTTATTGAAAATAAATCACAATAATAACTGTAAATATAAATGGCAATATAAATTGTTTAATTATAATTCAGAATTAATGGCAATTATGAAATAATCAATTCAACAATTAATGACTAAACTTATTTTTGATACAGCATTTATTTTGTTATGCCAATGTACATAAATCAATACTACTAATGCAGATAATATATTAAGTAAACTAGTGGGTAAAAAATAACTAGTGATATGTTTGAATGTTAATAGCATGATTAGAATGTTTTATGAACCCATTTTTTTTTAATTTTACACCTGCAGTCATTGATCTGATTAATAAAAATATCCAGATATCTTTTTATTTATGATTTTATTACTTTTACTTCGAATTGATGGCCAAAAAATTGTCATATGTAATCCAATATTGGGAAAAATTAGTTTGATGTTCTTTTATTATTTTATCCTTTACAAATATTTGTATATTTTCAATGTCTGTTAACCCTTTGTAATAAAATATGTTGATTAAATTTATGGTAATATTGGTTTGTATTTAACTTCAAATTAGACAAAAAGGCTAAACCTTTTTTTATATGAATAGAAACTTTTCGTCAATTATTTGAAAGTACTCAGGACAGCAAATTACAAATATATATATTTAATCTTTAATAGTGAGATGCAAACTTGTACAACTGAAAAATAAATGTTAGTAATTAGCAGCAATTTATATACTTTTCAAAATTTAATTTTATATAATCTGGAATAACAATTCACAACAATTCACTATACTAACAATAGATGGAAATAAAATATTCATTTCATAATTAGAGTTATATATATATATATATATATATATATATATATATATATATATATATATATATATATATATATATATATATATATATATATATATATATAAAAAATTTAAGACAAAGCCTTTTACTCTCTTTTACCTCTCCAAAAAACAACAATAATAACAATTAAAAGTTAATTTTTTTTAAAAAGAAAATGTTTTGTTGATATAGATAAAAAATAAACTGATAATTTGATGCTTTGTTAATTTCTTTTAGATATTAAAAGACAAATTATCATATATGTAAGATAAATAATGTATTATGATGATAGCTTTGGATCAATCAACAACTTTTTACAAATGATTTATTCTGAATGTTGATTTTAATTTTAACTGCTTAATTTAGTTGACATCAATAATTCACAAGATCAAGGATAATGATTTCTAATATAATACTTTTATCTTTGGCTTGTATATTTGATAATGCAAACGGACATATATCATAGTTATAGAGTCAGCATAAAGGACAATAATTATCACTATCACTATATTCCAGAGCCATCTTTTTTAAACTTGAACAAATCAAAAAGTAATGCATGAGATTGGTTACGAAATTTCACAAATAGTACTAACAGATGGGCTCCATTATGTTATAATTTGTTTCTTGTTTCTGAACTTTCCAATAGTTCATTTTTTACATAATAATCTTAATATTAACATTATCTCTACATACACAAATCAAATAATTTGTTATTCTTATTTTGTATTAATATTTTTTTACATTTTAATGAAATGGTGAGACTGAACCCATTGCAATTTAATATTATTATCATTATTTCCTTTAGTAGAAATAAGTCATTTATTATAAAAATAACACATGCGATAACAATGTTTTTTTATCTTCTAGAGAAAAAGTCACTATACCAATCCAATATTATTACTTATTCAAAACAGCACAAAAATTACCAAATCTATCAAAATACAAGTGACTGATATATTTTTTTCATAAAAAATTCCTCTGCAACCTGACTTTGATGATCTACGTCAAAAATATTTTGAGTCTCTATTTTGTAATTTTTAAATTTGCTTACTTTGAGTTTTATGGTATTCAATAAGGTTCATCAAGAGTTATCTTGAATTTTTTGTCTTTAAATTTACCAAAACTATTTATTATATAGCTACAAACATTACTGCCTACTTTTTAGGTTTATTGCAGCAAGTGATGGAGTTAAGAACAAGTAATTCTTGAAATAATTTTAAGATTTTCTTATATGTATGTGCATACATATATGTATTGAATGTATGTGATTTTTAAAATTTACGAAATTTTACTTGTATATGTATTTGTGATTTTAAATATTTGGAAAATAATTTACTCATTCACAGCATGAAAGAAAGGAATATAAAACAGTTTTGGATGAAATGTCTAGTACTTATTTCCTTGAGTATCACAGACAATTTGAAAGAGTATAATATAATATTGATTTACTGCTAAGAAATTCACTCAGATGAAATGTTATTGGACTAAAGTATTTTCTCTAAAAGAAAAGTTTTTTCACAGCTAGAAAACAGAATTAATGAGTTGCTTTTTGTTGATCTTTTCTAAAATCCATCTAAATTATATTAAAATGTCACATTTTTTCTTAATGGATTTACCTTGAAATGTTTTTAAATAAGTCGTTGGTAGTATTATTAGCTATCTATATATTATAGACTTTCAAATCACGTTATTAATTTGAATATTTTTAATTATATATATATTTACCATTTTTGACTCGGAATTATAGACTTGTTTTCTTTGCATATATTTAATATTGTTTGGAAACATTTATTTTCCTATTTTTTTATCCATATAAAATTTATATGCAAAATTTATATGATGCATTTTACATACTAAACTTTTTTCCTCCTATATAATCCTCATTTTTTTGAACATACCAACATACTTTTTTATATAAATAACAAAAAGTACTGATGAATAATCAATAGCCTGCTAACTTTGTCCATGATTAGTGATGGAATTGAGGTAGAATTTAAAAAAAAAACATTTTTCAAACAATTTTTAGAATTGTCTTCAAGCAAGCCATATACATTTCGGTTAATTATCCAGATATCAATCAATAAATGTTTATATTTATTTCTATTATAAGGTAGAGAAAATAAAATAAAAATTGAATTCTACTAAAATCTTCATCATATTCAATTGTCTAATCTTATGATTATTTGTTTCTTTCAAATTATTATTTTTTGATAAGAAAGAACCTTATCATGAATAAATTTATGACTGATTTCGGATTTCACTATATATTAATGATTAATTTCTCTTTGCTGTTATATGTAAGTATTTTGTGTACATATGTGTATATGTGAAATAGAGGTGTTTCTTTCTTATCTTTATATCATAAATCTGGGTACACTTTGGTGTTTATCACTGAAAGTGCAACCAGCTTTATGATATAAAGATAAAAAAGACACCTCTTCACTAAACATATGTACATATGTATGGAAAATGCTCACATATTACATTAAAGAAAAAATTAATAATTAATATTGTGTATACTCATATATATATATTGTTAATTATAATCCTGAAGTAATGATGTTCACATGAGCATACTCCAAAATTTTTTATAAGTCAGATTTTCTGAAACATTTTAATAAACATACAAATAATATTTTATAATATTAATCTATTAACAATAGAAAAATAAATTCATTTTTATTCAGTCTCCAAGATATTGTAGACAAAACAGTGAGGTTTTGCAGTGTGGGAAAAAATATTAATGTAAATCTTAACAAACTTTAATTTAACCTGTTTCTAGCTTTAGATTACAATTCAATAATCGCTAATTACAGTATAAAAACATAGTGCTATATAAAATAATATCTCATTACATAATACAATAATAAATTTAATTAATTTTAACAATTTTATAATTATACAATAGCTATTGAATATATAGCATCAGAAGTTTATATAATTGATGTAATAATCTTCATATGTGTATACTATAATACTCTTTTGTACTATTAAAAAAGATATATAAAGGAATTGATAATATAAGACAAGAAATAATAATAGTCAATTCAGTTTATAAAATAGTAATATATTGAGAAAAATGAAATGATAAACATATGACAACTTTTTGCAGAATATTTTGTTGAATGGGGCTGAGAGACATAAACAATAATAAAGGAAAGAGAAATGTTAAAGATCAGCAAGAAAATAAATATCAAAGAAAAAGGTAATTCAAGGGATCAGAAATGTTGTTTGAATAAAGAAAAATTTAATAATACTCATTGTAGAAAGATGATTAAAATAGTATAGTCAAATTACTGAAATAAATAAAAACATATTTTCAGGGGTGATTGGTTGACAATTGTAGTAGAAATAAAAAATGACAAGGACCTAAAAATCAATGCAGAAAAAAGTCCTAAAAATACTATAAAATAAGTGATCTGTGCAGGAAGATGTTATGGATAGAGAAATAATGTTATTATGCAATACTTATCAAATTAATTGATATGCTTATAAAGTCCTTGTTTTTGCTTCACCTTTGAGAAATGGTAAGTTTTAAATTGCACCTCATGCAAAAAATGAAGCTTAGTATTATTATAAGAATTATCTGGCTTAGCACTTTTGTGGAACTTAGGTCTCTATATTCATACCTTATCTTGGGAGTGTCATCTTATATTGCAATTTTAAGCAAATCTTGGCAGTAATTTATGCAAAATTTATTCAAATTTTCTTCCATATGGACCACATTCTGGAAATTGCAAAGCATGATTCTTTTCAGTTTATTGTGTACTTGTCATTTGCAAAGAAGCACACCTTTATGTTTTATTGATTATCAGTGTCCTAGCCAATGTGGGTTCAAACACATGGCCTGTTGTTTTTGGTGCTCAAAGAATATGGATTTGTTTTCAGTATTGTTTAGAGCTTATAATATATTTACTGTAATAAAATTAGAGCAAATTTTAAATTCCAAATAGAAATAAATTGAAAGAATTTGCATGTGTCTAAGTTCACTGATTAAAAATTAAATTGTAAAAAAAAAAAAACTTTTAAGTTTTCACTTGTAGAATTAATATTGTCAAAATTGAAGGCAATATATTCAGGACCATGCAGTCAAGTTGGCAGCTGGATAATTTATTTTATTAAATAAGAAAACAAAAAAACTTAAATAAAACTTCAAGAGTTTATTTACACTGAATAATAATAATGATATTAATAATTCAACTTGGTAATTGCTAGCCCTTCTGCAGCTTTTTATTCAGCTTTGATAATTTGCATAATATAACTTTTCTTGCCTGCTGCATTTCCCAGTAATTAGTTTCATTTTCTGCATAATTAATTTTATATATATATATATATTATTTCTGGAGCAATCTGTCATTACATTAAACCTTGAAAACATGCATCCTTAATAAAATAATGTATATATAGTATTTCTCTCTCTACTCTAGAAATAGACAATTTTAATCACAAAAAATAATCTTGTGGCTTTTTAGGGTTCCACTTTTCTCTAACAGGGCTTTTTGGATTTACTACTTCTTTTCTCTGTTCTGTAGTATTTTTTCCTCCTCACTATTGACTTTGATAGCTTATTCCTTAAACAAACAAAAAAAAAAAAACTTAAATAAATATTTAAGAGTTTATTTATTCTGTATAATAATAATGATGTTAATAATTAAACTTTGTAATTATTAATTGAGAATAAGATCACTCAGATCTTTTTAAAATTCTGATCTGTTTAGAGAATAACATCTATAAAAATTTTAACTGTAATATGTAACTTTATAATTTTGTAAGCACAATTTGCTCACACACATATTCAGAGATAATCAAAGCTCTTCTTTTATTTATTTGCAGACCAACACCATTTTAATAGTTTATTTTTTCACCATTTTTTTACACACAGCTTTATTTCTCCTCTGAATTCTTCTGCAGACATTTTAATCAGCTTTGCTAATTTGCATAAAGTAAACTTTTCTTTACATGAATATTAACTTGTTATTTTCAATAAACTTTTTTTTAAAATTTATCATGAGGAATAAGTACTTTAGCATATCAACATTAAAGCTTGTACACACGCACACCTTTAATTTTTACCAAAATATGTGGATATATAGCAGGAGGAAACAAAAAAAGGACATGAAGATAGGGTAAGCAAAACTAGTGAAAAAAATTCCATTAAAATTTTTGATTTAGATCAAGTAAATTTGACTAAACAAAATAGTTTTGTAATGGCAGAAGACGATAGCAGTTAAACGATAAACAAAGTTTAAGAAAAACACTAAGTAACCCTGAAATTATTTTCTCAAAACAAAACAAAAAAAACAGGAATTGTCAATCCGTATTAAAACAAAAACGTTGATGCCAAAATGCAGTAAGAATTTACTGATATGAAGATTATTCAAATTCGGAAACTCATCCAGTAAAAGCAAAAAAAAAAACTTCAAGCAAATAAAAACAGTGACAATATTCCATGTCTACATAAACAGAATTATATATTGAATCAATTTTAAATGAATCCAAGTAACAGCACAAATAATAAGAAAAATATTAGAAAAATTTAGCAATCATATTAATTTTACAGACTTAAATGATATTTTACCGGAATAGTGAAATTCTGAAAAGTTTAATTCAAAAATGTTTATAAAATTAAATGCTTATTGGAAAAAAAATATTCAACCTATGTATGTCATCTAATATGTCAATTTGCAATGAGTGTTTAATTCAATCAAATAGTAGAAATTGAAGAGAATATTCTCGATAAACCTGACCTTAATAAATACCTTTAAATATTTAATAATTACAATTTAACTGACAACATAAAGTATATACCACTGCAAACGACATTGTTTCTGTTAAATAAAAGAATTAGCTGAGAGTTTAATAAAAGAGTTACAGTGACATATGAAATATATTGTGTGATTAAAGAGTCCAATCTTCTATTTTAAGGAAGACTATAGTCTACGCTTCCAAGCTTTAATGAAGAATTCTTTCATCAGAAAATAAATAGCAATGCTGATATTGACAAATAAAAAAGTAAATGAATTCTAATATTCTATTCAAAATATCATCAAATTAATGATAAGTAATACTTAAATTTACAAAAAAGGAATACCAAATGAGCAAATACACCATACATTAATAAAGGATAAAATGTTTTTGTACTTTGAAAAGACATATATTCTTCTGTTTTGGATGTAACAGAATAAACACATAACAATTAATTATGATGTTGAAAATTGTGAAAAATATTAAAAAATAATATATTAACTCATTTGTATAATATAGATAAAGGTTGGGTCTAGGTTAATGTGATGACATCATAAACATATGAGACTCAGCTTGCTGAGTTCAAACACAAAATATTAAGAAGATATTTTAAGAAGTTGTAATAGCACAAAATCTTCAATGCCAAATGTTTTAAATGGGATTAATCTTGCATGAGACTCCCAATATATGGAGAAACAAGATTACTAGCAATTGTAAATGACCCACTAAACTAAAAATAGTCATTATAAAATAATCCACAGTAACATGCTACCTAGTATATTAAAAAGTCATAAACACAGATAAGACAATGGTGGAAAAAAACTTTTTTGAGACAAAAACATAATAAATTAACAATGTTGTTTCAGCAAATGGTTCATCACATTAATAATAACAAACAATTAATCATAGAATTTACTCTTAAAGATAAACTAGAAACAAGTTGTAAGCAAAAAAAACTATAAATAAAAAATAAAAAAATACTAATCTTCAAAGGTATTAATGAACCAAATAAAGTGAAAAAATATTAAGCTATATACAGAAACAGAAAACTGATGCAATTATGCTCACAGAAAGAAAGATAAATTCTACTCTATATATTTAGTAAACAGATTTACCAAATAAACATTATTGTTTTATATAAATCTAATAATAGGCCAGCCGCAGGTGCAACAGCATTATTCAATATTCATTTAGATTTAGAAAAGATTCATATACCAACTTTTTAAACAAATCATGTAATTGTTTTTTTTCAGTTTGCAAAAAAAAAAAAATATTGCATTATTTCACTGTTTATTAATCAATAATAAGAGCAAAATATTGTTCATTTTTTCCCACAAATTGATTGAACACACATGTATGATAATATTGCTTGACAAATTATTTTAATTGCGTATATGAAGGTCTTTCAAAATAATTAAAGCATATAATGAAAAACTCATCCATCTTTTTATTGCAAAATAAATATCTAGCTAATTCAAAGTCATTTTTTTAGTAATAGATTATCAACACTCATTGATGTGTTGTTTTTTATTTTATTATTATCTATGTTAAAATAAATACATTCCTGATGGGCTTTGTCAACTATTATAATATACAATTAATAAATGATAGATATGAGGAAGACAATAGCAGTTACAAATATTACATAAGATAATGTCATTTATCCAATACTTGAGTTGTAATAAATTATTATGCAAGAAGTTCAACTTTATCACCTAGTATAGTATAGAATAAAATAAATAAGAAGCTAAATTATGTACAAAAATAACCAAAGACATCAGATCACAGAATCAAATGAATTAAAGGATTTTGAATATACAAAAAATACTTCAAATATTGTCATTCATTGTGGTTTATTATGAGTTAACTAATAATTTGCTGGAGGAATATGATAAATTAAATCATCAAAGTCAGAAAGAGAATCAATAAAAATAAGAAAGTAGTTTCCGAACTTGCTATTTCTATGAAAACAATATCAGAATTTATATGCCTCATACAAAATACATTTTTACAATGTTAAAAGCTGAGAACAACATTGCATTAGAATTACACATTCATAAATCTATGTAATAAATGTTAAAAATAAAGTTGATTGAAGCTAAAAGTGAAATAAAATATATGAAGGCAGTATTGCAGGAGAACATAAAGAATATATAACTAATGAAGAAATAAAAAAATAGATTAGTAAATTAAAGATGAAAATAACTCTTGCAATGACATGATTCTATCATATATTTATAAATGTTTAGATTGTGCTTTGATGCAGATATGTTATGAAAATAATGATTGACTGCATATTGATATTCAGTGTTATAAAAGAAATGTCAAATAGACATTAACGAGAAAAGTATTAAGACATATTTCACTTAAAGATACTGATTCAAAAATACAAGGCACATAAGAATATATCAGTTGATAAATAGATTATCAACTGTGCAACATGTTAAAGAACATCAGCCAATATTTAATAAGCAATTGCATATGTCAGAGACAAATTTGATAAAATGTTTTGCAATAACAATTGTTTAAGTTGACTTTTGATTGAGTAAATCTGCTATCCCTAATCTAAACATTAAAGCAATTGTTAACCAAACATAAATATCTGGTTCAAGCAATATAAATTATAATAGAATTTTAATTAACAACTATGTGAGATTCTTGTATTTTTTACTGCAGAACAAAAATAACTACTAGCTGTGGTGCTCTTTGTTCTTTTTATAAATTAGATGGTAATACAATATTTAATGTCAAGTGCTACATCTTTATCTTTCTTATTTAAATATAAAGATATTACAATAACTTTTATTAACATATAATAATAAACTAATCTTAATGAATACATACCCAGAAAAGATAGAATTTTAAAAATATCCAGCATTATTACTGGCTAGCATGCTTTTTATATAGCATGTATATCATATTCACAGCTTATTAATATGATATACATAATATATCAAAAGAATTCTAAGTAGTAATAAAGCTGAATATGTTTAAAAATCTATCTTTTATAACTATGTGTTCATTAACTCTAGTTTATTATGTCAGTTTCAGAAAATAAAAAAAATAATTTATAGTTAAATAATAACAATTGTTTAGATATACAAGATAAATCATGATGTTCATCAATTCAGATTAGGCTGAGTTCTATACACTGTGAATGATGTTTTCTAAACAAACTTTTGTCTTCAGGTTACAAAAAGAGTATTATTGCACATCCCTGATATCAATAAGCATGAATAATAATTTTTTTTTTTTTTGGTTTTAGAAGTCTGTTAGTAGTTAAACTTTGTTTTCATATTTACAACAGTTGTGAAATCAGTGAATTGCTAGAATTAACACAGCATCTAATAAATAAACAATGTCCAATAAAGAATGTATCTTGTTGCAATGTAGGATATAATATTAGGTTCATCAAAAGTTAGACCATTACTTCTGAAACAAACATAACTTTTTGCACTCTCTTCTTTTTTCAGTTATTTAAGTTACTGTTTGTCAGGTGATTATATGCTGCTTATGCTCTTGTTCATCTTTTTATACTAAATGTAACATTGATATTTGTACTTATGGTATAATATTTTAATTTTTTTAACAACACACACAACATATCTGAATAAAATTACTTTTTAATGATGCCCTGGAGAATTAAAATGCTGAGAAATGGGCAGGCTCAATAAGTAGACAGTCTTAAGAAATGATGTTTGCTTAGTTCAATACAATTATTAATGAATGAATCTGGAATTGGATTTGAGTGAGACAAAATGTAAAAGTATCAAGGATTATATGTTTAGGTAGCCTTATTTATGAGTCTCCTTCTCTATCATGAAAGCAGACTAGACTAGAAAATGTGGGCTAAAATGGCCTGTTTCACACAGTCTCAGATTATTACAGTGAGGGAAATAATAATAGTAATAATAATATCAGTAGTCATGATAAACTGGACCATATGGTATTACATTTATTGTAAAATGTAATTTAATATTTTCTATTATTGGAATTCCTCATTCCTACCAATGAAAGTCTAATGGTATTAAAACTCACTTTGCACAATGATGCTAGTGTTCATTTTATTAACTGCTATGCTACAATATTAGAATCAAAGAATTTACAGAAAGAAAGCTTTTATTTTTTGTGGGTAATAGGATTACAGAAGTCCCATTGAAACATCAAATTTTACTTCTTGAAGACTTTAATGCATTTGTTGCCACAAATAACAAAAACAATATAATTATCTGTGCACCAATAACAGTAATATATTACATTTATTCTGGTCTGAAGTCACCATCACCAATATAAGCATTAATAATTAATAAAGACCAAGGGGTAGAGTCAACAAATCATTCGTGGCATTGCATATATTCAACCAGCAAAGATATTTATCCCAATTTATGAAAACGTGTTACATGTTTGTATGCTTTTAATATTCATATTATATAAAAATGTAATTTGTTTTTCAACATTTTTCCATTGATTAAAACTAAAAAAATTCGGGTGCCAGAATAATAAATGATTAATAACATTCATTACAACATCTAAATTTTACCGTTTTGTTGTGAATTAACTTAATTAAAAATTTCTCTCCAAATGATGCTACAGGAGGAAAACCGTGTATAAGCACAGTTTTATTTAATTATGCGAACGTAGTTTAAAAATATATTTAAAAAAACAGTTGTTATTAAATATATTAATAAAATGTGTTTAAAACAACAAAACAATTACTTAATGAAACATTACTTTTTTAAAAAATTATTAATAAAACACTGATTTGACATATGGAAACAATTTGTTATTTATTTTTGATGGCGATTTTAAATTCAATTTGCAATACTCTTCCCATTATAAATAATTTTGAAACAAATTTATTGAATTATTTAATGTTTAAATTAAATGATATTATCAATTTTCTTTAAACAGTGTGTATTTTGTTATTTACATAACCGCAATTTTATGCAATTACTTACAGAATTGTTTTTATTGTAATACGGTTTACATGATTTGTGATTTAAGGACTGAGCTAGGTGAATCTACAATCCGAACCATAATAGCCACTCATATTCATTGGTTCTTTCTATAACTTTTCTCAATACTTGGATATGATCCATTGTATTAAAAATACTTTTAAATCCACTGTTTTTTTTGGTTAGTTAAAATCCAAAGTTTTCTGTATAACAGTTGTAATTATTTTGGTAAATGTTTTGTATAGAGCTGATACATAGGTATGCATAAATATATTCAAAAAATTAAAAGTTATCTTCTTTTTCATTTTAATCATATGTTGCAGAATTTGAAAACATATTAATGACTTTCTAAGATGCATTTTGATTAATCACACATTCTTAATTAAGCTAAATCTCATTCATATTCCAAAATATCACAAATCATTGTTTACTTCTTTAGCAAAAACTTATAGAAGCACATATAAGTGACATATACATAATTATCATATTTTCTGTATAAATATTATTTTCATCATTATATTAAATCATTATCTACTCATTACAGGATAAAGTATTCTCATGTGTAATACACTTTATCATATTGATAACCATTTGTAACCATATTGCACCAACAAACTTTCCTATTTAATCCATCTATACAATAAACATATGATCTGTTTTCAAATCTTTAAATTTAAGAGTATAAATGCTTAAACTATTATGATTTTACTAATATGTCCAGTCTGATTTCATTTTATTATTTTAACTCTTTTGATAATGTTAATAATATTATTTGGTACTCTCTTTAAAGCATTTCATTTTCAAACAGTTTTTGTTGTTTCAAACATATACCTCAATTACTCTCTTAGTGATCTAAAATATCTATGTTATTTTTCTATTAAGTGTCGAAGTGTCAGACTAAGCAGTGAGGTTTGATATTGTATAATAAAAAAAAAACTTTTATATCATTTTAGTATTAAGTTATTTCTATCAAAAGCATTCCATACAAATTTAATTATATGACCAATTTGCTATCTTTTTATCTATATTAATAATATGACTAAGACATTTATAGTTATCATTTTTTTTCTAATTCATAATTGTCCATGTTTGTTCTTTATAGATTATCCATGAGACTTGACTTTAGTACTTTATCTTCAGCCCTATTTTATTTATTTCATCTGATAAGTATTAAAACACTTCCCAAAGCTATGTAACATTTATTATTTGTGAAAACAATAACAATTTACTTCAAAATCTAGAAGATTTAAATAATATCCATGTGCTTTAATTTATTTACATCTTTATTTAATGTTGTTGCATGCTAATATCAAAGTGTTCCTTCTTAATATCATAATGTAATTTAATTAATGTTGTTACATTTAAGATCTAACTTTAGTGACTGTGGAATATTATTTTTTATAAAAAAAAAATGCATTTTCAAAGTGTACAAATCAAAAGCAAACAGTCAACTTAAATTCATTATTTATTTCTATAACTTCACTCAGTATTTGGATATAATTCATTGTATTAAAATCTTCACTTTTAAATCCCCATTACTTTTCATGCTGCTTTGATTCAAAAGTTTACTGCAGTTAAGATATATATTTTTGGCAAATATTTTATAGAGAAATGATAGAAGACTAAAAGATCTATCATAGTTTTTAAATTTTAATATTATTACAGCATTTTTCTGATAATTTGTTGTAACTTCATCTTTAGACATTTGCTTATATAGTTTTGCCAATGATACTTTGCATCTTCAATTTCTTTTTTTTATATAAAATCAATAATACCTATCTGACAGTCAATCAGATGTTATGATGGCTGTCTGAATAATGATCAAACCGTAAACACAAGACAGAGAATTTTACAAGACTGCCCTTTTTTAAAAAAATTCTCTGTCTTGTGTTTACAGTTTGATTACTATTCAAACAGCCATCATAACATCTGATTGGCTGTCAGATAGGTATTATAATAAACACAAAAGGTTTGCAGCCTTTCAACTTAATTTCAAATAACTATCTGTGCTTTATAAAAATAAATATTATTTACATATGTTACTGTGATTTATAACATCTAAAAAAAACTACTGTGTAGTAAATCATAGCATTTTGTGCCATATGTTTGTAATTTACACTCAGTGAGTTAAATGTGAAGATATTTCAAAGCTTTATGCTTTCAAACCTAAATGCTTCAGACTAGCTTAGATATATAGAAAGACAAGTAAAGAAGGAGGTGGACCTCCTTTTTTTGGTAAAATTCTAAGGGTTGTGTTTACAGTTTGATCACTATTTGGGCACCATCATAACATCTGATTGGCTGTCAGATAGGTATTATAATAAGCATGAAAGGTTTGCAGCCTTTCAATTTAATTTCAAATAACTATCTGCACTTTATAAAAATAAATAAAATCAATAATAATTCCATTTTCTAAATATTTTTTGTTCTTCATAGATTTACTTGCATGTTTCATGATCTTTATTTAAAGAGCTTGACAATTCAAAAGACATAATGATTATAGCAATTTCTTTATTTTATTGTTCATTAATATATATATATATATATATATATATATATATATATATATATATATATATATATATATATATATATATATATATATATATATATATATTAGAATTCTTATACAATATGATGTTATTCCTCTTTATAGTAATAGTTCCATTTTTTTATTATTGAAATAACCTTTCTTTTAATACAAGAGCATTATAATTTTAAAACTTTTATTCTCTTTTTTTTCCTTGCCATTTTATAGTTATATTTTGATGCAAATTATTATATCTTTTTACATCATTTACAGAACTCCAGATGCTTAATTTTTTTTAATAAATCATTTTTAAATATTTTATATTTGTTTTTTTTTCTTTATATATTATTTGACTCTGTTGAAAATTTGTTAGTAAATTGCTCTGTTTTTGCATCATTTATCTTTATTGCAATTTTTAATAGACTATCAATTATCTTCTTACTGATTATACTTAATTTTGAACCATCTTCACAATATTTTAATATTTTCAAATGATTAGCAAATTCTGATTTAAATTCACTGATATAAGAATATTTAATATTAATTCAATTTTTGCATTAATACTTATTTGCATCTCATTAAATAAGAACATTACAATCTTAAAGTGTATATTTTTTTTAGTCAAAGTGCAATTGTTTTTTGCTATATCCTTATGTGGATGTTACCATGTTCATTTCCATTTAATAATTTATTTTTCTAAAAATTTATAATGTATAATTTTTTTCTGGAATTTTCCTTTTTCATTAAAGTTCTACAAGAAATTTGTCCATGATGTTTTCATCTTTATTTTCTTTTCCAATTTTAGTATTAAATTTTGTCATGACAAATTTAAAATGTTATATGATGTGATCTAAAGCAGCGTTTCTCAACCTATGGGTCACCTTAAATTTTTAATGGGTTGCACAAATATGCACCAAGAAATGAAAACATAAATATCTGATAGCAAAAAATCTTTTTACATTTTAAGAAAATATTAGTAATAAAAAAAATAGTAAGTAATACTACTTATGCTTTGTGTAGTTTTTTTCAAATTCAATTGCAAATTTGAACTTAAATATTCATAATGTTAAATTTCGATTGTATTTCCTATATAAATAAAACCTTATTTGAAAAAAAACACAGTTTTTTTTTTGGTAATTAATAAAATGTGTTAAGCTTTTAAATTAAAAATGTATAGTTTAACTTTAAATCAACTTTTAACTTACAAATTATTTGTTCATTATAAATATTATCAAATTGATCTGAATGTATGCATAAATACAGCATACCATGCTGATGTAATATCTTTTTTATTTTATATTATAATTTATGTAATAAACATTTGGGTCACAGAACTATTTCAATGAAGTCTATTAGGTTGTGCCGCAAAAAGGTTGAAAAATGCTCATCTAAAGTATTTTTGTATTTACATAAAAATCTTTTATTTTTTCTTCACAATAAAAAATTGTTGGGACAAATAAATATAAATTATCTGCATATGGTATATTTTGTTAAATTCAATAACTAATTTTTCTATTTTATCTAATATACCATTAATCTCCATTATGTTGTTGTTTTAACTTTTTTATCTCCAATGAATTCTACTTTACAGTGCTTCTAAATGTCCATAGTTTAAATTGTCTCTTAACCTTTCTTCTATTTTCACAAGATTTAACAATATCTCTTATAGAATTTGACAGTTTATTACTTTTCATGTAATTTGTCTTTATTTGACAATAATCTGCAGTTAGAAGTAACTAAATGAAGTCACCATTAAATGTAAGAATGAGGCAGCAATTAGGAAAATCATTGCACTCTGCTTTCAATTGATATGTGCTGCTTTTGCTGATGGCTTTGCTACCTCCTAACATAAGAACCATAATTTAGCTTTGTCACATTGTAAATATATAAAATTACATTAATTTTTCACATACATTCATTGTTCCTCCAAGAAAATTTAATTGATGTTTTTTTTTTTTTTTTAAAGAATTAGAGGCAAATGATAAAGTTGTATAGATGGGTAACAGTTCGGTCAACATTACCATTATTTGGAATTGAGCAACCTTGATCAGAGCAAATTATTTGGTGATGGCTTATAATTCAATTATTTAGTGAAAATTTAAAAATTACTACTGTCTAATATTTTATGATTTTTATTTACTTTTAAAAGTATCATTTAATTTTTTTAAAAAAACTGTACTTTTATTTTATATTAAATTACTTTAGATGCATTATTTATATTTTATTTAAAAATATTTAGCTAATGCAACTAAATTAACTGATGTTTTATAATGAATTAAATATTTAAATTATTATAAAGATAAATTTAAACAACTTGTTTTTAAAGGAAACTTCTAAATCAAAACAAAACGTTATTTAACTTGGGATAGTTATTTATTTAGATATGTAATTCACATTATAGTTAAATAATATTTAGAGGTCTGGAAATCAGTCTGAAATCACATTACCTTATTTATATTTCAAATCCAAACATATATATATATATATTTAATTAGGGTAGAATTTTTAAAAATATATATTACATTTGCTGTCAGTTCTGTTATGATGATTATTTCAATTTTTCTAATGAATTTGATATAAAACAGTAATAAATAACAAAATAATAATAATAATAATGATAACAACAACAGCAATTGAATTTAATTGAATAAATGAATAATAATAATAATAATAATAATAATAATAATAATAATAATAATAATAATAATAATAATAATAATAATAATAATAATAATAATAATAATAATAATAATAATAATAATAATAATAATAATAATAATAATAATAATAATAAAAAATAAAATAATAATAATAATAATTCACTTTAATATCTATTTATTATGAACATTTCCACATTTACACTTTAACTGAAATAAACAACAAAGAAAACTACAAATAATATACTGAAAACTAGTTTTACATACACAATTATCTACTATAAATTTAATTCTTTCCTAAGATTAATAATAAAACGATCACAAAAAATAAAAATATTATTACATGTCTGATTATATATTTTTTTGTAATCTATTAATGACAAATTTGTTTAAAAATAAATTTTACACTTATTAATATTGAAAGTATACATCTCCCTTAACAAACAAATGCATATTTTTAATTCTATTTTTAATAGATAATAACTAACATCCTTTTTTCCATCAATTAACTTTTTTAATAATATCATATCTTTCAATATTTATCTTTCTTTCAATAATGTTTTAAGATTTAGATGTTTCTCTTTTAATGGCTTAATAAAACTTTTTCTATATTGCAAATGCTAGAATCAATACTAATCATAATCAAATTTTATATAGAAGAACTACAATCTAATAGTTATACAACAAAAGAGAAAAAATAACATATTTACATAAGGAGATAGATCTCTGCCATCACTCAAGATTTATCCTATTTTTCTGTACCTTTTAGTTATAATATATTTAATATCCACACTGAAAGTAAAAATTATAAAATATAATGCCTAATTCAGATACAAACTTTTTATATGCAATAATAACATTATCAAATTTATATAAATAAATAGATATAAATTTTATTAGTGTAGGAAACAATATGTGTTTTATTAATATTAACTTTTATGTTATTATATCTACACCAATCCTTAAAATAATCTATATTCCATGAAGATGAATGTGATCATTATAACCAATAATTCTTTTTAATAACTTACAATCATCAGCATAAATAAGTATCATACTATTTTTATGCTTTAATGAGCATCACACATAAAATAACATTAAAAATCAATGGTGCTAATATTCCACCCTGAAAAACTTGTACACTAGTATTAAAATGGTGAGAAATAATTATTTCCATAAAAACCTCATCATCATCATAACAACAACAACAACAATAATAATAATAATAATAATAATAATAATAATAATAATAATAATAATAATAATGATGATGATGATGATGATGATGATGATAATGATAATAATAACAACAACTGCAATCTTGCTCTGCAATTACTAACAAGACTTAGTTCAAGCATCTAGCTTTAAAAAGAAAAAAATAACAAATACCTTCAAGATACACAATAAAACAAGACTGAAATCAAGTCCCAAAATATAGAAGTGAGTATTAATTCATAATACATAATAAGTAGAAATAATTGATCAAAAAACAAATAGATTTTAAAATTAAAACATGACAACCAGACAAACAGATGACAAAATAATTGGCACCAAAGCAGTTAATATAAAATCAAAAATTTACAACTTAGTAAAAACCTATTCCAATGCTACCAAGCTCAATGTCAAAACAATAAATACAGAATATAACACAAATTTAATACAAACAGCTAGACTTAAAAAATTGAACAAAAAGACATTAACAATCTTAATATTAAAAATATCAAAGTACAACCCCCCCCCCACCTCCTGAAATGGGAAGCATAGAGGGAATGCAGAAAGCAAATGATTTTGATAACACAATACCTAGAAAATTATTTAATTTGTTCAATTTTTTTTTTCAAATAAATCAGTCATCTTATCGATCCCTGACAAAAACCTCACCTTATACAAATTTCTCAGAGCATTGTTGTATGAGATCCTAATAGCATATAGAATGTGGGCTACAGCGTGACAAAGAGGAGAACACCCCAACTCAAGATACATAGCAATAGAGTTCTTTGATGAGTATCAAAAAACCTGTTTCCCAACTCAAGTCAAAAAAACATTAAGAAGCTATTCAGTTGTGGTGGTCAACAAAGATGCAAAAATCTATATCAATGGCATATTAAAAAACACAAATGATGAAACCATTTGGCAAGGTGATGAATATTAACTCTATATATTTAAAAGACATGCCAATATCCATATATAGTAAAAACTTTGAGTTTAAGGTAAAAATAAATAACAATAGTATGATAGGCACACTTCATATGGCCAAGCATAAGATGGTATTAAGCAAGAAAATGGCCGAAAATACATAATAAAGCTATGAAAGAGGGTGTACATACCATCTATATAAATTAAAATTAAGTCAGGTGATAAAATAGATGAGAGATGTCTGTGGATATATCATATACTCACACACATGTGTTAGCATATTAGCAATATGCTTATAATAAATTTGTATTATATTTTTATGTTCTTTTTTTTTTTAATATAAGCAAAGATGTTTATGCTTAATTTGTATTTATATTTTTTTCTTAAATACTTGTAAAAAGAAAAGGAAATGGAAATATATAAAAGTTCCAACAAACACATAATTTTTAAAATCAAAAGTTTTACTAGATATTTTTCTGTACAAACACTTTATTCTAGATTTAAGAAAATCCTAAAGGTTAGTAGATAAGTAATTTTGTTTCTTTTTTAATTTCCAAGTATTTCAACTAGACAAAAGAATTCATTGGAATTTATGTTAATGAGGATGGAGAAAGATATCTAATTTAATTAAAAATATATTTTAAGTGTAATCTGATTATCAGAAAGTATCTTGTATCCTAATTTTTTTTCTTTTTTTTTTGTGTCAAATCACATAGTGATCATAGTAGATAATCAATATAATTAAAAATATTCTGAAGATTGATTAGGGAGTTACATAGGAATGCTTTGTGCATTGTATGGATCCATTAACAAAAGTCAAAATTAGATAATTAAATGTTTTTTCAGAGGGGTATGTAGATTGGGATTGTAATGAGTGGGATATATATGCTGTTCACCAGTTTCGAGAGATTCAATCAGGCACAGGCATTCAATCAGTTACTAAATCACTCACTCACTCACTGAAGCAGTCAATCATTCACTCACTTGTGTTAAATTATTGGATTTATTTGAACTTGTGTGCTTAAATTTAGAGTTGGAGTTGAACATACAGAAACAGACAGTCAGCCTACAAGTTCTATATATTTCATATCATGCGGATTTCAAGATGGTTTCTAACTAGCCAATTATTATTAGTGTGGCACAGAACTGTGTTTACTGGAAGGTGATGATATTTGATCAGTAAAATGGTCATGGGATAGGAAACCCCAGTCAGCTCACCCATCCAGCTCTGCTCCTACCATCAGAAATGTCTCCTGAATCCAACCATCAAATAATTGTGAAAGCTGCTGAACAATATTGTCAGAAATGTCTCCTGAATCCAGCCATCAAATGATTATGTAAGCTGCTGAACAATATTGTCAGAAATGTCTCCTGAATCCAGCCATCAAATGATCATGAAAGCTACTGAGTAATATCACCAGAAATGTCTCCTGAATCTAGCCATCAAATAATCAGAAAGCTGCTGAACAATGTTGTCAGAAATATCTCCTGAATCCAGACATCGAATGATTATGAAAGCTTCCAGGTTAAAGAGAAATCCCTATCATCCTGGATGAACAGATACATGGCTTACTCAAAACCCAGAGAAGTATAATAGAGACTTTATGTGGTACCCTTATTTTTTTATTCTAGTAATTTTATACAAATAACAATGTATAATATAGATCTTTTATTTGTGTATTTCTTCCGTTAAGATAATCTCATTTTAATTACTATTCAGTGTTTAAGAAATATATTTGTGTGTGAGTTTATGATTCTCAGACCACTTTCTCATTAATTGATTCTTTTCTTTTTATGTTTTAACATTATATTTCTTTACAAGAATAACTATTATATTATCACAAATCTTTTTCTCTACATTGAGGTTTATTTTTATTGTATTTATCTTGATAATTGGTGAAGGGGATATGGGATTCAATAAACATTTGTTTAATAATTATAAAATTGCCTTATTGCTTTGATACTCTATTCGTATTCCTTTATGTAATGGAAAAATAAAAAACACTTAGATAATTGCATGAGTTTTGGTTTTCCATTTTTTTACCTGAGATAAAAAAAGTGCTGAGCTAGCATATGGGATACCAACTTATCACGATGTAAATCTTTAGTCATTAGGTATTTATTTCAATTAGATGTTTATTTGTTTGACTATATTTAATATAATATTTGGCCTTGCATATTTTTTCAAGAGGGGGAATTAATCTTTTTTTTCTGGGAGTAATGCAAATGATTGAAATTAAAGTAATTTTTCAAAGGTATCCTGATGACTGCATTAAAACAATTGTAAAAAGATTGAAAATTACTTCTTATTCTGGCATGCCACTATATTTTTTCATGTTCAATATGTGTGCATGCTCATCTTATCGGGGTAGGGATGAACTGGTATAATATGAATCCTGAAAACATACCCATGCAAATCATAGATCAAAAAGCCATGTTGAACCTTTATATAAGAGAGTTAAGACCACAATACTACTCATGTAAACAGCATGGACATATAGCAATACAATGCAATCTAAACCAAGATACACAAAATCAAACAGCAAATGAAAAAAGTACACATCCCTTGCAAGAACAAACAAGTAATCTATACCATAATGACCAAGATTTAAATAAAAACACCAAAACCAGGCAACATCAACAACTAGAAATTCTAAAAACAGAAAACACAAATATGGACATGGAAACACTTAACACACAAAAATGAAGATCAAACAAATAATACAAATATAAGTTAAATGGCAGCATATGACTCAAAGCAAACACCTGAAAAAACAAGGAATATGAGAGAAAAAACAATGATAAACTAGAGGCAAACACAAACATGACAATCAGTGGAAAGCAACCTCCTAAAATAGGACACATACCCACATATATGGAAAAAATCAATATAAATAAGAGACAAACAATACACATTTTACCCATATAGAATCATCAATGCCTCAAGCAAAAAGATGCCCAGACAGTCCACAAAAAAGCAACAATGAAAGAAATCCAGGACAAAAGAATTTAACTACAAAGATGATACAAGTTGTCTCAATATAATTTTTGATCCAATCATAGAATATATAGAGCCATACCATGATTCTAATCAAGAAATACCACAAACAACATACTGTCTTACACAACCACCATCTCTGATTTAATTAAGGTATATGAAAGTCAAAATAACCACATTTAATGTAAGAGGAAAAATTTCAATTAACAAAATCTATCAAATAAAGCAATGGTTAAAAATTACACAACCTCAAATACTTAGCTTTATTGAAACTAAAATTTATGCTGGATCCCAAACTGACTCAACAAAATATCTACACAAAGAAGGGTTTGGTTTATGCTCAAGAGACTCATCATTCCCTCTAGAAGCACTGGACTTTTCATTGTCCTAAACTTTCCATTTACATCATTTCAAATAACATATATGGCTTCTCATTTCTTATTAGCCACATTCCAACATTGGAATCATAACAATTAACATATTTTTGTATATATACCCTCATGACCAAATATAATGTCCAACATAATAATTAACATTAATTCAAGACTAGAAAACTCAACAAATCCAACCATATTAATAGATTACAACATTACATATAGAGAATTTACTACTCAATGGATACACCACATATCAATATTGCTGATGGGTGATGAAGGTTTTCTGATAAATCATCCAATGACATTTCACAATGACTGATATGCATTGTTTCTATACAGCAATGTGACATCACCTAACTACAATGAAACTAACACCCTTTCATTTTCAGATCATACAGCACAAATGATAATCTTTGACCTTGGACAAATTCAAATATCACTAATTCCAACAAACAAAACAATAAGGCTACTACTACTGATAACCACCCCAGAAATTCTATTTTTGGAAATTTACATCATCCTCAATAAAATACAAACAATTTAATCCCATACAAAAATATCTAGCTTTCATCAACATACCATCTTTCAATATTGATCACATCATGAAATGAACCACTCCATCTTCCATGTTACTTGCAAACTCACAAGAACATACAACAAGACATGTAATACTTTAAGAAACTACTTAAAAAATTAAAAAAAGAGAAATATGTCTTACTCAACCACATACCTTGACAAGAAGATACATAAAAGGGCATTAGGTTACCCACCAACAATCAGAGTCCCGATGGCCATACAAACAAAAGAAATCACATATACAGGTCATAACATTTTACTACCAATATACTCATACTTTAAACAAAAACTACACAAAGAACAACTGAAACTGCAACCGAACTGATTTGGAACACAAGAAACAACAATATCATTTAATACAACTGAATTCTGGCAAAACTAACAACCATCCAGAAAGCTCTGGCATCCCTCAGTTTGTTTGCCAATTAAAATCATCAAAAAAATCATAAAAGACAAAATATAGCTTATCTGTTGCCAATTATCTATGATATTCAATTCACAAAAAAAATAATAAACAATCCAGGGAGCATTTATTTTCAATATAAGGTAAGAAAAAATATGCACCAATAGCAGTCCACTTAGCTAAGCATTCAATTTAATTGATATCCAAGTACTTATAAATGTGCTTGAATATCCCACAATACCAAAAACTCATCTATATCTACTCACAACTTACTATTGAGCTGGGCAATTCACAGTATACTTAATAGTTAAAATACCCCATCATTTCCCACTCAGCTCACTACTGTTTATACTTTACATTAATCCCCTTTTATAAAAAAAAAATCCACCAAACATTTACAGGAATCACAATCCCTAATAATTCACAAAACATCATCTGCATTGTGTATATGGATGGTAAAGCTGTATTTCTGCCATCAAAAAGACTCCTGCCAAAACTACAACAAATACTACAAGAATATACAAACACACATAAATTAATTTTCAATGCAAAAATAACTACAGCATGGTTCATATTCACTGGTAAACCATATACAAGCAGATACCAAGTCAAGCCAAATGCTTTCCTTGGTTGCCCATTTAATTTAGGGAGTACATCAATGAGATGTCACATGCAAAACAAATTAATAGAAGAAGCTCAGTGAATCACAAACTCATTATCAAAAGCAAACCTTTCAATATACCCAAAAGTACAGCCTAATCAACCAATTCATAATCACAAAAATTATACATTATCTACCAATCATATCATTCTCCAAAGCATTCAAAACAAAAATCAAATCTATATATAACAAATTATTATGGTGGAGGAAAACTTATAATCTCAGCAAAATGCTTAAACAAACCATTCACAAGTAATTGACTAGATTTACACAATATTAACATATTCCACATCTAGAAATCAGTAAACTTGTTAACCAGTATATTCAAACAGTATCCACAACTAGAATACCTACAACATATTACACAAACAGATAAAACATCTTCACAATATTATACATATCAACAGTCATCTAGCAGCAAAAACCCACCCAATTTACAAGCAAATATACCTATTGGGAGATTTACACACTCATATACCAGGAACAGACTAATAATGACCCTCTCTAATTTTAGGAATCAACAACAAAAAACTAATTAATAACTTCAAAAAATGGGCCCTTGAACCCAAACTATTTGATTTCATCATCAAAGTAAATCTCTATGCAGTACCTACAACCAACTTCCTTTACTAAAAGAGATTGTACATCACAATTGATCCATTCTATGGCTTATGCCACCAAGCAGAAGAGACCCAACAACACATGATATTCCAATGTGGAGAACTAGCAGAAATCAGAAAAATAAAGGTCAGCACATATGGACAACAAAGTGAATCAATACAAAGCATTGTTAAAGCATTATCTGGAAAACTCAATCCCAAAAATAAAAGCAGCAACATTCATGTTATGTGCACTCTGGTGCACACAATGCAAGTTTATTATGTGCAACAATATGAGACATCATCTCTCTACCTTTCGCAACAAGCTAACAGAACTAAATGTTAGAGATAAGCTAATATCAAACCAAGACCACACCACTTGGTTACTAATCAGACAACCATTGACCCAGTCATTGGATAAGTTAACACAAACCTAATATGTAAATATATATTACACAAATAGGTGGAATTCTATTAGTCTTAAACTCATTGTAAATCTGGCTCTTAGAAAGTAATGAAGGATTGCAAAGAAACAAACAACTATTGATCTATAAGAGAAAGATGTTGGAACCTGTACAAATGAAAAACTAACAATAACATCTAAATAATAACATATGTAAAATATGAATCAAAACAAAAATACACATGTAATCCAAATAGATTTAAAAATTATTTTGGCACAATAAAGTTCCTTATTGAAACAAAATAATAATAATAATAATAATAATAATAATAATAATAATAATAATAATAATAATAATAATAATAATAATAATGATGATGATGATGATGATGATGATGATGATGATGATGATGATGATGGTGATGATGATGTTAATATTAATAATAATAATAATAAGAAGAAGAAGATAGATGATTCATTCTATCTTTTCTCAAAGGCTTTATCTTGTGTTGGAAAAGTGAGAATATTCATGTATAGATAAATCTACAAAGTGCATGTTCATTAGCTTATTGGCTTATTAATATTACAGTTTATAAAAACATAGAACTATAATAAAATAAATGTCTTATTTACATATGTTTAATTTAATAAGAATGATGTATCATAAATTCTAGAAATTTCACAAGTATCATTCATTCAGCCATAGTAAAAAGTAATTTAAAGTGATTGATTAACACCTCCATGCTCTCATTTCCAAATAATTAAGATTTTCCCATGCATAAATGTTTGGGTCAAAAAGATAGGTGATTCATTCTATCTTTTCTCAAAGACTTTATCTTGTGTTTGGAAAGGATAGTAGTCATTTATAGTTAAATCTACAAAGTGCATGTGCATTAGCTTATTGGCTTATTAATATTACAGTTTATAAAAACATAGTGCTATATAAAATAAATGACTTATTTAATAATAATAATAATAATAATAATAATAATAATAATAATAATAATAATAATAATAATAATAATAATAATAATAATAATAATAATAATAATAATAATAATAATAATAATAATAATAATAATAATAATAATAATAATAATAATAATAATAATAATAATAATAATAATAATAATAATAATGTATATGTTTATAGCAGAATAGAAATTCATATTTTAGAAAGGCAGAAGAATAAGAAATTCAATGTGAATGGTGATGATTATTATTAATACATATTCAAAAGGGAAGTTAATATTTATTTTATTAATTATGAGAAGCCCATTTTGATCAAATAAATTGTGTAAATTTGTCTAATATTTTGAAAATTAGAAGCAAATATTGAATAAATAGTCAACTCTTTATATACTTATACAGGCATCTGAAAATAATTTAGGAGCAGTAATTTATTATATTCCAACCTTTAATAATAAATTACACTATTTTTATTGTCTTAAATTTATTTTATCAGTTTAGTTTCTGGATATTGTTTTTTTATCAATAATGAAATTTGGATTCAAACTATAAATACTGCAATCACTTTTAAATCTGGTTAACTAAAATAAGAAAACACTAAATTTATCAGTTTATACAATATATGACAAAATAAAAACAACTTTCCACTCTTATAATATCTATATATTTTTTAGAAATCAGTGATTAGCAAATAAGTTATGAATTTCATACAGAGTCAGGATTCAAATCTGCAACTAATGCAAGATTAAATCCTAAATTCATACAACCTTGTTTTGGACTCTAACAAACTTGCATGAACTGTAATTATGATCTTATTCTGGTGTTGTAATTATATATTTTAGTAACTTCAGTTTTTTCATCTAATTATAGATTTTTTTTTATTAACAGTTCTATTCAAGAAAAACTTGCTTACGAAAACAATTGAGATTACAAAACATATAGTTACTACCTATATTCTAATCTATATAATTATTTAGATAGGTTGGCTTGGGTTTGAAAGTTTGGAATCAGTTGAATTCCAGGATTTTGTAATAGATAATAAAATAAAGTTAAAGATGGTTATAAGGAATACTTCCAATACAGAAACTAATTTAGACATTGGGCTATGAAATTTATAAAATTTATAAAAATATCTTAAAGTTTTGAACAGAAGCCAATTTGCTTGGATAGTTATGTAAATATTTGAAAAACCACATTTAATTGTGGACACTTTATTTTTTGTCAAGATGTTTTAATGATATATATATATATATATATATATATATATATATCATATATATATATATATATATATATATATATATATATATCATATGTTGGAATTAAAATCCATTATGTTGTCTTCATAAAATACTTTAATATAAAAATATAAATAAATATTATAGACAACTATATCTGTTTAGCACAGGTGGCTGGTAATACTGTATGGAGAGTTTTGCTCTGTTTATCAACAAATAATAAATTTATTTACATAAAATCGAATTTCGTTCAAAATGAACCTTCTCAAGATGTTAGAATAAATCAAAAAGTCAAGCGATTTATATTAACTTAGTATACACTTATTGTTCAAATCAAACCTTGAAAATTATTAAAATTTTCAATGTTTAATTAACGACTTACAATTCAACTTCATGGATTCTTGGAGCAAAATTCAGAAACCAATATCCTTTAACCTTAATAATAAAGGCTTCATAAAATTATGACAATTTAAGGAATACAGTTTATAAAATTCACTATCAACAATCAGAAGACATGATCACACAAATGTCTGTAGAGTTGAAAGAAATCAGATGGTATATCCTCAATATAGCAGTTTTTTTTAAATTGTGTTTATAAAAATCTTTAAATAAATTAAAAGACATTATATTTACTAAATTACATAAAAACTTGCATTTTTCTTTAGTAGATGAAAATTCTAAAGTCATTTAGTTCTTTAATATAAATATTTCAATGATGTTCTAATTTAAAACCATTTCCAATTTTCTTCAATAATATTTCATATGATGGAATTAAAATCCATTATGTTGTCTTCTTAAAATACTTTAATATAAAAATATAAATAAATATTATAGACAACTATATTTGAATTAATAAATAATAAATTTATTTACATCAAATCGATTTTCGTTCAAAATTAACCTTCTCAAGATGTTAGAATAAATCAAAAAATCACGCGATTTATATTAACTTAGTATACACTTATTGTTCAAATCAAACCTTAAAAATTATTTAAATTTTCAAAGTTTAATTGACGACTTACAAATCAACTTCACGGATTCTTGGAGCAAAATTCAGAAACCAGTATCATTTAACCTTAGTAATAAAGGCTTCATAAAGTTATGACAATTTAAGGAATACAGTTTATAAAATTCACTATCAACAATCATCCTCAATATAGCAGTTTTTTTAATTTTGTTTATATATATATATATATATATATATATATATATATATATATATATATATATATATATTATTCTAGCTAAATGATGAAATATGTTTATAGTTAATATATAATTAAGATTTTTAAAATGTGTAATTAGTGGTCTAGTTCCAGATATAGATAGTATGCAACAAATATGATTTGCTGCGTTCAAAATGTTATTAACATTTTGAATTATTAGGTCAGCATTGTAAAAGAATTAAAGAAGATTGTTTCATATGTAGATGCAAATCAAATCTCTTTATTTATAAAAACAAATAGCCAGACACAAGTCTATGGATGTGGATTTAATCCTGTCATATTGCATTCCTTATTGCTCAAATTTAAATTAGATGAATATGAAGTAGATTTTAAAAAAAAAATACTGCTCATTAAAGCATGTATAAAATGAAAGCAGACAAAATGTGATACTTTATTGGTTATCTTCTTATAGAAAAGAGACCTTTAAAAAGAAATATCAGATGTTTCTAACCCCATTTTCATTAATTTAGTTTAATGATCTATTTAATAATTGCGATCATTATCAATAAATGTATGAATTTCATTAAATAAGTATGGTGATAACCTAATATCACTTACAGATACTGAAATAAATTTACAAAATTGTAATTTAATAACATAATTAAATGTATATAAATATTTTTTAACAGTTAATGAGTATCAGTCTAAGGCAAGGAATATAATTAAAGTTGATAAAATTTTAAGAGTGGATGTCTTATGGTGACATAGTAACAAACATTAGTTACAAACAATAATAAAATGTTATTTATACCCCATTATAAATGAAGTATATTTTATAAAAAAATCTTGTGAAATAGTTTGCTTGAGATGTTGTTTATATGGAGCAGATATGTAAACGATTAGAAAGAAACGATGTTTCAAGATTGGAGAAGATTGAGTTTTAATTTACAGAAAAATGAATGCAAAGGTAAATTGCTTAAAAAAAGTTATTTAATGAGATATTATAAGGCCAAAGAAATTTGATTAAGCATACACTTAGGATCAGAAAAAGCATAAAACATATGTTGGAAAAAAATGTATATATATAAAAAGAAAGACAGATAGATGTAAATAAAATTGAGAGTTGATTGAATTATGCGGACAAAAGTTATAAGTCACTGAAGATTAAATGAGCTAAAAGACTGAAGACGTTGGAGAATAAATGCGCAGGATCTACTTTTTTGATAATTAATTAGTGATGATAATAAAAAATATTGCATTGTATTATTTTTTTTTAAAACCTTAGTGCTTTCCAAAATGATTGTTTTATTATTATATTTATTTTGAGTTGTTGATTGATAAAAATACCTTCTTATTGGACATTTTAAAGAGAGTTTGTAATGGGAGATTGACAAAAAAAATTTCTTCAAAATATATTTATATATAGTCTACGTACATTTTTTCATCTTTTATATTTATATTTTCTTTTTTTTTTTAAATTCAAAAGTGCAACTTATTTTATAAAAGATAAATAAATAAATAACATTTTTTTTTTTTCCACTTTACTGTTTGTCGTAAGGCTTTTTAATTCTTCTTCTTTGAACATAAATAATGAAATTCCAAGAATATTTACCATTATAAACATTTTTATATTTTCTGTCATATTTAAATCCTACTTTATTAAATAAATAAATTGAAAAATGAAAAGATTAATTATTATTTTTTATAATTTAAATAAAAGCTGCACTTATACATGATATTCATCTTTTTTTATTCAGGTTTATCTTTTAAGCCAGCCAGTTTAAAAGTTTTTATTTAGTTAATAAGATTTTTGCCAGTTATATACCCTAATCATCATAAATGTGGTAGCTTACTTCGGTGTGATAAACTGTTTCAGTCACATTACTAATATTGTCATATGAGTATACAACAAAGAGATAAAACATATTGATGATATTTCTGGGCTGTATGTAGAAAAAATTCTATCAATGCCACTTTTTTAATTATTTATATATATATATAAACAACTCAATTGCAACACATTACTTAACAATAAAACCGTTTGAAATTTAAAAGAAAATATTAAATTTAAAGTTTTATTATGAAAATATAAAATTAATGTATTAACTGGTAAATTACGATATAATATTATTAGGTGATCTCCCCCCCCCTGAACACCTAACTAGGAGCTGTAAATAGTTTAAAATATATTTTCTTAAAATTAGCTTTAAATAAAGTAATACTAAAATGGAACATAGCAATTGAAAATAGATATAAATGCAACAATATAAATAATATTAGTTATTTGACATCGCAACTATCTCAGGTGAGGGTGCATTGTATTTTTTGTTTTTGTTGTGAGAACATTGATACCCACTTTACTATAATGTTTATTGTCCCGCTAATAATAGCTACACATATATTTACTGATCAATACTGGAACACTAATTAAATTTGTTATAGTTTGGACACCCAATAAAACCCATTCTTAATCTGACTCATTGAAAATTTCCAAGATATCATCACACAAGATTTGAAACTGAGGTTATTGTTGGAAACATCTCCACTAATTACTATGTAATAAAATTCTTCGTAATTTTTTTAAAAACTCATTAAATATTTATTAACAGAAAAATATTATATTTTAGACACGTTGCTTTAAAAAAAATGTTTAAAATTATATATATATATATAATACTTGTTTTTAAAAATAATATCTTTGTTTTATAAAAATATTCAATCATAGATCATTTATATTTACTTATAAAAAATTTAAAACACACATATATATTTTAAAGATGAAGGATTACTTTTTTGAGACAATTTGAAATTTTTATCTCAAACTATCCACACTGTTTTATCTTTAAATGATTAAAAATATAAACATTTTCAAATGTTTCCTCATATTTATTCAATTTATTTAAAGTTTAACTTCATAACAACAAAACATTTGTCTCATTTGTACTACTATCAAAAACTGAAGCTGCAATTTTAATAGTATACCTAATAGTTTTTTAAGTTTTCAATAACATATTATCCTATTTTTAAAATAAACAGCAATCAGTTTTGCAATTGGTTGCAAGACATTTAGCATAAGAGGCCAAAACTTATGTTTGTTTATTGTAATATATTAATATTGGTCATTTCAGTTTTGATAATTTCAGTTAATTTTAATCTTAAATGTCAAACATTATAAGCCAACATTTTATACTGACACATACATTTATCAACTGTTAATTTAAAACATAAGTGTCATAAAATTTTGCCACTATCTATTTATTTTTTTTTACATTTAGAGAATTATGTATAGGCAATATTCTATATAGTTTACTTTTCAGTATATTTATGATATGTGAAACCTGATATGAGCATACGATATTTGTGTGATCTTAAGGTAAATATTTTTCTTGGAAAAATATTTATATTTTTAATATTTTTAATATTTTTTTTTTTTTGTGAAATTAACCAATTTGTTTCAAACATGATTAAGAAGTTGTGCCCAAATTGGGTAACCAATGAGTATCAGTAATAATTTCACTTTTAAAAATAATATTATAAATCTACATTTTTAAAAAAATCCTTCTAGGGATTAGGAATACTAGTATTTATTAATAAAATTATATATAATCACAAAAATGGCCATTATCTAATTAATTTATTGCAGATTGTGATACATCATGTAGCAACTACATTTTTTATAGATCATACTGATCATGTAGAAGATATGGCTACATGACAAAGATTTGATTTTGCCACCAATCCAGCTTGGGTATCTTTATTATAAATCTTGTGTATATTTTTGTGCTATTTGTTTTAATGTTGCATCTCCCTATAATATTTTATTGTTAACAGAGTCTACCAGGATAATTTATAGATAAGACTAGATAACTAAATAGCAAAATTCTACCATTGAACAATGATAATTATAAATTGTTTCCCATACCTCCATATTAAAATATATATTTTAAATATTAATGGACCTTATACTATATAAATTATATTGTATTTTTAAAGTTTTTTTAAATTGCTTTATTAATAATAAAAGTAGCAACATAATTATAAATGTTTAAGTATTTCATTGTATCATGTCTTTATTGTATAATTATTCTTTGTATTGTATTTCAACATATTTATCTTTGACTATTTGTTTAGCTTTAATTGCCAATATTTTAAAAGAGATTGCTATGTGTAACACAATTTGAATTTTATGTAAACTTCTTGTCTTTTGATATCTTCTAATATTATAATCACTCATGGTTCTATATCTTTAGCCAAATTACATATTTTATGCAGAATAGTTTTCTATTATAAATCATCTTCTTATTTAAATCAGCTATAATAATATGATAACTTACATTATTTAAATACTATTTATAAAAAGTTTTAAATTTATCCAAGCATAATTATGGTAATCCCAAATCTTTTACAAATATTGAACTAGTATGAATGCACAAAAAGATATTCATGTTATGATGGTTAGTAGAACAATCTGTTTTGATCACAGCCTGTCAAAATTCACTTGAGATGCAAAAGAAAAATATGTATCTGAGGATTTGAAGCAAGCTATTCATGTTTAATATGATATATAGTTAACTTTTCCAAACATTTTACTATTAATAGTAATAGTTATTTATATAATCTGAGATAAGTGAAAATTAAGAGGTAAAACATAAAAACTCTCAAACATGCAATTGACTATCCTAAAGAGTAATGTGTTTTTCTGAACATATGTTATTTATGTATATTTTATCTTTCATTTATACCCATAACTTGCCAAAGAGGAGATTGATGATTTCAAAATGCATTGTGATTTGATATTGAAAAATGCTTGACCTTATCAGTGATCTAGTAACATTATACTACTTTTTTTTTCTTAGAAAAGATAAAAATAATTTTATTTACAATTAATATTTGCTATAATAGTATTGTTCTGGATTTACAAGCTTAGTATTACTGAATCAACTTTTAGCTGAGTAAAATCAATAAAAGTAATCTCATATCGATCAATCAAATAAAATTTATTGTGTTCAAGCTGCCATTTAAGTACTCAAATTTTCAATGCTCTACTAACTTAATTAATGATATAATTATTTTTAATGTATTAAATTTATTTATTTAAATTTTAATTTGAAATTTTTTTAAACATATAATCTTTGTAATAGATATATTAAGTGCATGGTGACATAAAGTAAAAAAGCTTAACAGCAAAAACATTTAATTTAATATTATAAGTATGATTTCAATATCTTTGTATTGATATTAATCATAGCAATGAATGAGTGAGATTTTGGGCAAAAGGTATGATATAAATAGCATGTAAATTGTATTCAAATTGTGTGCAAACCACTTTTTAGAGAGCAGAAAGTAGGATTTCTTTTTGTTTATGGCATTATAATTATTGGCAAGATGCTAGGCTTCCTTTATCTTAGATTTAAAATTGTTCTTTTCTAAACAAACAATGCTGGTGGGGGTAGGTTTGAATATATGGCCAATTTTGTTTTCATGTTACATAAATATGGATTTCTGTTTTAAGTTGCCTTTGGCCCTTTTGTAATGGTATTGTTGTTGTCAAAGTCTTGTTGCTAATGCTATCATGAGATGATCTGAAGTAAATGGCATTGCAGTTGGTTTGATTACATGAGATTTTGTACACTTTTCCTTGAACAAACTCCATAAATGGAGTACAAGATCTCATGTAACCAAACCAACTAACTGCACTGCCATTTTATTTCAGAGAATCTCGTACCAGCCTGGCAACAAGTCTTTCCCAATACTAATACCTGTACAAAAAGGCTAAAGGCAATCATGACTATAAATCCATATTTCTAGAGCATGAAAATAAACTTGGCCATACATTCAAACCTACATCAGCCCCTGGAATTTTATTACTAATCATAATTGTATCAACAATAAGAAATCATGCTCCCCCTCTCTAAAATGTGGGTCACATAAGCATATTTGCATACAATTTGAATGATATTTATATCACATCCTTCTCTCACAATTTTATTTATTCATTGCTATGATTATTAAAAGCATGATTAGTGTATTAAATTAGAAGTTTCACTGTTAAAATATTTTACTTTGTATCATCAAGTGCTTAAAAAATATATTTTAATCGTTTTAAGAAAAGTAAAAGAAGATAACACAGATATATAATCTTTGAACTATGAGTTTTTATTGGTTTCATTATGTCTGTTTTAGAATAAGAATTTTAAAATGCATTTTTTTACTTACTATATGTATAAAAATAATATAAACTTATAAAAATAGAGCTAGCATAATCAGGTACAAATTTAAATGAACCTAATCTCCTCTGTTCCTTTACTACTGGCCATTTCACTGTTGTCTGTTTATCTTTTTTCAAACATTAAAAATTTTCTATTTTCATTTCTATTGTGATTTCATTCTAATTTTAAATTATTTCCCAGAAGCTATTCAAAATCACTATTTTATTAATTACACTTCAGCTTTTTGATTGCTACACTTATTTAAATTATTTTAAAATTTTATCAAAAACAAACTTGAGGATAAAGATGATAATATAAAAATAATAACTCTTCTCTCTCTCCTAGTTCTTAAAAATTTACTCATATGCAAAGACTAACAAAAATAGTTGCATTATATTTTTTATCTTACAAGTCACATGACATTTCCAATATAATGATAAATTACAAGATAAATATAATACTATATATATGGAATTATAAATATAGAAGTAAACTTTCTAAAAAAATCAACCTTATTTCGGACACATACTGTTGTAAATACATAAACATATTTCAAAATAATGCAAATACTAAATGTTTGCAAATATTTTAATTTTAATCGTCTTATAATAAAGACTCAATATTTATGTGTTTTAACTAATATTTTATTTATTTTGCTGAAACTCTTTAGGCACACTTATTATAAATTTATGCAGTTTAACCCAGGAGATTGTAGATAATTTTAGATTACTTTTGATTGGAAAAAGTCCAACAGAAATATGCCTTTATCCTTTTCAGTCAGAACAATTGTTTTCCCAAAACTCATAATAAAGCAAGAATATCATATAAAAAGAAAGCAGTTAAAATGGTTTTCTATGGGTAAAAATTGCAATATAAACTGTGAATATTGTTTTAACAAAAACCCCATTAATATACATTATATGGTTGTGTAAATATATTTATAAAGTGCAAACAGTTGTAATTAAATTGAAATGCAGAAAACATCTCCCATGCACTTTTAGAATGCTTATATGCTTATAAGATCTGAAAAATTACTTGTAGTAAATCAAAAGATATAATAAACATCTCCACACTTCCCCATTCTTTTTTAAATACATATAAATAAAGATATAATAAAAGGCAGATGACCCCAAGATTTATTTCATGCTAAACCAGCACTCATCAGTTGGCCCAGGTCACAATCTCTAAATCGAAAGAGTTCACGTTGTTGATTTATAAATAATATGCAGTGAGTTAAATGTGAAGATGTTTAAAGCTTCATTCTCTTAAGTCAAAATGCTTCAGACTGGCTTTTATATATATATAGAAATTTAAGTAAAGAGAAAGGGAGAACCACCTTTTTAAAAAAAAAAAATCTCTATCTTTTGTTGCGACTTAAGAGCTCCCTACACAGTCATCATTACATCTGATTAGCTGTTATATAAGCATTCTAAAAGCACATGTGAGAGGTTTTAAGCCTTTTACTTTAATTATATGATTGTGGAAGCTATGCTATGTGTGTATTTTGCAAATATGTACTTAAAACAGGGATGTGGGTATGTATGTATATCACAATTTAAATCCATGTTTAAAAACAACTCAACTAGTTTAAAGGTGTTCTTTCTTATGATCCACTCACGAATTAATGTCATTCAGTTTTTTGATTCATTTTATCAATTGCTCAATTCTAAGACTCTAAATTCTTTAATGTTGTTTTTTGTTTTGTTTTGGAGGAAGTAGGGCAGATTTTGATAGCTGAAGATCACTGAGAAAAAATTTAGTATGGATAGTTAATGGATTTTCCTGATGCTCTCATACATCATATTATATATTCTGATTATTTGATTTAATATTGTTTATAATTTGATGCTGCATTTTATGTTGGTCAATTTAATTCTAAATATTGTATATCATCTCCTGAGGTAAAATAAATTCATTCAGTTTCTTGATGTTCAGATTTTTTTATATAGGCTTGTTGATTATCTTTTCTTCATTATCTTCCTTTTCTTTACCCAGTTACATTAATTCATCATTAATTAATTATTCCATGTGTGATTTTAAAAATTATCAAACATCAACTTCTGAAAATTCTATGTTTGTAGTCAAAATAAGAGTCATAGATCATATGATCCAATTTTTTAAGCTTGTAAGATATAAACAATGAAAATTGCCAATTGCTCAACAAACTTTGTGATAAATGCTTAGCCAGAGAAAGCATTTAAAATATCTCTGTCATGAACTTTCCACCCCAACATCTGACCATGGTTTCATGCTTTGGCATTCCTCAGAGAAACAGTGGGGTAGCTTTAAATACTAGATCTAAAAATATCAACCCAAAGCCAGAATTTATCTAAAAGATATCTATTGAGTGAAAAATCTGAAATTTTCAGACACCTGCATGTCTTCAAATCCAGCTGTCCAAGCTATCAACTCAAATAGCTATATGAGATTGAGAGATATTCAGCCATACTATATATTAGTAGTCTCAGCAATATAACATTGCATAAGACTTAAGGCAGATACTATAAATAGTCAAAATAAGAGTCATAAATCATATGACCCATTTTTCTTATGCTTGTAAGATATAAACAATGTGCATTTCCAATTGTTTAACAAGCTTTGTGATAAATGCTTAGCTAAAGAAATCATTTAAAATATCTCTGTTAGGAAACCATCCTAACTTCTGACCATGGTTTCATGCTTTGGACCTCCTCAGAGAGATATTAGGGTAACATTAGATACTAGATCTAAAAATACAAACCCAAAGCCAGCATTTATCTAAAAGTTATCTATTGAGTGGAAAATCTAAAATTGTCAGACATCTAAATGTCTTCAAACCCAGCAGCCAACTCAAATAGCTATATGGGGCTGAGAGATATTCAGCTATACCATATATTAATAGGCTTAGCAATATAACAACACCTAAGATTTAAGGCAGAGACTATAAATAGTCAAAATAATAGTCATAGGTCACATCACCCAATTCTCTTAAGCTTATAAGATATAAACAACGAGCATTGCCAATTTCTCAACAAGCTTTGTGATGTTATATTGCTAAGACTACTAATATATGGTATGGCTGAATATCTCTCAGCCCCATATAGCTATTTGAGTTGGATAGTTGTGTGTGAAGACATGTAGGTGTCTGAAAATTTCAGATTTTCCACTCAGTAGATAACTTTTACATAAATGCTAGCTTTGGGTTGGTATTTTTAGATCCCATGTCTAAAGCTACTCCAGTGTTTCTCTGAGGAATGCCAAAGCACAAAACCATTGTCAGAGGTTGGGGGGAAATTTCCTGACAGAGATATTTTAAATGCTTTCTCTGGCTAAGCATTTATCACAAAGCTTGTTGAGCAATTGCCAATGTTCATTGTTTCTATGTTTATGGTTTTGTCAAGTATGGCTTTTCATTTGAGTGAAGGGTTGATTCTTTTTTGACATTAATGTCTGTAATAAGTTGTAGGCAGACCCTCTTTCATTTAAATCTAAGAATTGTGTTAGTGACCTTAGTCCATGCATTGATTATACAATCAATAGTTGTTTTTACAATTTTGGAATTCCAAAATCATAATCATTATACAAAATGTTGACAAGACTATTAATTGTTGAAAGTACATGGGAAAAATTTCAATGATTCCTTGATCCATAGATTTAAGAAGAGATTTATTGTTTGGTGGGATGATTTTAGTTGAAAAAGTATCTATCTATAAGCTTTAAAAAATATTTGTAATTTTTATCTTATATCACTAGAAAAAAAATGTTTGCTTCTATTGTGCAATTGAGAAATGAAAAGTTAACTCTAGCAGTTAATATTTTTTGTGCTTTTTCTTATAATTGTTACTCTTTACACTGAAAAAAAAACCCTACAATCATGAAAATTGATTCTGACAGATTTTTATATTTATAAATATTTTAATTAAAATATTGAGTTTTTATATTAACTTGTATAATGTTAACCTTTAATTAAAATATTGAGTTTTTATATTAACTTGTATAATGTTAACCAATTAGATTTTTATTGGTATTTTATCGTGAATACTGACAACGAAGATTAAAAATACTGATCCAATAAATAGAAGCTATTTCTCCTAGGTGAATACGTGCGGGTATAATTGCTAATTTGTGTAAAATTATATTTTATTGTTATATCATTAATAGAAACAACTGATTATCCAAATGTACCGTAAAATATCAATAAAATATCTTGTATAATAATTATTTTTCAAAGTTTAATATCTATATTTAAATTTTAACATTTTTCTTTTATTTGCTTTCTAAATAATTTTGAAAAACCTATAATCTAAAAAAATAATTTTTAGTAAACTTGCTTTATTTGTCATATTTAAGGGAAAAGAAAAAAAAATGATTATATGCATTTCAAATTTCATTCTTAGCAGAAATTAAATAACTACCTCATTTTTATGGATTTGAATAAAAAATCTATTTTATAATTATTACGTATTATGAAATAATTATTCATGCAGAAACTTTATTTATAAATAATGATAAATAGTTGTACACAATTATGCAGACATGATATGTCAATATGTATGCAATTTCAAAAATGTTCTAATAGTCTTATCACAAAATATTCTATTATATTTGGTGTTTTACATTAAAAAATATGTATTTTTATATAAACACTCTTAAATGTACTACTATAGGTCTACATTTACTCCAGACTTTTTGCACAAGTGCTAAAATCATAGAGAAGGAAACATCAGGCCAGTCAACTACTAGTTTAGAGGATTTTATATTCTTTTTTATTTTATTTTATCATACAACTATGAATAGTTAGATTTCCAAATACTGACAAATAATTGGTTAGTTTAAAGTTAGTTGGATTGTGCATAATTTTATGAATAATAAATTATTTCGATTAAAAATATCTGAATTTTTTAAACTCCTGTATCATTGTTTATATAAATGTAATAAAAACAAAACACTGGAACTAATTCCACATGTTTTTAAAAAAATGATTTAAATAAATGTGTTTTATCACTTCTTACTATGGATCTTGGACACTTAACATAAGAGGAATAGAGGAACTTCAGAACACTCAAAAATATATGAAGAGATGCATGTTAAGATTAACAGAAAGAAATTGAAAACTAAATACATGTTTGAGAGAACAAACTGGTGTACTGACATCATTGAAATAATTAAGAGAATGAAATGGATTTGGAGCAGAAGTACTGCTAAAAAAAATGATAATAGATGGACAATTGAAATCTTAAACTGGATTTCAGAAGACTGTAAAAGATCTAGAAAAGGATCACATTTATGATGGGTTGATAGAATGAGGAAGTATGCTGGAGTGATGTGGCAAATGGAGGCTAGATATAAGAGTAAATGGATTGAAGTTGGAAAGACTTTTATACTGCAGTGGATTGATGATGTTATAAATTAATAAAAGCTATAATTAGCTTATAGAATGACTACCACTTTGAATAGCATTTATAGTTACAATTTAAAAAATTGAACTTTTATTAATGTTAAAAATTATTAAAGTTCCAATGTTATTGGTCAACATACCATAGCTCGTTCATATTTATACAATTATATTACTTATCGTATTCATAACCTTATTGATTTTTTTTTTAAATCATATTTTCCATTCAAATAAAAACATTGTCAAAACAAAAATTGCATTGCAAATGACCAAATGTTATGCAAACACATTTAAATTTATTCACAGAAAAATCAAAGAGAATTTTACAAATATGTAATTATTTATTAATAAGTAATATAATTGTGTAAATATGCAGAAATTATAAAAAGTTGGCCATTCATGTTGAAAAATTAATGCATGATTTTAATGAGATTTTGATTTTTAAATCTGAACTTGAAATTTTACTCAATAGGGAACTCATGCAATAAGCAATTTTTTATTTATTAATTTATTGATACAATAAAAACTGAAATTAATTTCAGTATTTTGGTTTATTATATATTATTTTATCTCAAAAATGTTTATACAGAATCTTTTATTAATAACATAACTTTAATTACAATAAAAGTTTATTTTTTTAAACTTCATGAGTTTTTTCAAGTGTACACCATAATGCTTTAGATATACAATATCAGGAACTTGAGAATAGCCATCACATTTAAATCTAACTATGTAACTGAACCAATCAAATTTGTTCATTATATATATTCAAAGTTTACTGTTTTTTTTTTCTACTCAGGAGCTGCAATATTTGACAGGTATTAAGAACTAGTAATATTATAGATGAATTGATTTCATCAGTGAACAGTAAATATTATCTAATGCAAGAAAATGTGATATGGTCATGTGATTCTAGATTTGATAATTCATAATTGTGTTTGATGAGATAACCTGTATTTTGTAAAATTACATTTTTAGTAAATATTTTATATTTCTGTATTGGCAACTCATTCTGAACTGGCTTGATTGTAAGCAATATGTAATGTAAAGATTAAATTTTCTCAATGTCGTCATAATATTCTTTTTTATTAAACAAGAGTGATATCTATTTTTATTTCAAATGGATTCTTCTTATTTAAATGTTATCATTATTTATTATTACCAGCTGTAATATTAACAAAATATAGGTGTAAAATAAATAAACCACTTGAATATTAAAATTAAAGTATATTTTATTAAAAAATCTTGAAGAATCTAAAGTAAAATCTTTTGCCAAAATTCCAGATCTTTTTATAAAATAATATATTTAAGCTTGTTGATTCTAAAAGTTATTCCACAAAGAAAGCTAAGGTTTAATAAATATTAACTAATTATCTCATCATTTAACATTAGGGAGGAAAACCCTTGCTGAAATATATTGTAATTGAACTAAAAGGTAAGTCACTAATATATATGTTTTATATACTGAGTAGGAATGTTAAATTATCAGTTCTTTTTATGCAACAGTTATTTATCTTTTAAAAACAGTGTAGCTCTGAAACCCACTATATTTTGTTTCATGCCACTTTCACATACATTGTGCACACATTTTATTTATAAACGTTGATTAGAATAAAATATGTTTTGTTTATTTATTGTGCAGTACTTTGCAGTATGCAAACACTCACACATATACACTATATATGTTATATAATGAGCTTGCAAATAGCTATTAACAAGCTTGTCAAGCTTTTCAGAATATCACTAACTACAGACATGTTTATGCTACTGGCTTTTTTAGTGAGATTCTAGGATATTCAAGCATTAGATTTAAAATACCAGGCCAAGTCCAGCACTTTATCTAATGGATAACTATTAAGTAGAAAATCTGAAATTTTCAGACATTCATATGTTTTTCAATTCAGCTATCTATTTTAAATAGCTGTATGGAACTGAACTAAGTTCAGATACAGCATATATTAATAGTTTAGCAATATAAAATTGTCAAAACCTTAATAGCAAAAAATAAAATTACAAAGAAATCCAGTCATATATCACATTACCTAATTTAACAGGTTTGTATTACAAATAATATATAATGGCCTTGCAAATACTGTGCTAAATTAGGTCATGTGATATATGACTTGATTTCTTTGAAATTTTATTTTTTGCTATTAAGACTTTGGAGATTTTATATTGCTAAAGCTATTAATATATGGTGTATCAGAACTTAGTTAAGCCCCATATGGCTATTTAAGTTAGCTGGATTGGAAGACATATGAATGTCTGAAAATTTCAGATTTTTTATTTAATAGTTACCAATAGATAAAGTGCTAGGTTTTGGCCTGGTATTGCAAATATAATGCTTGAATATTCTAGCACCTCACTGAGGAAGCCAGTAGCCAAAACTGGTCTGAGGTTGGGGATATTCTGAAAAACTTGATAAGAGTTATTTGCAAGCTCATCATATAACATTTGTAATACAAGCTTGTTAAATTAGGTCATGTGATATATAATTTGATTATATATATATATATATATATATATATAAAAATCACCTTTGCTTTATATATATATATATATATATATATATAAAGCAAAGGTGATTTTTGTATGTATAGAATGCATATGCAAATTATGATTACAGTAAAAAATATAATAATAATAATAATAATAATAATAATAATAATAATAATAATAATAATAATAATAATAATAATAATAATAATAATAATAATAATAATAATAATAATAATAATAATAATAATATAGTTATTAATAATAAATTGAAGGGATGCATTTACATATATTCTACTCAATGTGTGTTCACTCATTTATTCAATGAAAAATTATAAACAAAGAAAAAAATCTTATTGCACTGTATTTTTAATTTTAAAGAAAATAAATGGCAAAATGTCTGACTTTCATCACAAATATGCTCTGAATGATATTCTTTTCTTTAAATAATTTTTTTCTCAACATAATAGTAATTTTTTTTTTATCAATAAAAGTTTTTAAATGCATTAAATGTACAAAATATTTTAGCTCACAAAACTGATCATTAAATTCAGAAAAAATAGTAAAAAAATAATAAAAAATATATATTTTCAACATAAACCAAAGAAATTTTATTAATAAAACATCACTTACACACTTCAGGTAAAAGGCAGAAAATAACTGCTGGAATATTATAAAATTTTATGTTATTTTTTGTGGATGTTCAAAGTTAAAAAAATCTGGGTGCAAGCATAAAATGAAATACAATAAATTTATGAATTTTAATATATATTTGTGTTTGTTTTGACTAGTTTATAATTAAAGTTATATATTTTGATACAGCATAGTTTGCTGCTTTACTATATTTTTTGAAAATGTTATATTTAAAAAAATATTCACCAAAAATAATCAACTTCTTATAATAATTTATTAATCTATCAGTAAATTATTACGTAAAGACTTTATTTCTTATAAACATATTTATAAATGAACAATAAATAATATATTTTATCTACTATACATAATTACAAAATATTATTAAATAAGAAAATATCAATTAATTATAATTACAAAAAGAATAATATATGAAAAAAATATCTTATATATAATAGAAAATGAAAATTTATTAATTCATTTACAAATAAAAAATACTATTTATAAATAAAAAATTACATATGTAAATAAATTAATATTTTTATTTATATTAAAATTGATAATTTTGAAATAGTTTATTTAAAAAATAAGTAGGTTAAAAATCTTATAGTAAATAGTTTTGGAAGCCCAATTTTAAAATCTTTTCAATATGCAAATTAAATAAATTATATATAAATAAATTTATGAATAATTAATTTATTTATAAACAAATAAATAAATTTATTGTCAAAAATTATATTTTTGAAAAGTAAAACAGCCATTAAATAGCTCCCTAAAGAGCAATTCCTTTTTGACAGTTCACAGTAAATGGATAATGAAAATGGTATTACAAAATCAGTTTTCTAATTTGTTTGTAATGGGGGTATGAATAATTTGTAAAATTATTTTGACAACTAGCTAAGCATATCACAATTTATCACATAATATAAGATAATTATCTAGAACTAAAAAAAACTCTAAACTTTATTGATACCTGAGTAAAGCTTCAAATTTCATTTACAATGGATTCAAATCCTGTAAACAATTCAAATTTTTAAATGTTAATTAATAATTATGTGAGTCAATCTTAAAATGGATAATATAGGTTAATGAAGCTTTATATAATAACAAAGTGTTGCAAGCCAAAGAAATAAATAAACAATTCATGGGTAAATCCTTTAAATACAGTGCTTAATTAAACATTGACTATATATGCCTTAAAAAAATTTAAATACTTTTTTTGTTAAATGCTAACATATATTTGTTATTTTATCTCAGAAATGTTAATAATATGTAAAAAAAATATTTCAGTGACTAAATATTTAAGCATTGTGCAACCACAGACCCAATATTTAATTACAAATCAAGAAAAACTTACATCCCAATTGATTCCTTAACTTGTTTGTAAATAATTATTAAAAAAAAATAGTTTTTTTTTTATAATTTAAAAAAAGATAGATATGTAGCTAAACAAATACTCTTAGCATATTGGAGAGTATTCTATATTTCTTCATTCATTATTAATGGTAGGATCATGTAGTAATTTGCAATAGAAGAAAAATGTGATTCTCAATTGAAATATATCTGGTTACTGTGTCTTTTTCCAAGCCTTTCAATAAATAAATTTGTTACAGAAAAAGTATTATTATTTACTGCAAAAGTATTAAGGTGCTACCATGTTTGAATCTTGAGTTATAAAATGAAATATAACAAGGTGTTTTCATAACCTTACCTATGATTGAACAGTACTCTGACATTGTTGTTTTTAAATTGAAAAAAAAATGCTACTGAAATATTTACAATTATTTAAACTTTATATGGCTGAGAAGGTATTAGTTGTTTTCAAATGATTTTTAAAATTTTGTAATGTTAGAAAAAGCTTTGAATATAATTAATGAAAGTATAAAACCCACTGTGACATTTTATGTTATACCTCATAATCCAGACAAACTATCATTTTAAAACTGTTGTGATCAATAATTAAACTATGCCATTATGTAAGACACACGTTGCACTGAAGATTGTACTGCAGACAGCTTGCTTGGAGAGACAACCAGTTACCATTTTACTTGCAAACACTATAAATAATAATATTAAAACAGGGAAAAATCTCCATAAAGTAGTGCCACTCAGTTCAAACTATGCCACAAGGCTTGTGTATAAATCCCTAATTAGTGCCTACTCATCCAATATCTCCAGATTAGTTTCTAGCTTTTGGCTTTTGTCAGTGAGGAGCTTTGGATCTGAGAGCATTGCAGCTAGATCTTAAGATCTAATGCAATCCTCCAGCAGCTACCTTTTATCTCTACATAACTACAAAACTATGAGAATAAAATTGAAAACATGGTAATATTTTCAATCCAAGCTCATTAGCTTATATAGTTATATAGGTCTGAACTCAGTTTAGTACTCATACATTTTGGTGTCTTTAATTCTTTAATAACCATAGCCACCACTAAACATCACATGATCACCATTTCTTATGCTTGCTCATAACTGTTATTAAAACAAACAAAACTCTCCATACAGTAGTGCCACTCAGTGCAAGCCATGCCATAAGGCTTGTGCATAAAATCTTTATCTAGTGCCTAATTATCCAACATTCCCTGACTAGTGTCTAGCTTGTAGTTTTCATCAGTGAGAAGTCTTGGATCTGAGAGCACTATACATAAATCTTAGGATCTAATGCAACCCTCCAGCAGTCACTTTTTATCTTTACATAACTACAAATCTGTAAAAAATAAAATTGAAAACACAATAATATTTTCAATCCAAGCTCATTAGCTTATATAGTCATGTAGGTCTGAACTCAGTTCAGTAGCCAAACATTTTAATGTCTGCTTTTTTTAAGAAATGATGATCATGTGATGTTTAGTGGTTTAATATCAATACTGCAATAATAAGATAATGGTGGCTATGGCTATTAAAGAAGACAACAAATTATATGGGTACTGAACTGAGTTCAGAACTATATGACTATATAGCTAATGAGCTTGGATTGAAAATATTATTGTTTTCAATTTTAATCTCATAGTTTTGTAGTTATGGAGAGATGAATTAGATCCTAAGATATATGTGCAGTGTTCTCAGATCCAAGGCTCCTCAATGATAAAAGCCACAAGCTAGAAACTAGTCAGGGGATATTGGATGGATGGGCAATAGATATGTTTTCATGCACAAGCCTTTTTTGGCATGGCTTGCAATAAGTGACACTAATGTATGGAGAGTTTTGCCTGATTTAATAACAGATATGATCAAGTATAAGATATGGTATTCATGTGATGTTTATTGGTTCAATATAAATGATATTGTAATTCACAGTGAATGAAAAATCCATTTTATGTTTTTTTTTTAATTTAAATCCATTGTTAAACTTCCATCTATACTCAAATAAAAAAAAATACTTTAAATATATGAATTCCAAAACATTACTTCTGGGATTCAAATCATACTTATTGTTCTGTTTGGATTAGTTCAATAGTTGAGAAGTAGAGTCAAGAGCTAAAAAAATATGAACCACAACAGAATTATTATTTCCATTATATAAAAATTATATGATCTTTCGTTTTACAGTTCATTCATTTATTTTTTAAATTCATGAATGCTATCTACTTCAGCTTAATTTAATACTCAATTTTCTGGCAAAATTTCTTTACCAATATATTAACAATATGAATTTTATTAATATATAAATGTATGCATAAGTTCCAATAAATAAATATATTTTACTTATTTCTATAACTTCAACAAATATCCACATTGTAAGAGCTACTTAATTTAAATTTGTTAAAAAATTTAATATTTAATATTTTCATTAATTTTATATAATAAGAGAGAGTTTAATGTTATAATTTTATCTGTCAAATATATATTATAAAATATTTTAATTTTTTCTTCCATTCTGCTTTATAGAATTTAACATTTAATTTTCATTAGTAAATTTATGTCATAAATATAAACATTCAAATTAACAGAAAATTTTTTCTCTCTGATTATTTTATTAAATTAATTAAAATACTGTTTAATTTTAAATTATTGATTTTAGAAAAATATAAGTAATACTTTTGTAATTATTTCATTTATGATATAAAGATTTATGTAATATAAAAAAAAAAAAAAATAGCAAAAAATAACGAAATAATGGATTTAATCATAAATGTAAGGAACATTTTTTTATCAGTTTTGTGCTGTCTAATTTATAAAGTTTATTTGTTAAAAAAAGTTATTGTTTGAAATATCTTAATGGATTCTATTGAAAGCTGAATATATGAAAGCCAAGTTATTAATTTTCTTATAAAAAGTCAACACATGAGTGTATAATATTTATTTGTTATTATTAAAAAATATGTATTATATATATTTTTTAATCATTGAAATTTTGATGGAGTTTCTCTTGTATTTAAGCACTATTAAAATGTTAAAATTCTGGGGTATAATAGATAAAATGTTTTTATGATAAAATACTTTAAATAATTTTCAGAACATTATTTTTTTCCATATCATTAATAAATATTGTCTTTTATTCAATAATATAAATCATTCTTGTTTTTCAAATATTGATTTAACATTTATAATGTATAATCCTACAGATTTTGAAATATGTCACAGTTATGCAATGACAAAATATGATATTACTGTCTTTCATTCTTCTGATTGGTTCATTAACCAAACAACTGGTCCTAATGTGACACTGAGTATTTATAGTCCAATTTCTATAATTGTCTATTTTCTTCAGTAAAATGGCTAAAGATTTGATGCCAAAAATTATTTTGTATTCGTATCGAGGTTTTATTTCATAATTAATAGAATAATTATATGTTATAATATATAGATAAATAAATATATTCAAAATTTTTGAATTGTAATATTTAAAATTATTTCTTAGTTTAGAATGACTAAGTTATACATATTATATATGACCACATATCAGACAAAATTATTACTGCTGCCCCTTAATATTTACTCCCCCTCCCCAAATTTTATTGTGTAAATAAAAGTCGGAATTTATGTTAATGTATCTATTTTAAAAGAGCAGAATATAATTTTAGTTTTTTTTTTTTTGTTTTGTTTTGTTTAGGATTTTTTTAAAAGTAAAATTTAAATAACGGATTAATATTAAATCTAGGATTTTTTATTATTATATTAAAAATACAAGCTCATACATAAAAATATACACATTCAATTTTACCCCCCAACCACCCACTTATATATTTATATATGTTTGAGATCTAATGATTTTTTTTTCAAAAGTTAACCTTGACAACGGCAGATGCTAGTTCATCAAAATATCAGTATGTAATGGAAAATAATACACGATTTAGCCCAAAAAATAATTTACCTACATCATACAAACATGAAAACATTAAGTCTAATATATATATATATATATATATATATAGATAGGTCACAATATATATATATATATATATATATATATATATTGTGACCTTCTCTTTGGATCATCAACTAATCTATACTCATGTTTGGCGCTATAATCCACCTTTCTGTCCTTCTTTTTGAACGCTGGAATCATATATATGAATCTGGCCACACATTTCATGGCACCAAATCTGCCCTTTATAACCTCCATTATCCGAATAATCAAGAATATAAACATAAAGAAACAAAATGTTAAACTAACGAGATGATTCTTTTATTGAACAAACTAGCATGAAACTATAGATCTAAAGAAGATCACAAGGTGATTAATAAAGATAATAACTTTTGGTTAACCTAGCTTTAAAATCCACACAAACAAAATGTGATGAGCTAAATTTGATATTCAGCAAACCAATAAATAACTAATAATTATATCTCTGGAATAATTATGAAATTAAAATTATAAATGAAATAATAAGTAAATTATGATGTAGATGACTAAATGGATGATGCAAATAAGTAATAATCAAATAGTAGAATGAAATGAGTATAAGAATGAAGAGAAAAGAATGAAGATGTATGAGAATAATGAATGATTAAGGTAATGATAAAATAAGAGTTAATGAATAGTTAAGATGATAAAAAATTAAACGTTAATGAATGATTATTCAATTATGATAATGAATTAATGTCAAATGAGAATGAATAAATAAAAGAACGATCAAGATGAAATTGAAGAACAATGTTGATTATGGAGACTGAAATTTTAAAGTATAAACTAATATTGTATTAAATGGTGAGAAAATAAGATAAATAAAACTAGGGATTCCAAGCTTGACAAAACCAGAGTATTTATCATAAAGTTAAAAGAAGCTATACAATTTTATGACAAAAGAGGTAATTTATACCTTAAAGTTTGGTTGACTTTCATAAAACAGTGAAAGTAATCTAATTCAAGTCCAACTATAAATCAAATTCTACCTTGAAACTTAACAACTAATTTTTCTCAGGGTTCAAACACTCAAAGAACATTATACAAAATATACTTGGTTCAGTGAGAGGGATTTTGACACTACATGAATATAATGCACAAAACAGCTCTTAATATAAACTCAAATTAACAACTATATTTAGCAGTTCCACAAAAAACTTTATAAACTCAATAAATATTATAAACTTTAGAATTTAATAAATAGGAATAACTTTTTAATAACTAAACACAATAACTTACCAAATTCCTTTTCACAAAGAATTATAAACCATGTGATCAAGATCAGTGAATGATAGCTCTGCAGGTTCAACTAAACCGATTAAACCAATATTAAGTGTTTATCTTTTTAGTATATCACCTAAATTAATATATATATATATATATATATATATATATATATATATATATATATATATATATATATATATGTGTGTGTGTGTGTGTGTGTGCTAAGCACACAGATAATGAAGCTATTAATAAATTATCAGTGAAATTATTAAAATTTTACCACCAAGCACTTTCGGAACAGTTTACAGTCCCATATTCATGGCGAATTATTCTGTTAATAACTGTAAAATTATGCAAATTTTATGGAAATTTATGTGCAGATGTTACATGTACCATTTATGAGATGAGGAATAGCATATATATATATATATATTTAAGAGTTAATGAAGTAAAATCTTAACTATATCACCTAAAACAATATGTACTCTAGATTAATACCATTTTGATTGTTACATGATGATGCCTTAGATGTATTCATAAATTATAGGGCTTAACAAAATTATTATGATATACTGACATATAGTTAATTTTACTATATTGGCCGATGATGATTTCAATATATAATTCTCTGATATGTTGATAGCAATAATAATAATAGTGTGTACGGTGATTAGCAATAAGACTACAGGCAACTAAATACATTTTTAAACACAACAAGCTTTATTTACAATATTTACAAATGTATTTCAGACACATTGTCTGAAATAAAACCAATACATCAAATTAAACTCAGCGATGGAAAATACTTGGTATCCCATTATTTATACACATAGTAAATAAGACCAACTAATATAGTGATATTCATTGTATCACTATTATGATTGACTAAGTTTCTATAATTATTGTATCTTATAGAAACAAAAGATTTAAACTTTATTGAAGCTAAATTAGCATTTAAATTATAAACAAAATGCACTTAGGTCTTTGGGATATACACAACTTTTTAAATCTAAAAACTTGAAGTTATGATTTAGTGTATTGAACTGTAACTATTTAATTTGTCAGAATATGATAAGGGCAGTTATCATATACAGCACAATTAATAATTTATTATCTTTTAATATGAAAAGATTCATTATATTTATGTGGGGACAGACATCCTAAGTCAAATGCACATATGATCCTAAACATAACCTATGTCCACAACCTAATTATTGAATATTTAACTGATCTTACCAATCTATTGGCAAAACACTACTTGATGAAGATAAATCCACACTGCCCACATGCATTTCTTGCTCTTTCATCTAGAGGTTATACAATCACTAATAGGTTTTGGTTTGGTTTGTCTATAAATTGATGAAGATCCTACAAAATCATAAGACACTAGTCCAATTAGGCAAACACTATAGATAGACCAGTGTTCCTTAATCTAACATTATTCTATCCTTGCTATATAATTTTGAAATACTATACTTCACCATACATGATGGGAAACTAATTATATAACCTCATGAGGGATTAAATAATAAAGGGAGGCTCTATAAAACAACATGACAATATGGCTAATTTTAATACCTCTCTATAGGTATACATGTGTGGGCTTGGCCTCATCATAAAAAAATGAATTCAGACCATAGATATCCTCTTTTGGGATTAATTATGTTAACTATGCATTAATTATTATTCAGCCTCGACCATACTATCCTCTCATGGAATCAATGGGTGATTCTCCATTTGCCCATACTCAATATTATTACTAATATTTTATTTGAGGCCATTACATTAGCACATACTTATCAGCTAAAAGCTGTCACAAATCATTCTCAATATTATAGCAAGGTAAAATACAACTAACAATAAAAGTGGAAACAAAAATATTCCATTTCACCATGCAGAAACTATTAATGTATTGATAGACAAACCAAAATATATGTCAAATGAATATTAATTATTTTAGCTGAACAATTATGTAGTTGTTATAGCAAGCACTATTCATGTAAAGAATGAAGACCAACCTGCATGTATATTCAAAGTGGACAAATTCATTCCCATGCAAAATTAAGAAATGAAAAAGGCTTATATCAATTTTTTTTCATATAAGTAAACAATTCAGTCATTATAGTATATCTTTGACAAAATGTCTGTTTGTTCATCTTTTCAATAATACACTAAAATCTGTTTTAGTATGTGAGAGGTAAATATCTCTCTCACTCTCTCTAAATAAATGACATTTATTAGTCTGTTTTCCCTTAATTGGGAAGATAGCAAAAATATGTGTAATAATACATGTATGTAGCTTTATACATTTTTACATCCCTTTTACTTAATATGTTTTATACATTTTATGCTACAATAAATATATATTAAGAAAAATTCCCAAATGACACATAAAGTAAGTATTATAAACTAACATAGCAATAATAAAAAAATAATAAATGGACATTTTATCCTATTAGATTTTATCCTATTAATTAAAGTTTATTTCATCATTGAGTTAAAATGATCAGACAACTGATATTATGATGAATAAACATTCCCAAATAACATATATATATTTATTATCCTGTTTGATGCTAACATAACAAGGCAATATTTAAACATTTTCAAGTGTAGCATAATTAAGATCAGTTTATCCACATTTTAATCCAGATAATTTCCCTTGAAAATGACTTTAGAGTTTCATTATAATTAACATATTCAACTTCTTTAAAATTATTTCTTGATTTTTTTTTCTTTCATCTGCAGTAATATCTGTAACAATCTTTAAATAATCTGGACATTTTAAATATTTTAAAACATTATTACGATGTATATTTCCCAATAAAACTTTAAAAGTAAATATTTATTTTATTCCACTTTTATTAGCAAAGTATTATGTGATTAGCAATAGTAAGAAGAATTTATTCACTTTATAAATACAATATCCTTGGAATTTTTAATTATTCTGTAACTTTCCATTATTATCATTAAGAAAATTCACGCTAAAGAAAAAATTTGCAGATGAGTGTTAATTCTTAAGAAAGAATAGATAATAAAATCACGCATTTATCTTTTAACTTTATTAAAAGTTAGATGATTCAAAAATGATTTTTTTGATTTGTTTATTTTATCTTTTGATATTTTTGTTCAAAATTATTTCAAATTATTTTCTTGAAATTATAATTTACAAAAAAATGTATTTTCTGCTTTATGCTTAAGACTGGCACGAAAAACAAACATTATCAGCTCTTTCTTTTAAATGTAAATAATTTGTGCAACATTTTTAAACCTGAGAATTTAAAAATATGAACAAAATAAAAGCTAAAGCTTACTTTTTCTTGAATTGTACTGGGGTTGAAGTAATGTTTATTGAAGTAAATTATGATCCACATCTTTCCCATTTCTTCTTTTGCAGTATGACTTTCAGGAACCATCAATCGATGGAGAAATATGGTTAAAATTATACAAGGCTTTTACATTTTTATTCCATGTTTTTTAAAAAAAAAAATATATTGTAATCCCATTCAAATAGATTCCAATTTTTTTGATTTTTCTGAACGTTTTCTTCCTTATTTTATAAGATTAGAGTTGAAGTCTGTTGATTCTAATTCTTCTTTTCTTAATCACCCCCCCCCCTACAACTTAGCTATATTATATATAGTTTGTATTCCAACCATTGTGGTAACAAATAGACCAATAACCTTAGTGTCAATATATTAATATTACCCCACCTGGCTTCATTTTTAATAACTACTCATAAGGTGCAAGACTGTTTTTAGTCCACTACAAAAAAAATATGTTTAAGAATTAACTATAACGATTCATTTTACACGATTTACAAATTTAATTAATTAATTTATTTATTTTAATTGCTATTCAACAATAATAAAATAGCAATATATTTATCTCCCAATTAATAACAATACTTTTAATTTATTATTTTATCCCTAATTTCAAACCTAGACTGGGTTTGAAATATCATCTCCACTCAAGCAGATTTCATAGTGCATTCAGAACAGTCTTTATCTAAAGCCACTTGTTAAGATTTTATTGCCAAATATATTTTTATGATTTAAAATTTTGGATTATTTAATACAGAGACCTGAATAAAAGGGCACAATATATATATATATATATATATATATATATATATATATATATATATATATATATATATATATATATATATATATATATATATATATAGTGTAATTTTTACAACACCACTCTCATGCAAGGTAGGGACTGGTTTATATCCACTTTTAACACATTGTGGAGAGATATAATCATAAACATATGACCAAAGATATGTGAAGAAGATCTATGATTCCAGAGATGTACATTTCATGCTGAACCAGCTATAATCAGTTGTCCAACACCACAATCTTCATCATTGTGAATTACTACAGTTAAAATGAGTAGAAACATGTCCTTACTTGTGTGAGAGTAGTATTGTAAATATTACACTACAGAAATATTATTGATCAATGGATAATCTCTAGTTCAATGAATGACTAATAAAAATTATTAATATTGTAAATATGTTTGCAAGTACAAAAAAAATGATTATTACTAAATAAATATATTATTTTTTAACTTTAATTGAAATGAAAACTACTTTCAGTAACTAAACACTGTTATAATATCAATATGAACTAATTAAATCAACCATGTACAATTGTTTTTATTATTTTTTCACACTATGTTTATAAACAATGTAGACATGTATTTATGCTTAAATCATACTAACTCTTCAGAGACAAAGCAATTACAATTTTAATAATTTTATTTGATAAAATTCATTCCTGATTCACTAAAGATAAGTTATTGTTTTTAGATCAGTTATAAGAGATTTGAATACCAAAGAAAGAAAGTAAAAAATATGATAAGAATTTTCAGTATAAATGTGGAAATGGAAAAAGTGAATGTAGATTGATTTAAATCGAGCAAAATAAGTTGTAAAGAAAATTGGAGATAAATAATATGAAGAAAGTAGATATTTTTCTGCTAAACCCTTAAGTATTAGAGTGAGAACTAAAATGAAATGATCATATGCCTAAAGAAACAGCTTTTACTAAAATGAAATGGGCTTGTTTCAGTGCTGTAAAATTATTTAGTAATAAGGATTTGAAGAAAGAAGAATAAGATAGAACGAATGGATTAATTGAAGTATAAAAAGATTAAAGAATGAAGAAATAATTTACTTAGCTAATAGATAAATTAGGCATATGATTTTTCACTTCCTATTTCTGAATTTATATGACAATACAGTTTATATCACTTGATATCCATACCTTTTAGGGTCCTATTAATCATCATCTGGTATACTTTATATTGCCTTCAAACAAAAATTATAATACAGAAGTTTAAATAAATGTATTTAAATTTAATGTTTTATATTTAAAACAGTTTAATAGCTGCTAAACCTTTGACCTGGATATCAACCTGGGTAGAAAAACGTGAGCATTTCCCCAATAATCGTAAGAATTTTATTTAAGCTGACAACTCATATCACCGTCTACTATTAATTAGTAATTGGACACTTCGTGAGGATTGTTTTTTTCTTTATTGGTCCCTATAAAAAGTTTGTTGGAGAAGTTTTTATCTTTGAATGGTTGTTTAAAAATTATTTGACGTTTTATCATTTACTTACTTTGTACTTAAATTACATTAATATGATGAATATAAATTAAACTTATATAAAGGGGGGGGGGTAAATAATATTATTGAAACTTTTATTTCTGAGCAGCGTTATTTCTATTACAATTTCTTCATATCTTTTTCAGTATATATACACACACATTCAAACTATCGTTTTTCCAATGTTTTTTTTATACTGTATATTTTTTTGAAAATGTAATAGGAGAAAAAAAACATTGTCTTTTCTCTCTCTTTATTTACAGTTTAATATTCTTCAACATAAAAGCAGACATTGTTGTCATATTAGAATGAGTGACTTATTTCAGCTTTCAACGTTTCAAAATTTCCATTCATGAAAAAAAAAATGAATGTTGCTACTTTAAAGTTTAAACAAAAAAGGGAGAAAGAGAGAACAACAACAACTAAAAAAAGACAAAAAAAAAAACTTTAAAAAATGTTTACTGGAAAGAAGGCTAATTTTCTTCAGCGTTCCTGCTTGATTAATATTCTGTTTATTGTCTAGTCAGAATGTTTTCCAAATAGTAATATTATTTGTTTTAGTATACAAATTAGTTTTTATCAATACTCCTAATAAAATGAATGACTATCAAATTGTATATATGCGTTTGCTTTATATGTACACACAATTATACTATAAGGCTATTATGGTTTAGTATATGTAAGATTAAAAATCAGAGTTAGTTATATTTTAGAAAACTTTTCAGGATTCAATCAATTTTGTATCGTATGTAGCCATATTGTAGTTAAGCGGTTAACCCTTAAAGATATTGTTTGGCAAATAAGTATCTATCTGTTTATAATTAGTACACAAAACGGTCATATTTAGCTAATGGAAACCCTTGTGAATAAAATGTTCCCTTTTAATTTTCTTGTTCAATACATTTGCCTTATGTGGATATTTGAATGTTTTATCTATGTACATATGTATACATGCTCAAAAAATATACTTATTTTAACATTTAAAATGTAATAGTTTAAAAAAAAATTGCAATCATTTGTAATTTTGATTTTGTAAATTAATTGTATAGAGTTCATAATGGAAACAGAATAATGATGTTTTGATAAAAACAAGTGTTAGTATTCTATTTTCAAGTTTCTTTATCCTTTTGTACAAATTTGTATCCTAGAAAAACAAAACAACAGTATAATAAAAACACTATTTGTAAGAGAACAAAACATATCACATTTTGATAGAAAATTTAATGAACTGTCTGTAGTAATTTTACATAGTTCTTTTATACAATTACTAAAATTGTTCTAAAATAAAAGTCACATTTTGAAGATTCTGGATATATTTAGCATCTTTACAATATCTATCACTAAAACAGTCTTTGTTATAGTGATCCATTTCTCATGTACATTATCATCATTTTCAACCATTATTTATTCACTGTACAATGAAAATCTCTGCAAATTTAGTATAGTTACTTTATTTCAATGAATTTCTTCTGCACTTTCTCTTTTCATACATTTATTTCACATATCAATTATTTCAATATTTTTTAGTCATTTGGAATTCAGTTTATCAACTCAACCCTTATTTATAAACACAAACTCATGCAGAAAGGGATATCAGGCCCCATTCTAAGCTTGCCTATCACATCTAGCTATACTATGACAGCTTGCCTATTGTGTAGATTTGGTGAGACTTCTATCTGTTCTGTTACAGCTTGCTTTCTGTGCAGTTCATTTTTATCAGCTTCCAATTCTAATGTAAACTTGCCACTGCTCAGCCATACAGGGACAATGTTATTTTGCCATTCAACTTTACAGTTGTTGTCTGAACTTACATCCAAATGGATTGGTTATATTTATGTCTAGATACCCCATTCATAAAGAAAACAATTATATTCACTGAGAAACAGGCAGTTGACCTGTTTTTTCTATGGAATATATGTCACTTATTCATAATCTATTAGTCCATAGTAATGAATACTAACTCTGACCAATATCAGAGTCCATTAGTCAAAGATAAGTTGAGACATAACACATCTCTTATAAAACTATATTCAACTCAGCACCATTTCAGTTTCTTAATTTTTTCAATAATATCAGTAGTGCTTATTTGTTCTCTCACCTATGAATTTCATTTATATCTCATTTTGTAATTCATAAGTATCTTATTTTACATCATTAAACATCTGAAATATCTGCTTTAATTTTTTTTAAGTCTCACATCCATAATTCATTTAAATGTAATCTAAAATTAATTATATTATATTTCTATGAGCATCAATAATTTTTGGTTATTAATTTCTAATTTATGATTAACAATCTTTATTTTTTCTTTTATCATCTGATAATTTCTATAACATTTCCTGAAGTTTTGAAACCTTAATTTCAAAAGTAACAAATCTAGATGACTTAAATAACCTCCATTTAGTTTTACTTCTTTAGCTTAACTTCCCATTTTAATGCATAAAATACTTTGTAAAACTGCTGTAAAACATTTTGTAGATATGGTATCAATTTTTTGTACAATTTTTCAATATTAATCATCATAGTATTATTTTAATTTATTCATTGCAATCACATTTTGATAAATATTCTTCAGAAAATAACAGTATCAAGTTCTATATCTTATTAATCCAATGTTTTATTAACTGCAGAAATACTTATAAAATCAAGGTTTTTTTTATAAATTACAACTCCAAAACATATGACAGCTTATATTAATTGGCTCTTTCTTTAACTTCCTTCAGTACTTGGATATGATCTACTGTGCTGAAAACAATTTAAAATCCAGTCTGTTATTTAGATTGGTTAATATTCAACATTTGTTGTAGAGAAGTTGTACTTATCTTGGTAAAAATGTTGTATAGAATTAATATAATATTTCTAATATTGTCTATATCACCTTTTTAAATTATGAATATAATTATTGCATTGTTACAATCTATATTTATCATGTAAACATTTAGTATATAGCTTGGCCAACAATTTATATATTTTTTCATCAGATTTTTTAAAAAATACCAATAATAATCTCATCGTTCCCTGAAGATTTTGCTTTCTCCATAGAATTAATTTCGTGTTTTCAATTCTACATAAAATACTCAGCCATTCAAAAGATGTTATTTTTTAGAGAATATTTTTATTGTTCTTTATTTATATATAATTCTTTAAAGAACTCTTCTACACATTTCATGATATCCCTCTCTTTTTAGTAATAATTTCATTTTTTCTTATTATTACTGAAACAATTTTCCAATCAATATCAACATATTCTTTTAGACTTGTGATGTTTTTATTCTCTTTATAACTTCATTTTCCAATTCACAATTATATATATTTTATATTATAATTAACCTTTTTTAGAAATCATTTAACAAAACTATAAAATTCAATTTATTTTAATATAACACTTTAAAATGCGTTTATATTTTTTTTCATGTATTTTCTTATCTTAATAGAAAGTTTAGTGGTGAACTGTTATTTTTTGTAACAGTTATTTTTTTTGCAATTCTTAATTACAGTGTATCAGTTTTTTTTCTTATAATTTCAATGAAATGTGAACCATATGTGAGGTCTACTAATATCTTACATCTTATTAATTGATAATTATTGCTATGCAAAATCTATTAAGCTTATTAAAATCTCGGATAACATATATCTTGTTTAAAATATATTCCATTCTTTATAACTTTATTTTGATATTTTCATATCCATTTTCATTTATCATTTTTCTTAACTCCACAATTTTATTATTTGTTTTTTTTTTTTCATTTGTGTCATGATAACCAAATTCACCCAAATTACTTTTATTTATGTAATCTATTTAACAATTATAGCAATAAAAACTCCTATGACAGTTTTAAAATGTTGTTTGATCTGAAAATATTTTGCACATTCGTATGAAAATCCTCGACTTCTTCATCACAATGAAAACTTATGGCATGAACCTAAATTATTTGCAGTGGCATCTCTCATTACATCAAATAATTAATTTTGCCATCTTGTTTGATGTGCTATTAATCTGCACAATGTTATTATTCAACTATTTATTTATAATGAATCCTGCCCCATTTGTGCTTTAGTTGCAAAGTATATGCCATTTTTATATCAATTGTCTTTTCATATTTTTTTCTAAATTTCCTAAGGTTCAACAATATTCCATTTAATATTGAACAGTTTTTTTTCCAATTCATGCAATATTCCATCACTTAAAAGTGATCTTGAATTAAAAATATTTAAATAAATGGTTGGCATTTAATGGAGATTTGATCCACAATCAGGGGATTCTTATAACTTTTTGCCTTCTGTTGTGAGCTATTGATTTGCCTTCTTAATCTATAGCATTTTAGAAAAGAGCCATTATGCTATATATTGTTTTTTTTTTTAAAAAAAATAAATATTTACTCTTAATATTTAGAACTATGACATAAAATCTAAAATAAATGTGGGCCAGATGCAGCCTGCATTGATGTTTTATTTGGCCCACCAATAATATTAAAACAATAGTATAGAAATTTTCAATTTCAATATTTAAAAAAAAAAACTTAATGGTGTGTTGCATATGTGAAAATTTCCATAGAAATTTGAATAATTTTTGCATGTGCAAAATATAATTGTGAGAATTTATATAGAAATTAATTCAAAAACTTTTGCACGTGCAAAAAATGGAACTCACCTTAATAAATATTCATAAAAATATTAAAATATACTTATTTGCTTTTAAATTCAAATAAAAACAGAAACAAGATTTTGAAAGAAGAATTTGAATTTACCCCTTGCAAGTTTATATTAATGACAACAGAGGTGCTAATACTTGTTCACATTATCACATCAAATAATAGTTGTTATTTCAGGAATGTGCACAAAGCAGGAACCTATCATTGAATGGAAAAATGACAGACAGACTGATGCATTCCAAATTCATAAATGTCGAATGTTAGTGTCATAGTGGTGAAATTATTAAAAATTAGTATTGCTGTTGGAGCTTGTTGATTTTATTGTGAATATTTATAAAATATTTCATCCTCAAAATGTCTATTAAAAATTAATTTTGTTTCAGAGTGCTGTGTATTCAAAGATTTTCACAGTCATAAAGGATAAACTACCGTATCTCATCTGCAATGAAATTGTAACAATCTTCAAAGATTATAACATTTCCCACCATTTCACTTCTAAGCATAAAAATTCCATTATGAAGCAATGACTGAATATAAAAGGGAATGAAAAGCAGGTCACAAAAATATCAAGTCACCAAATTTAAAAAAAAAAAAGTTTTCAGATAGCAACTACACATGCAGGTTATATTGTAGCATACAATATTGCTAAAGTAATAAAGCTCTCTCTGATGGGGTATTTGTCAAACACTGTTTGCTTCAACTTTATGATGTTTTATATCATAACAAGAATAATAATTTTGAAAGTGTAAGCTTATCTAAAGAAACTGTGATTTTAGAGCCAAAGCCATAAATAAAAATCTGACATCATAGTTGGAGTCAGTGTTTGGTCAATGTAAATTTTGCTCCATTACTATGGATGAAAGCATTGATATAAATGATACAGCAAAGCTAGTATTTTTATAAGAGGTCTTAATGAAAAGTTTTCTATTACTTAGAAATTGGCATGAATGCAGTTGATAAAGGGAACAACAACAAGGTATATTTTTTATAAATTTCTGGAAGAGCTATCAACTTTGAAAATACCCATAACAAGATTATGTAATATTATGACTGATGAACCACAAAGTATGACAAAGGAAAAAATATGGATTTCATAGGATTTTTAATCAAAAATACCCTGGGAACAATGTTGTATTTCTACATTGTGTTATACATCAAAATACCATGTGTAAATCTGCCTTGAATATGAAACCTGTGCTTGATGTAATCATAAGACTTGTAAATACTGCTTAATTTTGTGGGTATACGGAAAATTTCAAGATTTTCTTGATTCCATGCAATTTGAATACTCTGATGTGCTGTATTACATAAAAGTGAGCTACTTAGCACAGAACATATCTTCAAGCCAGATTGGCTGATAAAAGATAAGATAGTGTCATTCTTCTATGAGAAACAGTAGTCTGTGGAGTATGAAATGTTGGAAAATACAACATGGCTTTCAGACTTTGCATTTTTCACAGATAATATTTGTCAAATGAACAAGTTGAATATCAAAATGCAAGGAAAAGTCAATTTATTGATAATATCTAAGGCCATATTAGAGGTTTTAATCTACAACTTGTTTTGTTTGCTAATCAGCTAGCTAAGAATGACTTATCTCACTTCACAAGATTAAATTCAATAATCCCTATAAATAAAGACAAGCTAACAAGCTACAAAGATGACCTGAAAAAAATATATTGAATTTGAGTGAATATTTCAAGACATCAGTGCCATTGAAAAATACTTGAATATTTTCAGCATGAATTTTAATGTGGACTTTGAAGTAGTGAGGCTGAACCTGCAGCTTAAATGAATTGAATTGTAATCTAACAATCACCTAAAACAGTTGTTTCTCAATGTCCCAAAATTAGAGTTCCATGAGTCTTTGTGGAAATCAAGTTTCCCAAATCTGATATCTCATGCTCAGAAAGTTAGCACTATGTTTGCTTAATCCTGTATATCTGAGCAGATATTTTTTACAAAAAGAGTTGTATTAGAAACATACTGATAAGCATTTAACTTTACTTCTCAGAATCAGTACATCACAATTCAAACCAGATAATGAGAATCTTTTAGAAATGTAGTCACAGATTCATTCAATGCATTACTATTAAAGAATATTCAAAATATACTATATTTTTCAGTGTTTATTGCGTTTTATAACAAAATATATTGGCCCGCCAAAATTTTTTTGGCCAATTTCTAAAAACGTTCGCCCAACCCTGCTCCATATCATTAAGATGCGTAATCGTATTTTTAATAGACATTTTAAAGTCAATTACAAAAGCAATAATAAATATTTTTGTTTAACTGATTCTGTTTTTACAAACTAGTGATATATACTGCTAATTATGTGTAAAATAAAAGGTTATTTTTGAAACCACTTTGATCTGCTATAAATACATAATAGAAAATAATACATACTATTATAAATAAATGGATTTTTTTTTATAAATCAATATTTTCAAAAAGTATACTTTATGGAACAAAAAGATGTATAGAAAGAATAAAATACCCAAAGCAAAATAAAAAAGAGCAAAGATTAAATTTAAGTGAACCGTTTCCCAAATGATGTTGCTACAGCAGAAACAAAATTCATTTTTGTTTGCAGTTTATTATAAAAAAGCGAACAATTTAAAAACATTAGAGAAAGCTTTTAATTTCTACTAAGAGAATGTATACACTTGAGGCACAGTTATCATGAGTCGAGCTTCAGGCCCACTAGCAAACAGACTCACTGATTGTGAAGATTATATTGCAGCATTAATATATATATATATATATACTTTGTTGAAGAATTAACGTAAACGCACAACAAACTTACAATTTTAAATTATCTAACATAATATTCAGTTATGGCACTTTACACACATACAGATGTATTAAAAATAAATTATCCATTAAGTAGTTTTTTTTTCTTTTGCTAAATTCGTCATCTGTAAGAAGCACAATGCTATTATGAGCAGATAAATAATGTTGTTTATCAATTGTACTATTTTAAAGAATTTTTTAGACATAGAAATTTATTATAAATAATAAAATTCCTGCCAAAAATCTAATAATCTTTCAAACCACAAGAATATGATTTTTAATTCATCAGTATAGTAAAATATATCATCCAAATAAATTTTTAAAAAATGTTACAATTAAAATTTGGTTAACCACTAAAATATGTTAAATATCAACTTGAAATATGTACCCAAAGTAAAAATATATTTATCAATGAATGTACATACATTTTTAATTGCTCACTGTTGCAAACTTTTGCAGATATGAGCATATTTTATTCAATGGACCAGTTAGAATGAATAAACCCTTGAGTTTATCATTTTTGTGTGAAAAAAAATTAAGATTATGATGATAATTAAACAACAAATATGAAAATAATAAATATACAAGTTAAGAAAGTTTATTATTGGAGTTTATCAATAATGATTATAATATAGATTAAATGGAAAATAATGCCGACAAAACATATTTATCCAAATAAATAGATCTTACATTGATTTCAAAATTAAAATTATATTTGATATAATCTTTGATCATAGAGAAAAAAAAGAATATTAAATTATTAATCTAATTTTGGAAATGATTGACAAGGACAAGTTGTATAGAGAAAAGATTAATGATTATTTATTGAAAGAAATTGACAATTTATGACAAAATTGAAGTTTAAGTTTTTAGAACACATTTTGAGTTTTTGGAAGTATCTGAGGGATAGATTAAATATCTTCTAGCTTAAAAATGTGATTGGTAGAATTTGATGTAGTTTATATTAAAGCAGTCAGATCTATGTTCTATCCTAGCTTCATGATATTTCACCTGTAGCCCACTTCAAACCCTAGTACTAACCGTGAATTTCTGAGTGCAATGGGGTTTTATATCTTCAATACATGCTAGTTTCAATAAAAACAGTACTATATAAATATATGTTAAAACCAACTACTTGAATATTTAAACTAATCAATATCATTAATAAATTCATGATAAAATTATTCATGAAAACATATATATTGTAACTGCATGGATTGCATATCCTATTTATAAATAATTAAATCTATATATTCATTGTAAAGTTTCATTGCATCGGAATGTTTTATTTTACTTATACCAATTTGTTTAAATTTCTGTGATTAAAAGCTACATTCTTTCGATAAGCTTTCAGATTGCCCACTCCCAAAGACAATGGGGAAAGTTTTATTAATTAGCAAAAGGATAATAATTTAAAATGTTAGGATGGTTCGTAATTAAAATCATTTTTCAGATTTATAAATTCATTTTCTAATTAGAAAATGAATTCAAAGTTAATGAGTTTCAAAGCATTTATCGAGGGAATGTAGCCTGGGGCATCAAGAGTTGGTCTAGGAGGGCAACCAGAGAACAGGTATAAATAGCGCAGAAAAAGTTTCGAGAGGGAGAACCCATATTTGTTTAAGAGAACTTGCTGCTAGAAGCTACATGCATTTTAAATTATGAATCTTTATAGTGTTTTCATCACAATGAGGAGCTAACTTTAGGAATTTTATTGCTGGGCCTGAAGTCCCCAGAAGATCTTCAATGTGGCTGCAAAACTAAACTTTTTCCATACCAATGATGCTGCCAAAACCTGAAAGAATCAATCCAAATGCCATTTCCCTAAGTTAAAAATGTGCACCTATGTTTCAACCCAATCAGACTCTGCCATGTAAACTAAGGAACCAACCATGAAGGAACAGTAATATCTTTCTTTAAATGAACTGCAACTTTCTGGCCAGTTTCCAAACTTTATTTTACACACCTTTTAAAATTAATTACTGTTAAATTTCCTTCTTGCTTTATAATGTCTTTATTTGTATAAGTAATTCTCTATCTGTAGTATTTAAATTTAATATTTGTTAACATTCCTTTCTTATGACGGTGGTTCATTTCACTAACTGTATTATATATTTGTTGAATGATTATTAATACCATTTATTTTTGATTATATGCCAATAAAACTTCAACTCGATAATAACTTCTATTATTAAAATTCCCTCATAAAAATAATATAATATTAAGTTATGGTAATTTTTGCCCACTAGAACTAATTTAATACAGTTCTATTAATTATCAAATTGAAGGACTTATTAAATGTTTGTTATTTTTACTAACAGCTGATAATGTCAATTAGCCCATTTCCAACCTATACCCTGGCTATAATTTTGAGTTTCAACAATACTTATTTATTCATATTAATATCGTTAAAATGTTTTGCAAAAAGGTTGATAAAGGAATTAATGTCAATATATTCTTATTTAAACTTTATACTTTATACTAATATTCAGGGAGGGCATGATAATTAGGGTATAATTAGTATAATTCTATAATTGTGTTTAAGTATGTTTAGTTAAAGCATGTTTGACTTTAATTCAACATGATCAGGTCATTACATAAAGCACTCTTTATATAAAATGGGTTTTATTAATTAAATATGATGATTATTTATTCATCATTTTCTGAACATTGCTGATGCAGGCCATCTTCTGCCTCATAGGCTTTTCCTCAGTGATGTTATTATTACTTTAATACCCTAGAAAGAAAACCACTTCGTCACTTGCTTGTTTTTATATTGGAACACCAAAGATTCATGGCTATGACCCAGCCTGGCTTTCCTTGTGTTCCATGGATCCTCCATAGGGCATAAAAGACTTGCTAAATACCAACCACCTTCTATTTCTCCAAATCACTGATGAGCTTTTACTTTTGTATTTATTCTTAATGCTCGTAAAATGTCAGCACCGTTATTTCTCAGTTAAAAAAGCCCCTATCTGATGCTCATAAAACATAATGAATTGATTTTATTAAAGTCAAAAAATTTCATATTCATATATTATTAAATAAGTCTTTAGTAAACAGTAAAGTTATGCCCTAATAGTTATCATGCTTTTCGTGAATTGAATTATGAATGTGAAAATGTATCTGACATACTTTTCTTTGTTAATTAGAACAATAATTTCTGTCAAAGCCAAATACCTTTATCTACCTTTATTTACTTGTCAAGGCATAGCCATATATAATTCTCCTATAAGTGCATATTGATTATTGGCATATGATAACATTTGCCATTCTTATTGTAAATTCCGTTTTAAAGACTAGAGTTTATATATATATATATATATATAATCTAAGACTAAGTTTATATATATATATATATATATAATCTTAATCACAAAAGTTGAACAAAATATTTATTCTTATTAAAAATTTTATTAACACATTTGGTTTTTAACTTTCTTTAATGTTCAATAATTATTTTAATATTAATGCTTACAGTCTGTATTGGCAACCCGAACATACATATATGAATTGATTTATAAACATCCTAAGTTATTTTATTATACATTATTAGAGTCAGATCAGGGGTCTCAAATCATCATCATCTGTTAAGCTAGTTTCTTGGTGCATAGTCATGTACCATCAACATATGTCATCGATTGATTGATTTGAGCTCGTGAGTTGGGTTTGAATTCAGTTTGATCTGGGGTTAAATCCTTTTGGTTTGACTGAATTTAAATCCAACTTTGGGGATGGATCTTGTCATTGAGTGGTGTCTTTCGACCAGTACAATATGCAAGTATGAAAAGAAAGGTGAGGAGAGAATAAGAGAGGGCAGCAACAAAATATTGCAGTTATAAACTGATGATAAACAAAAAAAATTGTAAAGTTTATTTTTATAATATACTTCACAGCCCTTTTTTATCCATCTCTTTTGTCACTACATATATATATAATGATAAATAATATTTTAATAATGAATAACTATAACAACATGTGAAATTTTTACAAACGTGATGTGATGTGGTGTACTGTAGCTACTCCTTAAACGAAGTCAAAAATCTCTCAGCAATTATCCCAAGAAAAACTTGTTAGCTACTTAATTTTACATTCCCCAGTCTAATTTTTTCCATATTCTGCTCCATCCCATTTCCACAATATAATCGTTGTCAACTCTACTGCCTTTATATCTAAATCCCCCTTATCTTTTTTCAAACCCAGCATAAAAAACCAATAATATACTTTCTATATAATCACTTTTTTTCATATTTATTTTTCCATAACTTCATTATTGTGTCTTTTCTGTTTTCAAGCATTTACATTCAATTAACAAATGCCTAATATTTTCTATTCCTTCTTACATAATTTACAAAATAAATCACCCATTTTTTTCCATTTACATGTATATTCTCTTGTAGCTAAAGATCCCATTCGAGCCTTAAATAATAAACTACTTTCCTTACTATTATCATATATTAACTCACACCTAATATTCTGTTTATTTCTATATATATATTTAAATTCTTTTTACTCTCCATACTGTTTCTCCATCTCTCTAACTCCCTATTCTTTATTAATAAATCTATTCTTTTATCCCATTCCTTACTACCACAACACTCAACAATTCCCTTAATACAATCATCCCATATTTTGTACAAATATACTGATATTATATATAGAGTAAGTTAAAAACAAACTCTTATTAAGCTTCAAAAATACCCTCAATTTAAATATACTGATATTAATTCTTTATCCAAATCTTTTGCATACTGCATTACCTTTCTCATCCATCTTGTTACCTGCCCTATACTAACAACCCAATTAAATACTATTTTAGCTATTCTTTTATTATCCATAAACTGCAATCTACCAAACATTTTCATTTTACTTTTTGCATCTCTCATATGAAAACTTGACCATCCCATTTCTCCTTGAATTCCCTCTCTTGCTGTCTATACATCTGCATCCAATGCATGTCTTCCTACTTTTTTTTGAACTTTTTCTAAGTAATTTAATACCTCTTTACTAACATATAATGCATTATTATCTATTGCAACTCCTTTCCATATAATTCTAACTACATCATATTTAGTATATAAAAACACTGTTAATTTTTTTATCAATCCCTTTCTTTTCTTTGCTTCATTTATCATTTTTTTCTCCCATTCATCCAAATAATGTTTCTGATTACTTAAAATAATTCCCAAATAACTATATCTATTCACCACACTTAACTTAACATCTCCCAATAAAAATTCTACATCTTCTCTTTCCCCAGTATTAACCATCATTATATTTGATTTTTCTTCACTAAATGTAATCTCCATCTTTTTACCAACCCTTGCACATGTCCTCAACATAACTTCCATATCTTCTCTTTTTTCTGCACACAAAAATATATCATCTGCAAAAAAAAAGACCTGACAAAATATATACTCGTATATATAACGTGATGTGATGCAATGTATTATGGCTTCTCCTTAAACGAAGTCAAAAATATCTCAGCAATTAAGCCCAGATAAACCTGTTAGCCACTTTATTTTACATTTCACACTCTAAATTTACCCATAATCTGCTCTATTCCATTTCCACAACATAATCAAAGTTCGATAGCATTTTACTCTCTTATTGTAAAATGCTATCGAACTTTGCAGCTAGAGGGCATTTCAATTATAGTTATTTGGGAATTATTTTAATCAGAAAAATTATTTGGATGAATGGGAGAAAAAATTGATAAATGAAGCAAAGAAAATAAAGGGATTGATAAAGAAATTAACAGTATTTTTATATAATAAATATGATGTAGCTAGAATTATATGGAAATGAGCTTGCAGTAGCAGGATTATGCATTATGTGTTAGTAAAAAGATATTAGATTATTTAGAAAAAGGTCAAAGGAAAGTAGGAAGACATGCATTGGATTCAGAAGTATGGACAGCAAGAGAGGCAATTCAAGGAGAAATGGGATAATCAAGTTTTCATATGAGAGATGCAAAAAGAAAATGAAAATGTTTGGTAGATTGCAGTTTATGGATAATAAAAGAATAGCTAAAATAGTATTTAATTGAGTTATGAGTAAAGGGCAGGTAACAAGATGGGTGAGAAAGGTAATGTGGTATGCAAAATATTTGGATAAAGAATTTATATCAATATATATATGTACAAAAGATGGGATGATTGTGTTAAGAGGATTATTGAGTGTTATAGTAGTAAGGAATGGGATAAAAGAATAAATTTATTAATAAAGACTAGGGAGTTAGTGAGATGGAGAAATAGTATGGAGAGTAAAAAGAGTTTAAATTTATATATATATATATATATATATATATATATATATATATATATATATATATATATATATATATATATATATATATATATATATATATATATATATATATATATATATATAAACAGAATATTAGGTGTGAGTTAATATATTATAATAGTAAGGAAAGTAGTTTATTGTTTAAGGCTCGAAGACGATCTTTAGCTACAGAAGAATATACATGTAAATGGAAAAATATGGGTGATTTATTTTGTAAATTATCTAAGGAAGAAATAGAAAATATTAGGCATTTGTTAATTGAATGTAAATGTTTGAAAACAGAAAGGATACATATAATAAAGTTGTGGAAAAATAAATATGAAAAGAGTGATTATACAGAAAATGAATTATTGGTTTTTATGCTGGGTTTGGGAAAAGAAGGGGGATTAAGATATAAAAGTTATAGAGTTGACAAAGATTATGTTGTTGAAATGGCATAGAGCAGATTATGGGTAAATTTATAGTGGGGAATGTAAAATAAAGTGGCTAACAGGTTTATCTGGGCATAATTGCTGAGATATTCTTGACTTCGTTTAAGGAGAAGCCATAATACATCACATCACATCACGCTTGTAAAAAACTCACGTGTTGTTATAGTTATATATATATATATATATATATATATATATATATTAGTTTATAAAACAACATAACTTCATTATTAAATAATAATTAATACATATTTAATGGAGAAGAAAGAACAAAAAAAGAGAAGATTGCATTACGAAATTAATGTAATAAGCAGAGCTGGATTAAGCAGTAAGCAGACTAAGTGGAGTATAAGTCACCAAGGTCTTAAAATGTCTTTTCATTAGGATTCAAGAAAAAATATGTTTTTTGTATACCATTAACCCTCCAATAATGTGGTATTATTTATGTTTTTGAAGGAAATTTGGCAGGATTCTAACTTTTAACTGGACATTAGAGGTTAAAATTAATATAGCATAATAGACCCAAATTATATATATATATATATATATATACATATATATATATATATATAATTTGATTCTATTATGTATATATATATATATATATATATATATTAATTACACAAAAAATCAACGCCTCCCAAAATAATAATTTAACTTAAATTTAAATCCTCTCCTTTTGAATATCATAAATAATTTTTTTCTGTTTTTCTGAAGCTGATTTATCTCCAGAGGGTTTTTATAAATTATATTTTGATTGGAGACTAGTAAAAATGAATTTTCTTTGTGAATTTCTTAATGCCAAAGAAATGTATTGCACGTTTCTAAATGTTAAAATATTATTGATTTTTTTTTAACAATTCTCTTATCTAATACGTCAGAACAAAGATTGTTTTCTGTTTTAAAGTGTGCAAAAAATTATTTAACGACTACTATGGGAGAAGGATTAAATAACATGGTCAATCTGTATATAGAGCAGGAAATTTTAAGCTGAATTGACACTGCAAAATAATTGACAAATTTGCAAGAAATAAAACAAGACAGAACTTCATGTAAAAAATGTTTTTTTTAATAAATTCATTTAATATGTTATGCCATGAAATTTTTGATTACTTTTTTTTTGTTGTTAATAACGTAATGAGAGTTTTTTGAATTTTTTTTTCTAACTTGAGTTTGAGGGCCCTGAAATTTTTGCCCCTTGGGACCACCACTTTGCTTGATCCACCTCTGATAATAAGCACATTTTAAATATTAAATTTGTACAGCATTAATTTGTATAAAAAATAATTTGAGAGATTCAAGCTCCATGTAGCTATGAACATTTTTTTATAATTTGCTATACAAAAATGATGAACTTTTTAAACTTTGTTGTAATAGAAAGACCTTTATCATCCCAATGTATATTATAAATAAATGTATACATTTGTTATTTAAAAAACAACAAACAAATATAGGAGCTTAATGAATGACATTAAGAAAAGTTTTTTTTAAAATGAAAAAAAAAAAAAATAGTTTAATAATGTTGCCACTTTTTAATTGAATTTATTTAAAATTTAATTTTTTATAACAGACAATAATATGTAAAAAATTTAATCAAGATTACTCATTTAAGGAAAAAATGCCCATGTATTATCTTTGGAGATAAAAGCAAAAATTAAACCTAATTTTTGTAAAGCAAAACCATTTTTATTATTATTTAGATAAAACATAAATATAATTTAAAATATAATTCAATGCGCCAAACTTAAAAAGGAAAAAAATATGTTGCTGGCATTTATTCTGCAACTACACCTTTGTCATAATGACTAATCCAGAGGAAGTCCATAAGAGTTTTTTTACGATTTTTCAATTAACATTTTTACATTAATGATTTGGCATTTGTTTATATTTTGTAAACCTTGCATTTTTTAACATGTTTATTTTTATTTTTTCCTATATATCACGTTTCAAAAGAAAATAAGCAAAAGAAAATTGGTGTTATGCAAAAATTCAATAATTAGTGGGAAAAAACAGTTTTTACATGCATCAGAACCATAAGATAAACTATTGTGTTATGTATGAAAACACATTCTGACATAATAAAAGACATGATTTTAATAGATGCTATAAATCTAAACATAAGTAAAATAGAAAAAAAAAGTGTTATAAAAATAATATATAAAAACAATATATATATATATATATATATATATATATATATATATATATATATATATATATATATATATAAAGTGAGTTTACTGATGTCAGAAGTATCCTATGAAATTTCTTCAACTTTAGCAAAAAAGAGGAACTTTTTTTGGAGAAAAAATTAAACCTATATATATATATATATATATATATATAGATATATATATATGATAAAAATATTGAAACTTTTTTTGGAGAAAAAATTAAACCTATATATATATATATATATATATATATACAAGATGCCATTATGATAAAAATATTGAAATAAGAATAAAAGAAAATTCACTATAAAAATAAATAATTATGAGAAAAATTAAAGAATCTCAATGTCATTGAATGCCAAATTTATTGTCCATACACACACATTTTTTCAAAGACCTTGTTCATGCATGGACATTATGTTTCCTTAACTATGAGCGAATCTACTATCATACATATTACAGTATAACTAAGCATTTTTATAAAAGGAATTTATGATGATTTTAATATTTTCGAAGAGTATGTTTGTGTTCAGTTGCTTGATAAGAAAACAAAAACTTCAGAAATATTTGAAACAGCACTACCATGTCAAATAGATTCCATTTGCAACAAAATCATTAGTGTTTGTACTGTAAGATTATTGAGAATATAACTATATTTGAAAAGTCATTAATTCACCCTTTAGTAAAATGAAATCATAAGTCAGTAATTATAAAAGGTAAGAATGAAATTAAAGTAAAAGAATTAAATAGATAAGAATTCAGAGAATATTGGGAAATATTATATTTATTTTGTAACATTCTTGTTCCTAAACGTAAAATACACTTATTTTTTGGAAGATAATAGTTTAAGTAGATTTTGAAAGCTAAAATATATTGTCAGTAATTGTTTTCTTTAAAAACAAGAAAATAGTTCTTATAAATAATAATTGGATGTCTATTTTTGCCATTCTTGGCAGATGTAATGAATATTCTCAATTATCTAATCTAAAACTATAAATTATAAAGCAAATTCTTTCTTTGCTTATTAAATGATGTTAGTGCAGTCATGATGAAATTAAAATTGTTCACCTCCAAATCAGTAAATTAAGATTTTATCCAGTTTCTGCATTTAATGAACAAAGTTAATGTGTTGAAAATTATATTAATCTTACATAAGTAGTTTGAAAAATTAGTTTATTGCCAGAATCATTTGAATGGTGTTTTTTTTGTGATTTTGATGACAAAACATAATACATTATAAAACTACTTTTTACTCTGACAGAAAAAACAATAAGAATGATTTACTCATATATACAATAAAAATGGAACATTGTCTTTAATACAAATTTATTACTGAAAATAAATCTTGAAGAATTTCTCACATTTACAAATGATGATAACATGATATTTTCTATCAATTATTACCCTATGAACAATTTCCAAAACTAAATAAAAATAATTAATGTTATATCTATCATTTTGGAATAATGTATTATAGACAGAAGGAAGCATTTTTATGCATGCAATTAATAAAAAACAAAATTTTGAAAAATTGTCTGATGCTGTATTAGTGAAAAAATCTTATTAAATTTTAAATAATGCTTAATCTTTGTTTTTTAGAATATTATTATATAATAAATAGCTTATTTATTGATTACATTGTGGATATTAAAGCTAAAAACAACTGTACAAAGGGTCAGATCATAAATGAGATGAAGAGAAAGTCATTTTTATTAATCACTTTAAACCATCATACATCCCTTACACATAATTTATAAACTATTCCTATCTTTTCACACCTATCATTTTTGCATTACTAACTTTTTTTAATGATTTACTATTTTTCCACCATATACCTATATTCTCATTCATTTTTTTCTTTTCTATCATTTACAATTTTATAGACCTCCTTCAAATATGTAATAGAAATCCATTTCTTATTCTTTATTTCATTTTTATTATTAACTTTCTGTATTCACTTCTTTTTCTCAATATATTTTTTAAACCCTACCATTATATCAATACTCAATATATTCCATATTTTACTCACTCTTCATTATTTTCTATTGTAAATTTAATATTAAACATATTTCTATTTCGTTTATTAAATGCTTAAATTATGCCTCTTCTATTTCCTACCACTACTACATCATAACAATCCTGATATATATATATATATATATATATATATATATATATATATATATATATATATATATATATATATATATAATTAAGAGCATGCTAATAGCTCTAAACAAGCTTTTTTTTAAATTATGATAAATGCTACTAAAAGAGAAGGCATTCAAATCATTTTTATCTTGGATTGTCCCCATCCCCAGACCGGTTTCGACCTATATATATATATATGGAAAATAATGAATTTTTGCAAATAGAACTTGTAACTTGTTTTCAGTGTTTCTTTTATTTAAATAGTGATATGAATAATGTGTGAGTGAATTTAACATTTTTTATAATCTTAATATTATTGTTTATTTATCGTTGTTTTCATTTGATGGAGATTAGTATGATGAGTACATAAAACAAGTTTTAAATTCTATCACAAGTGATAAGTAGTGTAGCAGTTTATTTTAAAATAAAATACATCTTGTGAACAATTCGTTTGTTCTTTGCAGTATTAGCATAGATCTATTATTTAGAAGATTGGTTTAAGAATATATATATATATATATATATATATATTCTTATATATATATATATATATATATATATTAGTGCCATACATATTATATTGCAAAAATAAGACATTTTCTTTTTGTAATAATTGTTATATTGATAGAAAATTTATTTATTTAAAAAGTGATGTGATTTATAGATATATAAATTAATATTTTGCTCACTTTTAAATTATAATTTAATTATTCTACATGTGTGTTTAGAAATGTATAAGAATTGATGCGTCAATGATTTTCCATTTGATGAATCACATGTCTTTTGATTATTTAGTTGATGTTTTGCAGTGTTAATCTTATTTGATAGTATACAAATTTTATTTTTTACTTAATAGTTTGAGATTAGTACTGCTATTATTTTTTGTCACATTTACTGTAGCGTAAAAATATCATAAGTAAGCATGTGCACTTATCTTTGCACACACACACACACACACACACACACACACACATATATATATATATATATATATATATGTGTGTGTGTACTATATATTACTATATATATATATATATATATATAGTAACCTAAAAAATAGAAAATATGATTGATTCTTCTAACCAACTACTCACTAACAAGTTAGGTAAGCCAAAATTGTAACCTAAAGGAAGATTGCACATAGAAAAGAAAAGGAACATCCATGTATAAGATAAAATCTCATGTAATAGCTAAATTCAGTGGATCTAAGTACCATATGCTACAATAAGAAGATATACTTAGGGGTAAGTATTTATAATAAAATATAATGGGAAATACAAAGCCATATTATTAATAATTTAAAAGGAGAACTCTCTACTCATTCTAGCAGAAATAATAAACTCTTAATATTTAGAACATATGTCATTGAGATCACATTTAAAATCTTTTTCTTTTGGACATTTACTTCTAGGTACAATTCTTATTATTCATCTTCTAAGTATCTTATTGTCATGATCAGATAAAAACATTATATTAAGTTTTATAAAAAATAAAAAATGTTTTTTTTAAATCCTTACCACATATGTTTTTTTTTTTTCTAAATAATTTTTTTCATTAACAAGATAAATTTGAATAATATAGTTCATAAAAAAAATAAGAGTATCTCAGGGATTTTAATATGATCTCATTCCATCATACAATAAATTATTTTACTTTTCATATTTATTCTATATTGAATGATGTCATAGCAAACAAAATATGACCTCCACTTCTCCTTAAATTAATGTTTTATTACTATTATGACAATAACAATAATTATATTATTAATTTAAATAAAACAAATCATAACAGCCCAATTTGGAACAAGTTAGATAATAATCTAGGATAGCATTCAGGTATTAAGCATAGGCAAGTGATTTAATAGACTTTCCAACTAACTTAGAATAGACTTCCTTAAACATCTTCTTAATAATGAATTAAGTTCTACAATTTAATTTTATCATGAAATAATAAATAGGATATAATATAAAAAGTAGATTTATAATAAATAAATACAGTGATCTTTAAAATAAATAGATCAAATTGGCTGAAGTCATTCAAAAATGATAAATTAAATAATAGATTTTTATCAACAACTATCCCTTTCTTAGATATAATTATAATATCTAATATAATTCAATAAAGTGATTCTTACTAGTTCCAATGTTTATGTACACTTATGACAAAAACACATAAAAATAATTTAATAATATTTTACATGCTTATTAAAATTACCAGTTAATACATGGAATGATTTCTGGTTGATAAGTGGAATGATGTAAACAAATGATTATAAGAAATTTCTTAAATTACAAAAACAAATATTTATTTACAGAAAACAAATATAAAATCATAATATTAAATATATTCTGAGTCTACATAGCCAAAGATCTTTATATAAATTTTTTTTCAAAATATATGTAAGAAGAATTACAATTTTACATTATGTGTTATAAAAATATATAAATTCAATTGGATTAAGCAAAAACAATCCAACAGATTAAAATAATTTTCTATTGCTTAATTATCAAAAAGTTCTCACTTAACAATGCAGTCATACAATGATAATATCCATGAAAAGTAGTGTTTTTAATGAATATTTAACATACTTAAATAATATTATCTTTCCAATCTAACAATAAAGAAATGATAATAATGATGCCTATTGTCTATTTATGCCTAAAATATAATTTTACGAATTTTGAAAATAATTATTTATTATATCTTGTACTCATAATTAGTAAAAGTCGAATATAAGACTTATATATTGATAATAATCATTTCTATCTAGACCCATCATGTATGCTATAAGAGATAAAGTAAAATTCCTCAAGACCTGTTAAAATCATCACAATGTCAGATAAAAATATGATAAAATATTACACATGCTTTACAACACCATTAACAACAAGCAAAATTCATCTACAAATAAGTGATTAAGCTAAAGTAAAATGTATGATAGCCTAGTTCATAAAAATGCACCTACTTTTGTGTGATAATAAAATAATCTAAGATTTTTTTCACTAGACAGGAAAATAATGGGACCAAATATTAAATAGGAATTGTCATAGAAAGAGTCTAAGTGACTACTCCAAAACATATGTATACATGCATACTAGTAGGACAATAAATATGAGAAACTAATGCTAGTATCTTTACATAAACTGTCATAAATAAGCATTCCTAAAATAGTGATACTAAGCAACTATCTCTAAACTAAAATACAATAGTTTATGGATGTGAAGGATGATCAATAATAATAATAATAATAATAATAATAATAATAATAATAATAATAATAATAATAATAATAATAATAATAATAATAATAATAATAATAATAATAATAATAATAATAATAATAATAATAATAATAATAATAATAATAATAATAATAATAATAATAATAATAATAATAATAATAATAATTACTGCTAACTATAGCTCCATTAATATTAAGCAATAAATAAGCCTAAAATATATAATAGAAACATATATCTACTTATTCAGTTTACAGCAAGCCAATATACCTTTATAAATAAATAATTCATATGTAATAAGGAAAACCCATACAATTTTAAAATTTTCCAATATGATAAATTGTCATTATGAGAACATTAACGTAAAATATTTCTAAAATAGCTTATAAAATATAAAATTATATGCTTCCGAAATAAACACGATATAAAAATATTATAAATATAAATTAAATTCAATCATTTGCCATTTAGAATAAATTGATTTACTTTAAATTTAAGTTCAGGTTGCTTTTTTTGTTCATTTAAGTCCATAATATTTATAAATAAATTTAATAACTCTGGTATTTTCTATATCAATTACTGGTCTATGCTTTATATTTCTTTTTATAAGTGTCTCTTTCACTGAGATCAATTCGATCACAGCCATTTGAAATAAGAAGTGGATATTTATAAATGCTCAATAATTAGAGAGTTGGTCTGATATCTGGATTGATGAATAAAAAAAGAAACTTGAAAATAAATTTATATATAAATAATATTCGTTTTTATCTGTTATAAATATTAATATTGCTACTAGATTTTTCAAAATAATTTTACTGACAATTCCATCACTTTTTCATCTATGTATCTGAAATAATTGTAACAATTCCATCATTATCATAAATATAATGGTAAATATAGTGCAGCTTCATTTAAAAATACTTGATATTTAAAAAAAAAATATGTGACTGCAATCATAGAACCTATATTTTTTGCTTGCTTTTTATCATTATATAACTACTTGTAAAACTTTTCCACGAATTACATGATGTAATTTCTTTTTTTTTATCACTCAAAAAAACATTCGTTTGAATACAAAGAATATATGTTATAATTTAAAGGTTTTTGTTTTCTTCTATATATTATAAATTATGTTTTTTTTAGTAAATACCTTTACTAAGATGAAATTAAAATTAAATACTAATGTTTTGGCAAGATAGCACCTACCCTTTGGATAAAAAACAATAATAATCACATGATTTATAGCAGCAATAATTTTTATCATGTAAATTGACTTAAATTTGATAGTGTTTTAAATTTTTTATTCATTTGCACAAGGAAACCTATACATTTAATTGGTGATTTTATTATTTCTTCATTTGTTAATGCAATTTGTATTTGCAAACGAATAAGCATCATTGATGTGACTCAGACAATTAAGAAGTTGAATAAAGTTGGGATAGAGAACTGAAAATAATTTTGATTCCATGAAATTAAATAATTTCTATAGGAATAAATGAAGTTATGAATTACAAAACAATGGATTTTACTTGTAAATTTTTTCAACTCACAATTAACTAATTGATGATTAATAATTAAAATAATGAAATATTAAAATAAGATTTTTAATAATCTATAGCCATGATCTTCCAATTACTCTCCTGTATAAAAATGTGAAGGAAATATTATTTACCAATCTTTCAAATACTGAAATGATGTAGATTATGATATTTTTTTCACTCTCTCTTGGATTTTATTACATTGACCAATAATGGATTGTTTTTGAATTCACTAGAGATTAGCAACCTAACAGAAATTATTAAATACATGAAATATAATAAAAAATAATCATATTTAATTTCACCCAGAAGTAATGTTATTATATCATAAAACATATATTTCAGATTTGTATATGTATAATTCTTGTAATAAATTTTAACATTATGACATTGAGTTGATTGGAATTCATGAGCTACCTTCTGAGACTCATCAATATTTCTGAATGACTTCTATACATAGATAAATTCCAAATATATATTCATATTATAATCTATAAAAATAAAACATCCATCAACAAATACTGATGAATGACCAATTAGATAACTGCACTGCATAGGTGACAAAATGCTGGTCCAACTGTAATCCTTCACTGACAGAACAGCCAGCACAGTGAGCATACTAAAATTATATGACTTACAAAGATGAAAATTAATAAAGAGATAAACATGATATTTCCCAAACAGCCTAAATAATACTATTATCTAAATGATAACATTGGTTATATAATCATTCAAATAACAACATTGGCTAAGCTCAGAGGGTTATTAAAAACTTTATGTCACAATATTAAGAACAATGATGGTAAATAATTACAATAATAAATAAGCATTATTAAAGCAAAAATGCAACAGCTATAGTACATCTAACAATTATGACAATTGATCAAATATACAAATAAATTATTTTCATAAAATGAAAATATATCTTACTATGTTTTACCAAAGTGATGTTTCATAAAACAATTTTTTGTTTTGAAATAAAATATTTTTAACACTCTTATCTAAATTAATATTTTGGGTTTTTTTAAATAACAGTTTAATTATTGTGAGCTTTATTCTTCGTTTTTAAATTTAGAAATATTAGACAAAGAATGAAATCCTAGTAATTTTATAGTGAGATATACTCTTATGCTTAAGATAATATCTTTGCAAGATTACAACAATAATAATAATTTTAATTATTTAAAATAAACATGATACACTCTTAATTTTGAATAAAATAATTTACTAGGAAAGAATTAAGATATAATGACTTGATAAGGGATTTTATGGCCACCAGGATACCACTAATATATCATATACAACTACTTTTGAACTTAAATTAAGCAATTTCATCATATAAATTCATGATAAGTAATGCAAACATTTGTTTAAATAAAATCAAATGATTTAAACATGAAAAAAATGGTTTTTTAATACATAAAATGATTATAGTGATTGTTTAATAATGAGCAAGTAAAATAATGGATTTTATAGTTGCTTTCTTTACATCTGAAATGCAATTTTCATAAAGTAATTGTATTTATCAATAAGATATGCTCATATACTCTCAAAATTTATAATAAACTTTATGATATTTAGATTTCTGAATAATATATGTGTCACTGAAGATAAATACTAAAAAAAAAAAATTAATGATAAAAAACATTTATTTTTAACAATAAAGACACTTAACATAGAACTATTTATTATCTTAAAATATTATCAAGTAAATCATTTTAATATTTTACAATACAATCCACCATGAAGGAAAATTATAACTGGTTTACAAAGTTCTCAATTTTACAGCACAACCATTCCATTATATTATCTGTCATAAATGCATCTAATACCTTTCCAATATCATTTACCAATTCAGTGATGAAATAACTGTTTAAGGAGCTGAATATTATTTATTAATGCCAAAAATATAACATTAATTTTTAAATCAAATGTTCATTGAGTTTATATCTTGAAATGCTAGAAACAACAAGATCTACACATCAAATCAACAACAACCTATAATCTGATTAGCTGAGAGTGCAACTGAAAATAAGATGCCATTCATTAGCACTATAAAATCTGTCAATTGTCAGAATAAAGTTATGCCAGTAAGCTACACAATGCATTATACAAAAATACATGATAAATAAATAAACATTTGGAATTATAAGGCAAGGTAAAAAGCAAGTGATGGCATGAACTCAAGGACCGAATTGCCTACATCTGAGCCATTTTATAAACCATAATTCAATTTCTAGATATTACACTATGAGAATAAACCATCAAGAAATAATAATAATACTAATATTTGCTTTACAGCATTTTTATGCTTAAGTATAAAACAAAGAAAAATATAATTCACAGAAATATCATGACCTAAGAGAGAACAAAGTGACAATCTTTTTAACAGTACTGGCAAAATAGAAATATATAGCAAACAAGAGAGAGACTAACACACAATCTCTTAAATAATATTGCAACAAATTGATGTTTAAAGCTGATAGGGTAAATAATTATTGCCAAATATGGCCTAATAAAATTAAATATGGTGTAAAAATAATCAAATATATATATATATCAGCTTCCATTATGTATATCATAAATACAACCAAGAACTTTGTAAAAAGGGATTAAATATAATGTTTTTAAAAAACAACATGATAAAATGGAAATATTCTGAAAACTTTAGAATAAATCCAGCTTATAAATAATTTATAAAAGTTTACCCAATAACAATGTATAAAATAAAATAAAATATTACCTAATGCAGCATCATAAATATTATGACTTAAAAATATAAACTTTTACCAAATTAAATAACAAATGTAAATCCTTCATCTTTGGTGTTTCAACTGTTCACCAAGATACAATCACTATAATTGTCATTCTGAAAACATTGAAGATTTCTGAATTTATTTAAATACAGAAAAATTCAAACTACACATAAAGTACTTAAAATGAACATTAAGTTAGCATAAAAATATATGGTCATTTAATTTTCACAAAAACAATAATTCAAAATAAACATAAATAATTATGAATTTTTAAATGTTCATACTCATATTATATTAACTTTTTCTGATATTTTGAAAAGCACATATTGATGATAAAATTTAGGAAGTACTTATTCCTTTGAGAAATAATGGATTCCATAATAGAGCATAAATTTGACTAACAATAATGACAGAAAAAACAAGCAGATGTTTATGATAAACCAGGATAAGTTTATAATACTTGAATGAAATTAATTCAAGAAAATTCATGTTTAAACTGTCTGCAATACAACTTATTTAGTTACTGTAGAGAAAAACAAAGAATTCAAAGATAATAATAATAAGTCTGAAAATATTCTTCATTAATATGCAGGAATATTATTTTTTAATTGAATAGCATAACTAAATAAATTTCTATGAAGTAACAAGAATCAATAACTTTAATTTTCTATTAATTCAAGAAAATATTTTTCATTATCTTAGTTCAATTAAATATGATAATATTCAGTGAGTCATTATCTTCCACTTCACTAATACTAATAATAAATGTTATAGAATTTAAAATAATTTATCTTGTAAAATAAGTGAATATTATTTTTATAAATCAATGATTTTGGGTATAAAACATAAAATTTTAATAGTTTTTTTTTAAAAATATTATTACTTAATGTATATTTTAAATACATTTTAATGACTCAAAGAAACATCAGTTTAAATTTATTAATATTTCCATGTTCAGAGTGAAATTAAATTCAATAAAAATACTAATCAATTTTTACTATTAGACAGCAGGTTTTACAATCTAGAATTCGCCCATTTATCAATTCAAAATAATAAATCCAAAAAAAACCATGCAAATTATGAATTTTCAAGTAAAAATGTTTGTCTTCTTAAATAAAATCTGCTTACTAATATCTAATAGTCTAAAGTTTTCAGCAGTCTTAATATTTTCATATAACATAAATTTAACTTATGACAATGTCTATTTCTAATAAGTAAATTAGAATCAAATATAAAAATCCATTGAAGTACATAGGTCAGATAAGAATAATTTTATTATTATTAAATATTTTGTTGATTTTTACATTGTATTTTCTTGCAATGTAATTTCAAATTTTGATAATTTCAGCTTAAATCTTCTGATCCTAGACAAATTAATTAGCAATTCATATTTTATTTTAAAAAATATTATAAGCAAAAAAACTTATGAAAATTTAACAGGTAACTGAATCAGAAAGTAATTTAAAATTAAGTATGCAAGTGTGTGTTAACATATTTATTTGTCCTGCTTATAAACTATGTCATGTGATTGATTGTTTTAATGACTGAAATGAACATCCAGGCTACTTGTTGTTGATCTGCAATTATTAAACTCTATAAATTGATTAGAATTCTGGGAAATATTACTAAAAATAAATTAATTTAAATAACTGTCTAGATGGTAATTAATTATTACAACTTTAATATAAATCATTTACAAAAAAAAACAATAATGTATTAGAATAAAAATAAAATAAAATATTACATAATATATTATATTATATCAAATATAATATTGCAATATATTATTCTTTTAAACATATTTATATTGCATAATTAAGTTAAGGTCCCAGAACATTTGTAAGCAATATTTTTAAAACAAACATTTAAAAATAATTTTTAACATTGAACTAACAAGAAAGTTAAGAGAAAAATTAGATTTCTTGCATACTCACATACTAATCCATTCTTTTACTTGAAAATAGATAACTTAATTAACAAAATTAATTATTTATCATTTCAATTATCTAATTTAAAATTATTTGAATAAAGTAATTTTTATCACAACTATCATTAAATAAGGCATGCTTCATATTAACAACTTATTTGAATAAAAATACACTTTTATTAAATAATTTAAATATTAAAAACTTAACACTAAAAATTTAAAAATGTTTTAGATTTTAACTATAATACTGACTCTTAACATACTTATAATTAATATTAAGATAGTTTTGCAATTAATATTTTTACAATTAAATTACTAAGATTTCAGAATAATGATAATTCTAAAACTATATATTTTAAAATTATACCCAATTATTTATTAGTGCAAATCATAATATGCATATTATAGAAATGTTTTTTAAAACTATTAAAATTTATAATTGTTATTATAAATTGGCTCAATGAAAATATCACTATACAAAAATTAAGCAATAAGTTAGTTTGACTTACTACAAAAATTAAACTATGGATTTTTTTTTATTTTTTTTAATATTGAATAATTATATTACTGGATATTTCATTCCATGGATAAAGATAAAATTCATTATATATATATATGAAAAACAAAAAAACAAGTTAAAAACTTGCTAATGCTTGTATTTATGTCAACAGATGGCATTCTACCAAAAACACCATCAAGCATATGTTTATATAAATGTCAGAGCAAGAATTCACTATCTCTAACTTTAATTAAATCATGATCTGAAAGTGAAATTAAAGTTAGAGATAGTGAATGCTTGCTCTGACGTTTATGTAAACATACGCTTGACGGTGTTTTTGGTAGAATGCCATCTGTTGACATATATATATATATATGATCACCAGATGGAGCTTACCAATAGCTCTAATCAAGCTTTTATTTTATAAGTGCCAAGGGTATTACTATATGGTGAAACTGAATTGAATCAGACCCATATAGCTATATGGTCTGTAAGGCTGGATTTGAAGACATTTACATGTCTGATAAATTCATGCTTTCAAATTGATAAAAAATGTTTTATAAGTTCTGACTTTTGAGTTAATATTTTAGATCTAATTTCTAGAGTCCCCAGTGTTCCACTGAGGTGAGCCACAAGCTCAAAACCAATTGGTCTAGAGATAGAGACCCTGATAGAGATTATATATATATATATATATATATATATATATATATATATATATATATATATATATATATATATATATTATTTGTTAACTAAAAACGATTGTAAATAATACTTTATGATAATGATAATTAACTATCATATACAGTCTTTCAATTTGAAGTACTTTCAGCCTTCTCTACTACCAATAACTTCAAAAAAACATAAGAGAAGTAAACATCATTAACTCAAATCACATGAATCCTGAATATTAATATTATCAGCTTGTCTATTAAATAAACTATCCCTGTAATTTTTTTATTTATTATGGTTTGTCTTTTCATAAAAAAACTTAACAATTTCAATATTAAATTTAAAATTATATTTACATGTTCTTTCATGATCCAAGAAAAATTGAAGTAGTTATAAAATTATTATTACTTTACTTTTCACATGCCTGTATAACAATTCATGATCCTTTAATCCTTATTCAATACTGCAACTTGATTCATTTATATAAGATAACATACATCCACAAAAAAATTGATACCCAACATTACTTTTCTGTTTGACATGTATAGCATTTCTAAAATTATTCATTATTTTATTAATATTATTTGTAACACAAAATGAAACATAAACACATCTTAATATATATTCTTCAAAAGTTTAATGAAACATATGAAATATATGGAATAGATATCCGTTTTTATTATTAATTTTCAATTTCTTGAAATCATTATAACTCTTTTTAAATTTGCATAAAATATTATCAATCAGTTTAATCTTATAATGAATTTCAAGCAATTTTTTGGCAAATACCTCAATATTTTTTTTAATTTATTATACAGGTAATGACATAAATTTTCATTACAAAACGAAAATGATCTAAAACTTGTCATCTTATGCATAAATGATGCTTTTGATTTACAATTTATATATCACCTTTTTTGCAATGAATTGATTACTAATTTATAACTCAACACACTTAATTTTGTATTGTTAATTTTTAGTAGTTTATTTCAAGACATTCAAATTAATTTTAATCCATCTACAACCAAATTTATACTATTGGTATTTCCACAAACACAAACATCATCCAAAAACTTTTTGTAAATTTTAATATTTTTAAAGTACCCATATATATTTGCATATGTAGACAAAATAAAATTGCAACATTTTGCAATGACAGCCAGATCCATAGGTTAGCTTTTAAACATTTTATATCCACCTTCAAAAAAAGCAACAATCTTATCATCAAAATTTTTTAAAGAATCAATCACAAATTTTATCACATATTAACAAACATCTAATTTTTTAAAGCATGTTCAATTATTTTTATGAAATACCCTATATCAATAAACCCATACATTTTTGTCACATCTATTGAAGCAATAATATCACTTTCATTAATCACTATATTTTTAATTCTATCTACAAAATATAAGATGGAGCAATAATATTTCCCCAAATCCTAAAATCTCTTGTAATAGCTTACTAATATACTTATAAGTTTGATATATAAATGAGGCACCAAAATCAATCATAATTCTTAAAGGATTATATCTTTTGTATAATTTTATATTGGCAACAATACAATATCTTAAAGAAAACATATATCTTATAATACATTATTATTTAAACCTTTATTCTTTTAAAAATATTGCTAATAAATTTTATTCTCTGACTATCCATATTATATTCTTCAACCAAAAGAAAAAAAAAAACAACTTTATCCATTTGGATTTTAAATTAACATCCTCAAAATGCTGACATTTTCTCATTAAACACATTTGCAGTTCTTTATCTTCTTTCAAACAAATCATAATATCAGTTTTCAGCTTCTGTTATATTTATTATTTTTGTTGTTATTACAATATTTTTAATTAATGGACATTTTATTTATATTACTTTTTTTCAATATAATGTATTTAAATGAAGATAAAAAATGATGGATCATTGAAGAATGACAGAAACAATGAAAAAAGTTAAGTTTAAATGCAAACTTTGTTTTTTTTTTAAGGATTGTAAAGTTTAATATGAATTCCCGAATTGTTGCAAAGTATAATTGAACCCTTGTATAAATTTAATATCAAAGTGTATGGATAAATTAAAATCAGTAATTTTACATCATGTTGTTAAGGTATATAAAACATATTTTTTTTAATATTTGAAGATATTTGAAAGCAATTGAACATTTAATAATTTTAAATGAATGGTATGCTTGAGACAAATATAAACTTGTTTGTGAAAATGGATTTAAATTATTTGAACTTAAATTATGTAATAAATTTGAAAAGAAAATTGGATTTTTTATTTAATAAGCAGTATCCACAAACTTACAATGGTATAAATTTTCTCAATTTGTCAGATAAAAACATACATTTGATTCAAAAATATGTTTTATGTCACAGAGCTAAATATGTTGGTAGTACTTAGGGTAAATTATATGTTGGAACAAATTATAACTGTTCAAAATTCATTTGAAATGATTTGTGGGAATGTTATATTACTGATGAAATTATAAAGAAAATTAATTGTCATAAATTTAATTTGCTTTCGTATGAAAATTCATCGGAGTTGGCCATTTTAGAATTTAAGCAGAAGCTGAAAAATGATAATATAAATTGTTTGAAAAAAGATAAATGACTGTGGATGTGTTTAATGATAAAATGTCAGTATTTTGATAAAGTTAAAATTCAAACTTAATTTTTTTTATTTACGAATATAATATAGATCATCAGAGAATAAAATTTATTAACATTATTTTTAAAAAAAGTAAGAATAAAGCAGTGTGTATTATAAAATATATTTTTCTTGTGCTATTTGTTCTTGTATTTTTGCAAATAGCTGCCTTCCAAGCAACTGGCCCAGGTTTGTTTCCCAGTCAATGCATTTGACATATATATATATATATATATATATATATATGTATAAATAAACATTCAAAAAAAGCAATAGTGATATATATATATATATATATATCACTATTGCTTTTTTTGAAGGTTATTATTCAAAATGTCAAAAGTTTGGCCTATGTGTCTGCCTGATGTTGCATAGTTTTGTTTTGATGTGGAAATACTAATACTATAAATTTACTTGTGGAAGTGTTAAATAATTTGAATGTCTTGAAATAGTCTATTGAAAAGGGTCTGGATAAAAATATTAAGTATTTGGATTTAATTATTACAAGAGAAAATAGTTTGTTAAATTATAAAGTAATAATCAAACCATTACAAAAAGGGGAATATAAAAATTGTAAATGAAAAGTATCATTTATGCATAAAATGGCAAGTTTTAGATATTTTTTGTTTCATAATAAAAACTTGTCATTATCAGTATGATAAATGAAAAACTTTGAGATATTTGCAAGAATTTCCTTAAAATTAATTATAAGATTGAACAGATTAACAATAATTTATGTCTGTTTAAAAAGAGTTATAATAATTTAAAGGAATTAAATATTGATTAGATAAAAGGTACATATATTTCATATATTTCAAATAACATTAATAAGTTAGTGAATAATTCTAAAAATGTCATACCAGTTGGCAGAAAAGTAATGTTGTGTATCAAATTTTTTGTGAATGTATGTGATTGTATATAAATGAATCAAGTTGTAGTATTGAGAAAATGTTAAAGGAACATGAATTGTTGTACAAGTGAGTGAAAAGTAAAAATAATAATGTTTTATTGGTGGCTTCAGTTTTCTTGGATCATGAAAGGACATGCAAATATAAATTTAAGTTTGATATTGAAATTGTGAAGATTCTTCATGATGAGACAAACCAAAATAAAAAAAAAAGCAAGGAGGAAATTTAATTAATAGACAAGCTTCTAATGTTAAAATTCTGGTTTTATGGAATTTGAGTTGATGATATTGGCTTTTGTTATGTTATTTGAATTTAATGTCATTTGAGGAGGAGTATGTAATTAACCAAAAGTACTTTGGATTGAAGGTCTGTATATAATACTTAATTACCATTATATTTATTATTTTTATTGTTACATATATGTATAATAAATTACCATTTCATGTGATCTCATCTGATCTTTCCGGCAGATTATGATGTCAAATTTTATTAGTAAAAACAAATATCCTGCAAGAAGGTAATGGATTTTTTTAAAAACTTTTCTATATGGAAGACCAATTATTTCTCTGAATTTCCATACAGATCATCAGTGGCATTAAAATACTACAAATTTATGTATTGCTTTCATTGAAAAAACACTATCTCAATATATTAAATAAATTGATTAAAGGCTTAAAATGTAGTATGGGTAGAATAGATTATTTTATTAGCAAAACTTATCTCTGTATTCTTTATTTTTTTCTTTGATTTGTTTCCTTCTTGATGTAAAATGGATATATACTTTTATGAATTCTCCTATTGAAAAAGAAACCCTGGTTATAATGATTACATTTAAAAATAATAGTTAACAACTAATTTATACTTTTTATTAAGTTTTCTAAAATACTATTTCATTGCAATATATATTCAAAATATTTGTAAGTTATTATTTAACGTACTTTCTCAATTGCCAATAATTTATTTTTATTATAAAACTTATAAATGCTACTTTTATAACTTAAAGACTTTTATATTTTTACTTTTCATCACTGCCACAAATAGCTCTAAGGAATTGCAAAGGCGCTAATAATGTCACTGTTTGTATTTTTATTAATTTGAAATGAAGCAAACATATTGAAACGACCAGTAAAATAGCTAATAAAATTTTCACTCTCTCCACCAGACTTTAGGTGAAATAATAAACCATCCAAGAAACTGTTTTATTTCTCCCTGGTTTCTATACATTTGGAGTAAGGAATACTGTATAGGGCCCTAGAGATATCATCAGCAATCTTAAGAATGGTGAATGACTGTCAGATGAAGTAGATATTGCAATAAAAGGAAAAATTAACGAGAACTGAAAAAAGATTATTCTGAAAATGTAACTAGAATTTTAATGACATAATTAATAAATTTAAATAATAATTTAAAGTGAAATAATACATAAATATAAATTTAATTTTTTAAACAATTTTGAAATAACTATTTATTATCTAAATTATTATTACAAAAAAAAAAAAAATGTGATGCCATCAATCAAAGATAATAAAGCAATTGTAACATATTTTCTTGCTTAACCTATGATCTAGGTTTGAATTTAGGGTATTAGAATTTTCAACCTTATATATATATATAATGATTTTTTTATTCGATGTTTGTAGTTCTTTGATGTTATATACGTAACCTATATAACTATATATATTAGCAATCTTGGACATGTCTAAGACCTGATATTATCTTTTATGCACCATTAAGATTTTGAAAAAGTTTTAGATAGATCATTCATATACAACCTAGATAATTATCCAGTAGTAGATGTTCTTCACAGAAGAACAAAATAATAGTAAAAAAAACAACTTAAGTAATACTCCAACCTGCAATTGGAAGTCTAGTGAGTAATGATTTTTTCACTTAGTTTTTTGTGAAGATATCTGCAACAGGTACTATTTATAAGTTTCTTTACAAACGTGTTTTGTGATGACTATAAAACCCAATCTGAAAAATGCAAATGTATCACAACTAAAACCTGTTGATTCGTATTTCTGTCTATTTAATATTTTATAGTGGTGTTTCCTAACTTCTTTATAAAATATTTTAATATAATGTGTAATTGCTTTTTAAAGCATTATAATACCATTCCAAAGAATTACTAAATCTTTAACTTCTTTAGAATGTCTTTAAAATAATTATTATGTGTAAATTGAATCTATATTTCTTGTGAATACTATGGTCAGGTTAACTATACACCACTCTCTTAGGAGTTCTTGTATTTTTCATTCATTTTACATTTCTGTTCCAATGAATATATAATCATACAATAAACAGCTCTATAGTTTCACAACTAATAAATTGAAGAACATATTTATTGGTTTTATGAACTTTCCATTGTATTTTTAAAATCAACTTGAGCATCTTTAAATAAAATATTTTTAATGTATTTACTTTACATTAATAGATGTCCAAGTCTCACTTTCAAACAATAAATTAAATAAAGAAGCAGTTTCATATGCAGATAATTTAGTTGCAATTGTTATTTTCCTGTAATAAAATATCTTATTTTTTAATTGCTAAAAACAGCATCAAAGAATATGTATTGCACCTCAATGGCATATGTTTACATTAATGAGTCCTTTTGTTTGTGTTTGAGTGTCTTGTGATTTTCCCTTCTCTTGAATTATTAATGATGTTGCTTTGTATTTTAATTATATTTTATTATAATGCTCACCTCTATATACCTTTTTATTGTAGCATATGTAATTTATTGTATAAACTCAACAAGCTTCACTATTATCTGACATTTTCACTTATACTCTGTGCAGTGTTGTTGTTACTGCTGAATGTTGTTTATTTTATGCAGTATTGTTGTTTAGCCAAGGTTGTGTTTTATATGCACCAACTGCAATTTTGATTTTTCTCATTCTTTAGGTTACAATTTTGGGCTTGTCCCATTTGTTAAATTTCAGCCTGCTGCAAAGACTGACTGACTGGTTATAGGTATCATCTCTAATATATATATATATATATATATTAGAGATGATACCTATATATACGTTTCCATTACAATATATATATATATATATATATATATATATATATATATGATAAACAAAACAAGTTATAAATTTTGTAACATGCTTATAGCTTGCATTTTATGATCACTAGATGAAGCTTTACCAATAAAAAGAATAAAAGAATAGATTTATTAATAAAGAATAGAGAGTTAGAGAGATGGTGAAATAGTATGGAAAGTAAAAAGAGTTTAAATATATATAGAAATAAACAGAATATTAAACCGTGGTTTCAAGCTAGTTGACAATTGAGGCAGGTTTAAGAAATTAACCAAAGTACTTCTGCAGATTTAAGGATCATTTATAATAGTTTGTAAACTGTTAAATTTATTATTTCAATTATAATTACAATTTTGTTTTAATTAATATACATTTTATTTATATTACACTCACCACACACATATATATAATTCAAACAAATTTATTTAACACAGTATTCAAAAGTAAATAATATATTCTTTACTGGAAGTACTTTTGATTATTTCACTGTCAATCTTTATCAACCATTAATACAAATGTACAGAATATAAAAACTTGCATTACCCATCACTCAATCCTTTTAAATTTCCAATAATTCTGTTGTTTTTATATTAGCTGATTGTCTATTCATTAAACCATCTCTATTTCTAGATATCATCTTTGCCTCCTTAATTTTTTGCTTTTCATTACGTCTTTCAATTTGAATAATTTTTATATCTTTATTATTAAATTTAAAACCATAAATACATGCTTTATTATGATCAAAAATAATGTGAAAAATTAAAAAGGCAATGATGATATCTAGAAATAGAGATGGTTTAATGATAGATAATCAGCTAATATAAAAGCAACAGAATTGTGGGAAATTTAAAAGGGTTGAATGATGGATAATGCAAGTTTTTATTTTCTGTACATTTGTATTAATAGTTGATAAAGATTGTCAGGAAAACAATCGAAAGTATTTCCAGTAAAGAATATATTATTTAATTGTCAATACTGTGTTAAATAAATTTGTTTGCATTATTATTATGATTTAAAATACAGACATTTAATGGTTATATATATATATATATATATATATATATATATATATATATATATATATATATATATATAAAATGTGACCTTCTCTTGGATCAACAACTAATCTAGACTCACATTTCGGGTTATAACCACCTTTGTGTTCTTCTCTTTGAATGCTGGAATCATATGTACGAATCTGGTCACACTTTTCATGGCACCAAATCCACTTTTTGTAACCATCACTACCTGAATAATCAAAAATAGAAGCATAAAGAAACAAAAATGTTAAATTAACGAGATGATTCCTTTATTGAACAAAACTATCATGAAACTATACATCTAAAGAAGATCACAAAGTTATTAATAAAGATAATAACTTCTGGTCAAACCAGCTTTGAAATCCACACTAAACAAAATGTGATGAGTTAACTTTGATATTCATCAAACCAATAAATAACTAATAATTATATTTCTGGAATGATTATGAAATTCAAATTATAAATAAAATAATAAGTAAATTATGATGTAAATGAGTAAATGGATGATGGAAAGAAGTAATAATTAAATAATAGAATGAAATGAGTCTAAGAATGAAGAGAAAAGAATGAAAAGGTATGAGAATAATGAATGATTAAGATGATGATAGAATAAGAGTTAATGAATAGTTAAGATGTTAAAAGAATAAAAGTTAATGAATGATTAATCCATTATAATAATGAATTAATGTCAAATGAGAATGTATAAAAAAAAGAATGATCAAGATGAAATTGAAGAACAATGTTGATGATGGAGAATATCTTAAACTATAAACTAATATTGCATTAAATGGTAAGAAGATAAGCTAAATAAACATAGGGATGCAAAACTTGACACAACCAGAATATTTATCATAAAGTCAAAACAAGCTATACCTTTTATGACAAAAAAATATAATTGATACCTTAATGTTTGGTTGACTTTCATATAACTGTGAAAGTAATCTAATTCAAGTCCAACTATAATAAATAACTAGCTATAAAATTTACTACAAATTCAATTTCTACCTTGAAACTTAACAACTAATTTTTCTCAGGGTTCAAACACTCTAAGATCATTATATAAAATATACTTGGGTCAGTGAGAGGGATTTTACCACTACCAAAATAGAATGCACAAAACAGCTCTTAATATAAACTCAAATTAACAACTATATTCAGCAGTTCCACAAAAAACTTTATAAATTCAATAAATATTATTAACTTTAGAATTTAAAAAATAGGAATAACTTTTTAATAACTAAACTGATAAAAGCAATATTAAGTGTTTATCTTTTAGTATATCACTTAAAATAATACATACTCTAGGTTAATACTATTTTGATTGTTAAGTGATTATGCCTTAGATGTACTCATAAATTATAGGGCTTAACAAAATTATTATGATATACTAACATATACTAATTTTACTATATTGGTCAATGATGATTTCAATATATAATTTTCTGATGTGTCAATAGCAATAACAATAATAGTGTGTGTGGTGATTAGCAATAAGACTACAGGCAACTAAATGCATTTTTAAAACACAACAAGCTTTATTTACAATGTTTACAAATTTATTTCAGACACATTGTCTGAAATAAAACCAATACATCAAATTAAACTCAGGGATGGAAAATACTTGATATCCCATTGACTATACACTCAGTAAATGAGACACTAATACAGTGATATTTATAGTATCACTATTATGATTGACTAAGTTTCTATAATTATTCTACCTTATAGAATACAAGTTTTAAATTTTATTTAAATTACACTAGCATTTAAGTTATAAACAAAATGTACTTAGGTCTTTGGGATTTACACAACTTTTTAAATATAAAAAACTTGAAGATATTATTTAGTGTATTGAACTGTGGCTATTTAATTTGTTGGAATATGATAAGGACAATTATCATATGCAGAACAATTAATAATTTATTATATTTTAATATGAAAAGATTCATTATATTGATGTGGGGACAGACATCATAAGTCAAATGCACATATGACACTAACCATTATCTATGGCCACAACCTAATCATTGAATATTTAACTGATCTTACTGATCCATCATCGAATTACTACTTAATGAAGATAAATCTACACTGCCCACATGCATTTATTGCTCTTTCACCTAGAAGTTCTATAATTACTAGTAGGTTTTGGTTTGGTTTGTCTATACACTTATGAAAGTCTTACAACATCATAAAATATTATTCCAATTAGGCAACACTATAGATAGACCGGTGTCCCTTAATCTAACTTTATCTTATTTTTGCTATATGATTTTGAAATATGAAACTTCACCTTACATGGTGGAAAACTAACTCTATAACCTCATGAGGGATATAACAATAAAGGGAGGCTCTATAAAACAACATGATAGTTGTATAATAATATGGCTAATTCTAATACCTCTCTCTAGGTATTCATGTGTGGGCTTGGCCTCATCATGGGAAAAATAGAATGCAGACCATGAATATCCTCTTTTGGGGATTAAGTATGCTAACTACACATTAATTATTACTCAGCCTTGACCATACCATCCTCTCATGGCATCAATAATGGGTGATTCTCCATCAGCCCATGCTCAATATTATTACTAATATTATTTTATTTGAGGCCATTATATGTGGCACATACTTATCAGCTAAAAGCTGTCACAAATCATTATCAATATTATAGCAAGGTAAAATAACACCAACAATAAAAGTGGAAACATAACTATTCCATTCTCAATGCAGAACTATTATGTATTAATAGACAAACCAACATATATATATCAAATGATCATTAATTATTTTAATATAACAATTATACTTTTGTTTATAGCAAGTACTATGAATGTAAACAATGAAGATCAACCTGCATTTATATTCAAAATGGACATGTACATTCCTATGCAAAATTAAGAAATGAAAAAGGCTTAGATTTTTTTTTCTTTATATAAGAAAACAATTCAGTCATTATAGTATATCTTTGACAAAATGTCTGTTTGTTCACCTTTTCAATAATACACTAAAATCTGTTTTAAAATGTGAGAGGTAAATATCTCTCTCACTCTCTCTAGATAAATGACATTTAATATTATGTTTTCCCTTATTTGGGAAGATTGCAAAAATATGTGTAATAATACATGTATGTATTTATACATAAAAAAAATTTCAAATGACACATGACATAAGTATTATAAACTAACATAGCAATAATAAAAAAATGAACATTTTCACCCATTAGATTTTATCCTATTAGTCAAAGTTTATTTCATCCTTATGAGCTAAACTGATAAGAATTGATATTATGATGAGTAAACATTCCTAAAATAATGCATATATATATTTATTATCCTGTTCGATGCTAACAGAAGACAATATTTAAACACTTTTCCAAAGGCAATAAAAATCATTTATTGGTTTATGTACTGATGTCAATATAGTAAAATTAAAATTCAAATGTTTTCAAGTATAGCATAATCAAAATCAGTTTATCCACATTTTCATCCAGATAATTTTCTTTAAAAATGACTTTAGAGTTTTATTACAATTAACATGTTCAACTTTTTAAAATTATTTATTGATTTTTTTTTTTCACAGTAATATCGGTAACAATATTTAAATAATCTGGGCATTTTTTTTAAAACATTTTAAAATATTATCACAATGCATATTTTTCAATAAAACATTAAGAGTAAATATCTATTTTATTTCATTTTTATTAGCAAATTAAGATGTGATTAATGATATTAAAAAGAATTTATTCAATTATAAATACAATATCCTTGGCATTTTTAATTAATCTGTAACTCTCCACTTCTATCATTAAGCAAATTCACACCAAAGAAAAAATTGCAGATGAGTTTTTATTTCTTAAGAAAAAATAGGGAATAATTCATGCATTTTTCTTTTAACTGTATTAAAAGTTAGATGATTCAAAAATGACTTTTTTAATTTGTTTATTTTATCTTTTGACATTTTTCTTCAAAATTATTTCGAATTATTTTATTGAAATTATAATTTAGAAGCAAAGTATTCTTCTGCTGGATAATAAGAGTGGCGCGAAAAATAAACATTATCAGCTCTTTCTTTTAAATGTAAATAATTTGTGCATCATTTTTAAATCTGAGAATTTAAAAATATGAACAAAATAAAAGCAAAAGCTTACTTTTTCTTGAATTGTTCTGGATCTGAAGTAATGTTTATTGAAGTAAATTATGATCTACATTGTTACCATTTCTTCTTTTGCAGTATGACTTTCAGGAACTATCAATCAATGGAAAAAGTGTTGAAACAATATCAAGGCTTTAAGATTTCTATTCAATCATTTTAAAGAAACAATATTTTATAATCCCATTCAATTAGATTCCAAAATTTTCTGATTTTTCAGCTTTTTCTTTCTTATTTTATAATATTAGAGTTGAAGTCTGTTGATTCTGATTCTTTTTTCTTAATCACTCCCCCCTACAACTAAGTTATATCATATATAGCTTGTATTACAAAGCATTGTGGTAACAAATGGACCAATAACCTTAGTGTGAATATATTAATATTACCCTCTCTACCTTCATTTTAAATAACTACCCATAATCTGCAAGACTATTTTCAATTCACTACAAAAAATATGCTTAAGTATTAACTATAATGATTCATTTTACAAAATTTACAAATTTAATTAATTTATTTATTTATTTCAATTGCTATTCAACAATAATAAAATAGCAATATATTTATCTCCCAATTAATAGCAATACTTTTAAATTGTTATTTTATCCATAGTCAGAGTCTAGACTGGGTTTAAAATCTCATCTCCACTCAAACAGATTTCCTAGTGCATCCAGAACAGTCTTTATTGAAAGTTGCTTGTCACAATTTTAATGCCAAATATATTTTTATGATTTAAAACTTTGGATTATTTAATACAAGGATATAAATAAAAGGTCATAATATATAAAGCATAAAAATGAACTAGTCAATAAATAATCAAAATTACCCCCAAATTCACAATTCATCCAGGGTAGCCAAGAAAATAAACTCTAAAACACTATTTTGAAGTTATTTACACTTGAGAAGTCTTCTTAAAGCAGTGAAACCATTCGTGGTATAGACAGCTTAACTATTGACATATTATCATAAAGAAAAAATACATTTACTAGTGGCTTTATCTTTTTTTAATTATGAAAGTGTAGTCATAAATTTGGAAATCATTAAATATGTGATACACAGATTAACATTATTTAAATTTCATTTATTAAGTATATAAATGCAATGCCTATTTGTTGATAAAATCATGTAATAGTAGAAAAATCAAAATCAGATGAGATTACTTCAGGATCTGGAGAAAATCATTTGTTTGGAATATATAAATTTCCACTTTATGGCATAGTTTTTTTAGTCATATAATTTTGGATAAACATACAGAGAGAAAATCATAGTCTCAGATGAGACTTAGGTGGCAAAACCATATCTTGAGTTATTGGTGAATTTGAATTACTTAACAGATTTTTGTATATTTTTTGTAAAGCAACTTTTGTTATCTGTTGGAGGAAAATGAGAAATAACAGTAAGATACTGCAAAAATGCTCACTTAAATATATTAGTAATATTTGTCATTGTAATATAGGCACTTTTCTAAATATAGGGTCCACTATTTATGAATAGAATTTATTAGTCCTGTCGATAAATTGTTTATCTCTCAATCCTAAGAAGTTTCACTTAGATACCAAAAAAATATTCCTAGTCATTATTTTAGATATAATTTTAGATAAATGAAAAAAATAAGTTAGGCTATAATCCAAAATTATTTCTAAAATAGCATTGACTAAGATTGTATTTTAGTCTATTGTTACAAAAGCCTCTATTCAGAATGTAGTTTTTCTCTGCTATTTACATGAAATTATTTTGTTAAATTAAAACCAAGAATCTCAGAAACTTTTAATTTTTGCAATGAATCTCTTTTGTGAAATAAAGAAATCTTATTAATATAAATAAATTTCCTGCATTCTATATTTTTCATCTTATAATAAACAAATGCACACAGGCCTGGGTGAATTCTAATCTATCAACACTTTTTTCCAAAAATAAATAAATAAAATAAACAATTTTTGTAATTATTTTTAGTAGCAACAAAATTAGCTGATTGTTGTTATTGTTGTTGATTTTCTTTCTCTTTTTTGTAGTATTCCAACCATTAAAGTTTCTATTATGCTCACTAATGATTTCCCAATATACTTTTATTTTAATGAGTCAAACATGATTTAGCCAGTGTTATTCAACAAAGAATATATTAAATACTAAAGTATTTTTTTCATTGGTATACCCTTCAATTTGCACGATATATGTGTAAAATGCCTTTTCTCATTTGCAATTTACCTCAGCTATTTTATTGTTTCTTTTTTTGTGAAAGTTCCTATTTATTTTGAGGTGTTAACATTTAATTCAGAGCGAACTTGTATACTATATATCATTTTACCAGTTACTATCTGTTGATGAATATATGGCAAAAAATTAGACCGATTTCTATCTATTATAATTAAACATTTCTTTCATTTTTAATTGCAATTTATTTTACATACATAAAAAGAAATATCTTAAGTTGTGAAACTGATTTTATTTTAGAAAATTCTTTATAATTAAGCATTTGATGTACTTAGCTTGATCTGACTACAAGTTATTTTACAATTGTTTATGTATCTTGTATTCAGATAAGTGTTAAATACAATATACATGTTTAATTTTTATTTTTATTTTAAACTTGTTAAAACCCAAAAAAGAATCATGCCAAATTAAAATTCTGCATTTATTCACATTAAGAATATTAAAGCTTATTTATATTCTGAAAGTGTTTAAAGAAAAAAGAAATAGCGCTTGAAAATTTTTATTTAAAAAAGTATATAGAAAATAAAGATAAAAGAAAAATTTTAAATACTATTTTCATCGAATTATATGAGTAAGTTTATAAGAGTATCTAGAAAAATTAAAAAATGTTTTTTTTTTTTTTTTTTAAAGTTTAGTTATAAATTTAAATGTGAATATAGAGTAAATTATTTAAAGAAATGACAATTATCGATAGATCATTCCTGAGGATGATCATGGGATAACGTTTATGTGAAATAACTAGATGGAATACCATGACAATTATCAATGTATATATTTAGGAAGAATACAAATTGTTTTTGATTATATTTATTAAAACATTAAAATTCTGCTTAAATTATGTTTAGATCACCGTCTCTTCACGCTTTGCAAATATCTTTATGTTTAAACTGTCTCTTTATGAAGGGATGCAGAATACATTTTTGTCTTGCCATGGAATATTTACTTTTCATTTTGCCTTACATTTATAATTGCATACTTGTAATTAATGCAATAATTGTAAGTCTCACTATGTATATATAACATTTGATTTTGTTTTCTTGTAAAAGGGTCTATACATAACTTTAGATTTCTGTATGATTTTTCAATTGAAGAAAGTTAAAAAAAAAAAAAAAACATATTTTAGTCTAATGAGATTATATTAAGTTCTTGAAATGTGTGATAAAATGTAATGAATAGCAGAAACAAAAATCGAAGATTATTTCTCACAATAAATTCTAAATACACACCCATAAATATAAAATACTAAAAATAAATGAACATTTTATATATTTTTGTGTGATTTAGATTTGTATATAAATATTTAATACAAAATGAAACAAACAAAATCCTGCACAATCTGAAATTATATCATTCTAAATGGAATTAAAAAACCCTATTCTCTATAAAAAAAAATACTGTAGATAAATAAACACTATATTTATTATGAAGAAAACAATACTTGGGACGTGATTTAAAGCGTTTATTTTTAGCTAAAGCAGAAGTTTCTGTACATAAAAAAACAAGTGCCCAGAGATTATGTAAGCTGTATTGAATTCAAATTGTATAGTAATGATGCCTATCAGACAGTTTAGAAAATAAATTTTTATTATTCTTTAAAATTGCATTTAGTTATTTTAAATATTAAAATATACTTATTTTATATTCAAAGGTAAATTAAATTATTTGTTTGAATTATTATTTATTTTATTTAATATTCTTAATAAAGAAAAGATCTTACTTTTAAATGAAACAAATCTTTTTAATCTTTTTTGGGCCTTACAGAAAATCAGCAAAACAATTTTTTTGGATCCAGTTGATACTTTTATGGCATTTGAGCTATTATTACTATATAATTGCTCATATGTGAATGAGCACTCATTATCTGTTCTCTAATTTTTAGTGTCTTTTTGCCCATGAATTTAAGATCAAGGCAGGTTTCAGTTTTCTGCTAGTTTTTAATCGAAATATGAGTTGAATTTCATTGAAAACAGGATGATTATGTGCATAAATGATATTATATTTAATTTCAAATAAACCTCTATCATGGCTCTTATTTCCAGAAGGTGATAAAGTTTTCAGCTAAGACAATAAATATAATTAATGATAGAGAATAATAAAAACCTTCTGACTGTGAATTTGGCTGATACTTAAAGAACTTTTATTTAGTTCTAACAAGTGCAAATTTTCAAATAAATACATTTTACATTAATTAAAATAACTGTCCAAAATTAAATGGGAGATTGTTGAAGTTTCTGAAGAGACAATTGATTTAAAAATAATCATGTACCAATCACAAATGAAATGGGATAAATTATAAATTAAAACTGGACGAAAAACATTGCAAAATTAAAGGCTTTTCTAAACGAGTAGCCATATATTAAATGCAAATAAATCAAATTTATGCTCCAATAACTTTTAATTATGATGTAAAAACTGACTGTATGTTGTAATGGAAAGATATGTACTGACATCAAAGCTAATCTTAAGAACAGAACAATGATCATTAACTTACATTTCTGTATGAAAATCAATATAAACATTAACACAAACATTACAAATTTGAACCTTATTACTTATGCACAATGACTACCACATCTGATGTTAGCACATATGCCCTTTTTTTACATCCTGCTGAGTTTAGTGAGAAACAAAATACTAAACTAAAAATAAATACTAATTTTGGTAAACAAGACACAAATGTGAGAGGTTATGTGCATACAGATTTATTACTAACAATAATAGAAAAAAAGAAAAGTGAAATCAAAGTTCATATGAGTAGATTTAAACCTATAATACTATTGTGTTTTTACAGGTAAAAAATAAACAGCTTATTTATCACTAACTTTCATAGAATAAAAAGACTTATAAGCTTTATATATCATAATAATCTCCAGGGTTGACATTTTATGATGGTTTGACTATTAATTATTTCTTGATTAACCATGTGAAGATAGAGTATTTATTTAACTGTATTGAAATCATATTTATTAGAAAATGTTTGCCATGATCTGAATGCATGCTTGCAAGATCAGTCTTTAAAAATACATTAGAAAAGTATTGAATGTGGTGCTAGGTTATGTGTAAATATAATGATATCCTATAATAAAACAGAGATAGGGTATGCCTATGTTTGTGAGGATATATCCAGAATTTAATCAAATGAGAGTCATATGAAGCAAGAATGAATGTCTGCTCCTACAACAATAACAAAAGTTATTATCCAAAGTAGAAAATTAATCTGCATTGATAATAATATTAAGGACAAAATTGAAGATTCCGTGAGTATGAAGGTAAGTGATATGTCTGCCTTAGTATACCATATTTAAGAATACACAGCAAATCCATTTCCACAAAGCAAGAATGAATGACTTCTTGAGGAACAAAACACAAATTAATCAAATATATATATAAATAGCCCAGCAATGCAATTTAATTAAAGAAAATAACAATATGTGATTCTTGATTACAAAAACCTGAAAATTAAAAAGAAAAAAAACAAGTGTAAATATTAACATTATAAGTTTGAGCAAGTGGTCATATATTGTTTTATGGGCATTGATTCATCCAAGATAAAAACTTAAAAAATAATAAATATTAATAATTCCTGCTTAATTGAATTTCAAACCCAGAGATCATATTTACACATATTAAAACATATATTGCATGATAACTAGAGAGATCTGTAACTGATATATAATTCTAATGAAACAATTATGAGGCTAAAGCAAATTAAATGGCATACATGTTTGTCTCTTCAAAAGAAGTATAAATTAATATTATTTTTAACATTTTTTTTAAATTTAATCCAACTTGTTTTATTGTTTAGAAAACAACCTGATTTTATAATCTCAATAATTGCAAGAGTAATGTTTTAATTGAAATGAATTACTATTTTTTTTTAGAAAAAGAAAATCTTTGAGCCAGTGAGAAAGGAGGGATTAAAAACATCTCTGCACTTTTGATTAATTAGCTTTCTTTTAGAGGGAATAATGATTCTTGAAATTTAAGAAATGAAAATATATATACATAATAGTTCTTCATCACCTGAACTTCTGAATACTAAATGCAGCACATATAATATATGTAACTTAAGAATGACCATAAATGGCAATATACTCATATATTCTTAACAGATACAAGTTAGTAAAACATAATATTAAAGAAAATTTCAATACACACAAATATATATATATATATATATATATATATATATATATATATATATATATATATATATATATATATATATTGTACCGAGATACATCAGGAAGGAGTGTGTTTTCTTCGGAGTTACACATAATTTTGGAGAAATATAAATTGATAAAAGATTTTTTTAAATATTTAATAAAAATAAAAGGTCTTGTAAAGTTAAATAAAAAAAAAAAATTTTTTTTATCAAAGAAGGGTTTATCGTTAAAAGCATAAATTAGACAGTTTTATAAGATATAATTTTAGAATCACATTTAAATAAAACTTAAAGAATTAAAAACTTGATTTAATTAAAACTTGATTTAATTGAAATTTGATTTAAGATTGCGTTTAGAAAAAAAAAAAGCAAGGTGGAGTTCGTTTTGTCTTATAATAAAAAAAAAAGGAATATAATCAAAGGAATGTAATAAACAATGGAGCTAATGACAAACATAAGAAATTTCCATTAAACGGCTAATTAGTAAAATAACTCTAACAAAGAAATTGAAATTTGCAATCATCTAAAGAATGACCAATGAAACTGTGTAGAGATTCGAAAGAAAAGAAATAATTGTCCAATAGCAGAAATTCAGAATGTAGATTGAATCCGCAAGATAAGAACCGTAAAGTATAAAAGGAGTGAACTTTCTATTGTTATTATTAATAGATTGAATTTGATATTATGATTAAAATTTGATTTTGATTTGGTTCGGTTGATTATTCTTAAATTCATATTCATATTATTAATATACGTCCAAAGTTTTAAATAAAACATAATGCTGCATTGTTAAACCCATCGTGTGGATAGCCGGCTGAATCCTTCCATGCAATACCAACAGCAGACAGTTCGAAGGATGATCATGTTCGCGTAAAACAAGAAGGAAGCAGAGTGTCCATGGTGAAGCCCACAGGATCCCAATGACATCGGGAAAAGGATCGCAAAGAGTTAGTGCTAACTGACCAAAAGAAATACTATCAGAAGCTACGCTCGGAACTAGGCATAAAAGAGAATGCTAGGTAATATTTATTTTATTCTTATTTCACTAATTAAAAGTCGTAGTAATGTATTGAATAATAAACTTTGAACTTTATGTTACGAACAATAATTACTAATTGTCTTTAGCTCCATTATCAAGGGATTTTTATTGTGATTTCAAATATATTTGTGTGTGTATAATTATATTCTAAATGTATGTATAATATGATATTTTTTGTTATATTAAATATTATCTAAATTTGAGCAAAAGTGTAATTAATTATATTATAAGTCCAAACGAAGTGAAACAGCGTAAACGGAGATTTAATGGGTTAGTGATTATTTAAAAAAAGAAAGAAAGAGAAATAAATATCGTAGATCAAATAAATAGTAAATGTTATAATAATGAATTATAGTTTAGAAATGGGATATGAGTATCCTATGAGATTATGAGAGCGAAATAAAATTTTAAATTAGAATTTGGGAAAAGAAACAAGAAAACTAGCGCAGAGAAAGATTCGTAAACTGATTTTTTAAGTAGATGGATTTTGTATTTTATTAATGTTTTAGCTGAGCTAGCGGGAGCGGGTACTAGATAGTATTGGTCAGGCAGACTTGTCGACAAAGGTCGGCTGGAGCCCATTGGATTTTTTCCTTTAAATAAATAAAGAGTTTGCTTGGCTAATGTTTAATCTAGTAAACGAGTATTAATGTTATTGGCGAATGTTTGCCAATGATATTGATCACTCTACCCAAGGTACCGACAGCCCCGTATGATAGGATTTTGTGTAAGAGGGAGGTACAAAGTTCTGTATCGAGTCATTATTATAAATATCAAATATTTTATTGATGTTATATAAATGATGTTTATAAAAGTTTAAGACGACGTTAAGAGGCGGTAGGTATAATATATATATATATTACAAATTTATGTCTCTATTTCTTTAAAATAATATATGTAACTCTATAAATAAATATTTGAAAATACAGTAATTAAAAGTCAATAAAAAGTATATGTATAACTATAACTTAGAAGTGCTTTCACTACATTGTAGTTTTGTCAACTATCACATTTAAAATGTCAACTTTCCCATAATTCAATGTCAACTTTCCCATAATTCTGTTATCTTAACATTTTCTGTTTGCCAATTAATTAAATTTTGCTTGTATTTATATATTAACATTGCCTCTTTAATTTTTCTTTTATTGTTATTTCTTTCAGTTTTGAATATTTTTACATTGTTATAATCAAAATCAAAACCATATATACATGATTTATTATGATAATAAAAAAAACAGAAGCTGATAAATTCTCACTATTTTTAAAATTTTGTTTCGTATTTTGAACCCTTTTAAACAATATTATGTGCTCTTTTGTTTATTTTTCCAATGTGCACTTCAATTCACCTATATATCCACTACCACACCTACATGTCCATTTGTAAATGATACAATTTTTATTTGTCAATAAAGTTTTATCTTTTGAATTGTTTATTAATTTATTTAATGTAGGTGGTGCATAAAATGCTATATTGCATATTCCTTTATAAATTTTCTTAATGAAACTTGTCTGTTGATTCGATATATATGTTATTGATATCCATGACTTTTTATCAGAAAAATTAACATTATTATTAATATTTTTATATTTAGAAATAAAATTTTTAACAGTATAATATACACAATCATAATTGTATCCAACGTTTAACAACTCATTGCAATAAACTTCAATATTTTTAGTTTTATCTGATGCATATTTACAAAGGTTATCATTTCTAAATAAAAAGAACTTCAAACATGCCATTTTATGTGACATTGGTACTTTTCATTTATATGGAATATATCCTCTTTTTGCTGTTGGTTTAAGAGTCATATAGTAATCCAGTTTATCCTTATTTCTAGTAATCTTGAGATCCAAAAATTGAACACTCATTGAATTTTCATCTGTTTTAATCCACTTAAAACCTTTTATATTATTTAATTCATTAAACAAATCATTAATAGCATTTGGCTTTCCACAAACAAAAACATCATCAACATATCGACTGTATAAAATAATATCTTTCAGGTAATGATGCTTTTTTAAAATATTTTCTTCATATGTAGATATAACAAAATTACATATTTGGGCAACTGTAGGAAGCTCCATCAGCCACCCATTATTCATTTTATAAAATTCATGCTTAAAAATTGCATAAATGTTTCTATCAATAAAGCTTAATGTTTCAACAATAAATTTTATTATTTTAACATTAACATTTTTTAACTTTAATGTATTATTAATTAATTCAATAGAAGTCATTCTGTCAATTGATCCCTACATTTCACTTACATCAAAGGTACAAATTACATCATAATTATTAATAACAACATTATTAATTTTACCAACGAAATCAAATGATGAACGTATTGTAAACAAACCAAAACCAATAATTTCCTGTAACAATTTCTCAATTAATTTACATGTTTTATAATAAAATACACCCCCAAAATCAATCATTAATCGTAATGGTTCTTTTTCTTTATGCAATTTTATATTTGAAAATATTCTAGGACATACTGCAGCCAAGGGATAAATCATATAATAAGTAGAATTATCAATTACATTATTTTTAGCTTTTTTTAAAAATGTTATTAACAATTTGAACTCGTAAACTTTCAATATTTACCTTACTAACCTTTATAAAATTGAGTAAACTCATTTGAGTGCTAACTGAAAGAAATAACAATAAAAGAAAAATTAAAGAGGTGATGTTAATATATAAATACAAGCAAAATTTAATTAATCGGCAAGCAGCAAACGTTAAGATAACAGAATTATGGGAAAGTTGACATTTTAAATGTGATAGTTGACAAAGCTACAACATAGTGAAAGCGCTTCTAACTTATAATTATACATATAATTTTTATTGACTTTTAATTACTGTATTTTCAAATTTTTATTTAAAGAGTTAAGTATATTATTTTGAAAAAATACAGACATCGATTTGTAATATTATTATAATATAAATCAATAGAAATGAGTTCTAGAAATGAAACGTGAATTACTAAAGAATGGCAGAATGTAACTTACAAAATAATTGCTTTAAAATGTAGGTTGCAGTTTCTATATAACTGTAAAATGTATAAAGTTTTCCCAAATTGTTGTCAAATAAATTTTAATATGTCTTGTAAGTTGTCGTACAATACAATATGCTGTTTAAAAACGACGGTGCTACGTAATATTATTTCTTCATGCAAATATCAAATCTTTGATAAAAGACATTATTTAAAAAGTTTAAATCATTTGATTGATTTGAATAATCGAAATGACTGGTTCAGTTATAAGAGTAATTCTCAAATGTTTTTCGAACGATATTATAACAGATTATGTAAAAAAAATTAATAGGAAAATTAACTTTTTGTTTATGAAAGAATTCAAAAATAAGCTTCAAGATAATAACTTTGTTAATTTAGCTGGTGTGGATCTCGTTTTACAAGAAAAATATATTTTAAATCTAGGTGCAAAATACGTTGGTAGTCAATGGAAAGATCGTGATTTGATATTGAGGTCTGCTGTTGAAAGTTCATTGGGAGTAATTAAATGTAATTCAAGTGTTGGAAATGATTTAGTTAAAAAAGTAAAGGAAGATAATTTTAAATTTGCAATAAATAATAATTGGAACAAACAAATTTTTAAATTTAGAAAATTTACATCTGAAAATAATCTCGTATGTATAAAGGATGATAAAGGTTTATGGATGTTCTTGTTACTAAAATCGGATTATGAAAATAAAGTTAGTACTCAAATGAGTTTATTCAATTTTACAAAGGTTAATAAGGTAAATATTCAAAGTTTACGAGTTCAATTTGTTAATAACATTTTTAAAAAAAGCTAAAAATAATGTAATTGATAATTCTACTTATTATACGATTTATCCCTCGGCTGCAGTATGTCCTAGAATATTTTCAAATATAAAATTGCATAAAGAAAAAGAACCATTACGATTAATGATTGATTTTTGGGGTGCATTTTATTATGAAACATGTAAATTAATTGAGAAAATGTTACAGGAAATTCTTGGTTTTGGTTTGTTTACAATACGTTCATCATTTGATTTCGTTGGTAAAATTAATAATGTTGTTATTAATAATTATGATGTAATTTGTACTTTTGATGTAAGTGAAATGTACGGATCAATTGACAGAATGACTTCTATTTAATTAATTAATAATACATTAAAGTTAAAAAATGTTAACGTTAAAATAATAAAATTTATTGTTGAAACATTAAGCTTTATTGATAGAAACATTTATGCAATTTTTAAGCACGAAATTTATAAAATGAATAATGGGTGGCCGATGGGGCTTCCTACAGTTGCCCAAATATATAATTTTGTTATATCTACATATGAAGAAAATATTTTAAAAAAGGATCATTATCAGAAAGATATTATTTTATACAGTCGATATGTTGATGATGTTTTTTTTTTTTGTTTTTTTTTGTGGAAAGCCAAATGCTATTAATGATTTGTTTAATGAATTAAATAATACAAAGGGTTTAAAGTGGATTAAAACAGATGAAAATTCAATGAGTGTTCAATTTTTGGATCTCAAGATTACTAGAAATAAGGATAAACTGGATTACTATATGACTCTTAAACCAATAGCAAAAAGAGGATATATTCCATATGAATCAAAAGTACCAATGTCACATAAAATGGCATGTTTGAAGTCCTTTTTATTTAGAAATGATAACCTTTGTAAATATGCATCAGATAAAACTAAAAATATTGAAGTTTATTGTAATGAGTTGTTAAACGTTTGTTACAATTATGATTGTGTATATTATACTGTTAAAAATTTTACTTCTAAATATAAAAATATTAATAATAATGTTAATTTTTCTGATAAAAAGTCGTCAATATCAATACCATATATATCGAATCAACAGGCAAGTTTCATTAAGAAAATTTATAAAGGAATATGCAAATGGACAAGTAGGGGTGGTAGTGGATATATAGGAAAATTGAGGTGGACATTGGGAAAAAAAGAACAAAAGAGCACATATTATTGTTTAAAACGGTTCAAAATACGAAACAAAATTTTAAAAATAGTGAGAATTTATCGGCTTCTGTTTTTTATGACCATAATAAATCATGTATATATGTTTTTGATTTTGATTATAACAATGTAAAAATATTGTAATCTGAAAGAAATAACAATAAAAGAAAAATTAAAGAGGCGATGTTAATATATAAATACAAGCAAAATTTAATTAATCGGCAAGCAGCAAACGTTAAAATAACAGAATTATGGGAAAGTTGACATTTTAAATGTGATAGTTGACAAAGCTACAACATAGTGAAAGTGCTTCTAAGTTATAGTTATACATATAATTTTTATTGACTTTTAATTACTGTATTTTCAAATATTTATTTATAGAGTTACATATGGCTGGAAGATCAGGAAAAGTACATAGTCAACAAACTTCAGATTGACAGCAGTTTACTAATTTGCAAACTCCCTGGTATTGTGAAAGGGAAGCATACAAAAACTTCCTACTCACAGGGCATTTTTATTGTTATTATCAGCCAAATAATAATTGGGCTTCTTAAACTTGATGGATGGAAATCTTGAAATTTTTTTTAGAAAAACAAGCTTGAAGAATTTTTCTCTATATAAAAGTTCTTGTTTTTACATTTATCTAGGTATATATAATATTTTTAAACAAAAAAAGCATCTGGTCTAATTTTAATTAAAAAATATTTTTGTTGATTATACATTTGATCAGCTTAATTACAATTTAATCCTGTATTTGTTTATTAATTAGGAAAGTTTTCCAAATTCTAAATACTCTTTGTTTACTTGCAATTTTTCTGCAGTAATTGTCAATTAACACCTTCTCACTCCAAGGCCAAACCTTCAAACAAGAAACAAAATGATTACCTTATTTTTTTCATTAATTAGATAAGGTTTTAATAACAATTATAAATGTGCCAATGCTCTATAATTAATATGCATTTACAAATGTTATTTAAAATACAATGTTCCTGAATTTTAAATAGCTGAATTTTGAATTACTTGTCTTTTTATCAGAATTTTCTAGAATCTGTTATGCATTTAAAGATTACTAATTATTTATCTAATCTCAGCTAAGCATTTCTTACCCCTTTTAACACACACATACATTGCCTTTTGTAAATTTAATAAAAAAATATTTTCCCTATAACAGAGTTTAAATATATTTTCATACAAATTGTCATGAAAGTATATATATATATATATATATATATATATACTTTCATGACATATATGATAGATATATATATATATATATATATATATATATATATATATATAGCTTCATATCCCTCTGGGCAGAAATAAAAAAATCAGGAAAACAATGCTTTACTTAATTGAGTGGATAACCATTTTAACTCACTTTATAATGTTAGTACAAAAATATATTAGTAAACAAATATGTAAAAAAACAGTTATAAAAATATTTTATGAAGGAAAAAAACTGAAGAAGGGAACAGTAATTGGATCTTCTGTTGGCCCTGTTTAACTCAGGTTATGTGCCTGGTAATCTGTCTTGAATCTTGACCTAGTTCCAGATTAATAAATATACACTCTGGTGGGCAGGTGTGTGCAGCTACAGCAATTATTTTATCTGGAGGATCTTTCATAAGGCCTCTAAAATCAACATTAATGTCACATTTTGATGATCCAGTCTTTTCTTTACCTAGTGTATTATTTGATTGAATTGTAACTTGGTGGTTTGTACTTTCTTATGTATTGCCTTTTTAGAGACTTCCTGCAGTCTGTGTACAATGTCTTGTATATAATTAAGATATTTCCATATCAGCTGATCTAAATTATCCCATAGGATATAATCTCTTAAACATTGGTTTGATCTTAGGATAATCAAGTTCTTATAGCAGAAGGTAATGAGAATATAAGGTGAATTTTCAGCACATTTCTTTTTATTCTTCTCTAAAAATGTGAAAGGCACTTGAGTGTTCCACATTCAATTCTATTTTTGGACATCCTTCTTGATCTCTTCTTATTAATGATCTTATATTTTTTCTTATTGAGTGTCATCTTCTATTTCTGTAAGGTCATATTTGTGATAGTCATCTGGCATCAGGTAAATACTATCTTGTTCTTGATTCTCTGTTGCAATACTTTTCATTTAATCATCATGCTTTTCTCTTTTTAAGATTATTTCGTTTTGATTTCTTGTACTTTTATTTCTGTAATGTTAACATTTTTTTCTGTATGCATTAATACTGTTCAGTTCATGATCATCATTAATGTTATCCTTTTTTTTGGTTTCTGTGAAAGGTTATATGTTGATTTCTTGTACTTCTTTTGCAGTATTCTTGTGCCACTTCCAGTTCACTGATATCCCTTTAATATTCTTGGACCTCTTTTTCCATTTAGTGCCACATTGGTACTAGTTTTAGGTTAATATTCTTTATTTCTTTGAGTTCTTGTAACAATATGCTTAGCCTCATTTTTTTGCTTCCTTGGTGTTATCATGACTATCAGTGACCTTAGGAGTTTCTCTAATGAAACTTTCATACTGATGATATCAGACTTCATGTTATTTATAATTATGTCTGTATTATGGTCCATTATCTCAAAATTATAAAAAAAAAAACATTTTTTTTAATTTTCCACTAAATTGGTCAGCTGCCCACCAAATGCTCCAAGTGAGCATTCAATATTTAATCCCAATCTAGTCAATCCATTGTCTGTACATCCTGTTTCTTGTTACTCATATACATTAGTATAAAATTTCTATGCATACACAAAAACAAAATTCATACACACTGTAAAAAAATTATCAAGCTTTATTATAGGTTGACCACCATCTTTTAATCTTTGAGAGTAAAAATAAATCTATAATAAACAAGTCAATGATTGATACTTTAATAAAGCCTGCTAAATGAGGAGAAAAAATCATTATTTTCTATTGTTTTACATATACTTGTGTAGATTACATACACATACTCAACATATCTCAAACAAGTATTTGTGTCCATAATATCCAAAAGATTTTAATTTATTAATTAAAAGGTATAAAATTAAAAAAAAAACTTTTTCATATATATATACTTCTAATAATTATACCGTGTTTTGGTAGCATGAGCTAAATTCATTTTTTTATACTAAGTCACAAAAAGCTCATAATATATATATATATATATATATATATATATATATATATATATATATATATATATATATATATATATATATATATAAATGAAGTGATTCTTTCTGAGGGTATGGATATGTAATGAGTCCCATGTTAGTAGTATCACATTAAAAATATCCATATCTCATGGGTATGTATATGTAATGAACCCCACATTGAGTACCATATTATAAAAAATAATCTATATATAATTATCAGAATTGTATAGACAGAAAAACTATTCTTAGAGTCCATTCAATGATAACTAACTTTTCTGTGTGTGACATTGATATAAATATTACCACAAACAGTACAAATTCAAATCTCATTACTTATGCACCCAGGACAATTTCAATGTAACAACCATCTCTGATGTTCGCATATGTCCTTTTTCTTATATTCTACTGATTTCAGGGAGATACAAGGGACTCTTAAAACTAAAAATAAATACTAATTGTGGTAACAAGACACAAATGTGAGAAGTCATGTGTATATAGATTTATTCATAACAATAACAAAGAAAAAAAAGTGAAATCAATTTTTACATGACCAAAGTTAAATGTGAGATTTTATTGCATTTCTTACAGATAAAAAATAATTAACAACTAAACATCCTATTTATCATTAATTTAAATATAATAGAATTATAAGCTTTATATGTCTTAATAATCTCAAGGGTGGACATTCTACAGTGGTTTGATTATTAATTACTTCTTGATTAAGCAGGGTGAAGCTAGGAGTATTTATTTTACAATATTAAAATCACAATTATTAATAAATGATCACATTGGACTAAGAATTATGACTGGCTGCATGCTTGCAATATTAGGCTTTAAAAATAGATTAAAATATTAAATGCAGTGTTAGATTATGCATAAATGCAATTATATCCAGTAATAAAATAGAGATAAGATATGCCCACCTTGGCAATGTTATGCCCCAAAATTTCATGAGATCAAATGATCATATGAAGCAGGAATGAACATCTGCTTCTAAAATGAGTAACATAACTTATTACCCTAAAGCAGGAAATGCATCTACATTGTTAATAATATTAAGGACCATAACAAATATTCTTCAAATATGAAGTATGAGACACATCTGTTTTGGTGTGACCATATCTAATGAATACATTCCAGATCCATTTCTCCAAAACAGGAATGAACATCTGCTTGAGAAACAAAATACAATTTATGAGTATCCAAATTATAAGTTTGAACAAGTGTTGATATATTACTTTGCAGGCATTACTGCCTCATCAGTTCATCTAAAATAAATATTTAAAAACAATAAAGATAAATAATACCTGTTTAATTGAAGGTCCATCCTAGAGATTATACTCATACATATTAAGAAGTACATTATATGATAGCTTGAAAAGTCTGTAATTGACATAAATAATTTTAAGGCAACACTTATGAGACTAATATAAATTAAATGACATAAATATTTGTCCCCATGAAAAAATATAAATTAATATTATTTTTAATATTGTTTTTTTTTTTAATTAATCCAACTTATACTTCTATTTGTTTAAAAATACCTGGTGTTCTAATCTCAATAATTACAAGAGTAATGTTTTAATTGAAATGATTGACTTAATGGTTTTTTTTAGAAAAACAAAATCTTTGAACCAGGTGAGGGAGGTAGATAAAACTCACTGTGCTTTTCAGTGATTAACTTTCTTTTAGGGTGAAAGACATTTCTCAGAATTTAAGTGATGAAAATATATTTACAAAAATAGACCTCCATTCCCTCACATGATCAACCAATTACTAAATCCAGCACATATAATATATATTGCTTAGGAATGACAACATATATCAATATATTTGATCATTCTTAATAAATACAGGTTAGTAAAACATTTAAAAAATTTCAACACACACAAAAAGATTACATAATAAAAGTAAAAGTGAAACATATGGATTATTATACTGGTATAAAAGTGCAATGATCTCATGAGTAGAGTTCCATGTTTGTGTGATTACCTACATCAAGGATTAAAAAAAAAACATGGCAAGGTATGAAGAGAAGCATATAGGTATGAAGACAGGGAGCTTTCATGGTTCAATTTGCATGGTCCTGGATGACTCTTTCCTTGGATATTTATAATTGATTGGTTATTATGAGGACAGGCTGGTAATTCACAATAGCATATGGCTGAGGGTAACGTAATTGATTATGTAGATTATTTATTGTATAAAGGTACAGCAGGTCAGCAGTCTGTATTCATTTTATGATTATAGAAATTTCAACACTGGTACATGAATCAACAGGGGTTAGATAGACAGCAGTTTACCAACTCTATAAGGACTCCAAACTCACTGCTTTCCTGAGATGGTGAAAAAAAATAGACAATAATTTCTACTCATAAGTAATTATGCATGGTTTCTAGCAGTTATATAATAATTGAGCTTCTTAGAACTTGTAGGATAGAGAGCTTGGAAAAATTGTTATGAAAGACCAGCTTGAAGAATTTTTTTAAAGGAAGAACTGATTGCAGAATTTTATGATCAAAAAATCAGCTTTACAAAATTTTCATCAAAGACTGGCTTGAAAAATTTTTCTCCAAAGAAAGATCCTGTTTTACATTTGTATTTATACTATTTTTAAACAAAAGCCATTTGAATTAACCTTTTCCCAGACATTTACATTCCAGAATGGGCCAGAATGGTTCCAGTTTCAAGTCACTCAAAATTAGTCAATTTTTAAGTTACATTAAAGATTTTGTGGTGGTTTTGAAGTTTAGAAAAAGTTCCATAAGATGCTGTCCTCTCTTGAATTATTTTACAAGTAAAAAATCAATACTATTCAAGTTTTGGTTTTAACAAATGAAGAGATCAGTCTGACTGTTGATCATAGAGGACAAAGAAAACCACTTGTCAATAATTTTTACCGCTATGATATCTTTTGTTTCATTTTGAAAGTGATAAACAAATGTTTTAGACCATTTTAAAAGTATTTTTTGACATATTATAAATTATTTTGATAAAATATGCTAAAAATAAAATTATTTTAGAAAAATATTTATGATTTTAATAAAAATTATTTACTTTTCCACAACATAAAATTGAAAAAGAAATCACTGACATCAGCAACAGTTTTTAGTTGATTACTAACATTCATTTTAGATTTATTTCAGATTTGCTGCTATCAAATATTTTTATAATTATAAATAAATTATTTTTGAAAAAACTTTTGTTCACTTTCATCACCTGACAAATTATTAATATACTTTTTATAAACGAAACTAAAATGAATATAATATTAAAAGATGAATATATTTTTATGTTTGAGTTAGTTAATTGACCAATCAAAACTTGTAAAACTTTAATTCACTTGGCCAATAAAAAACTGTTCAGTTAAAAAGGAATTTTTTTAGTGAAGGGGTTAAGTGAATATCGTTGCTGATAATAATTTCCATCAGCTTAATCACAATTTAGTCCTGCTATTGTATATAAATTAGAAAAAATTTCAAAATTCCATATACATTTTGTGTGCTTTCATTTCCCCCGCAGTAACTAAGCATCAATTAACACCTTTTTATCACAAGGTCAAACATTGTAAACATTCTTGTAAATATATAATACAAAGTAATTGTCTTATTTTTTTATTAGTTAGATAAGGTTTCAATAAAAATTATAATGTACATATCTGCCATTACAAATTTTATTAAAATTCAATGTTCAGGAATTTTAAATAGCTGAATTTTTAAATTGCTTGTTTTTTTTTGTACCAGAAATTTTTTAAAATCTGTTATACATTTGAACATTATCAATTATTTATCTAATCTCAGATAACCATATCTGATGTCTTTTAGTACAATCATACATGTCTTTGTAAATGTAATAAAATATTTTTTTCTTTTTCTTAGTAACACAGTTTAAAAATATTTAGAGACATATTGGCATGAAGCATAACTATGTAAGCATGCATATATATATATATATATATATATATATATATATATATATATATATATATATATATATATATATATATATATATATATATACAGCTTCAATATAGATGCACGAAATGCTTTTGTTCACAAACAATCTTTTAAAATTATTATGGATGACTTTAATGTGAAAATTTGAAAAGTGAAATGAATGAACTGTGAATATATTTGTACATGATAGAAATAAAAGAGCATAAAGACTTGTGAAATTTTCTAGAAAAGAAAAAAATGCTTGTTGTGATTTTTTATTTTAAATAAATGATGAAACTGAACATAGAACTATCCAAACAGAAGTATAACAAATTTGAATTAATTGTGCTTAACAAAAAATTATGTTTTAAGACTGTAGTGTTTTTAACAGATTTAAAATAGCAAATTATTAACACTTAGTCAGATGTAAGATACATTTCAATGCAAATCTAGAGAGATGAAAACTATTTTAAAATCTAGAAATAATAATTAGTATTTGTAATATTTTTAAAACTTTTTGATAAATTTCAAATAGAAATTGCTAATCATTTTAAAAAGAATTGATGTATTGAAAATGATTGCGACTGTATTGTGATCAATAAAAGATATCTGATACTCTACTAAAAACTATTACAATGGTGGCTAGTATAGGAAAAATAATACAACGATATTTTTTTGACTAAGACCAGACAATATATGAAAAAATAAAAATATTTAAAAAGATCTCAAAGAATTTTATATCTAGAGTTATATAAAATCATTTAAATATTAATGCATAATGATATAATAATAACAACTGAAAATTAACAAAGAGAGCAATTAAAGAATGTAAATGTCTCAATAGTAAAAATTATTTTGGTATAGGACAGAAAATGATTCTAATAGTAAGAAAAAAGAATTAACTATTTCTTAAAGAATGGTAAGTAAAAAGGGTGAACTATTTCTAAGAGAAGGGATGAACTCATAAAATGTGTAAAAACATCCACTAAAATTACACAATAATAATAATATAAAATAAGAAAACAAATTAATCATTACAATAATAATGGCTTTGGATTCTACAAGTATTTTATATGAAGAAAGGAGATATATAAATGAATCTCTAAAAAAAATAAAAGCTTTACAAATGAGGTAATTATTATTTATAGTTTTAAAAAAAAATAAACAAATATGAATATTAATAAAGCTATATACTAAATATATTGATGACAAAAATGTATCAGATGATTGTCAATATGCAGTAATAATATTGTTTGTTTGTTTTTTTTATAAAAAGTGGTAAAGAAAGTATTAAAAGTTTCAGATCTCTATTACTCTTCAATCAAAATTTTGCAAATACAAATATCTTAAGCCAATAAACATCACATGACCACTTCCTCTTATGCTTGTGTATAACTGTTGTTAAAACAAGCAGAAACTATATATATTGCCACACACAGCAAGCTAGAGTAATCAATGGATACCAGAAGGCTTGTGCATAAAATCCCCATCTAATACCTACTCATCCATTATCCCCAGACTAGTTTCTGGCTGTGGCCTTCGTCAGTGAGAAGCTTTGAATCTGAGAGCACTGCATCTAGATCTTAGGATCTAATGCAACCCTCCAGAAACCACTCCCTATCTCCATTTAACTACAAAACTATGAGTCTTAAACTGAAAACACTTTAATGTTTTCAATTCAAGGCCACAAGCCAGAAACTAGTCTGGGGATATTGGATGAGTAGGCACTAGATGGGGATTTTATGCACAAGCCTTCTGGCATCCATTGATTACTCTAGCTTGCTGGGTGTGGCATACGTATAGTGAGTTTTGCCTGTTTTAATAACAGTTATACACAAGCATAAGAGATGGTGGTCATGTGATGTTTATTGGCTTAAAACTAATCCTGCCTAATAGGATATTGGTGGCTATGGTTATTAAAGAAACAAAGACACCAAAATGTATGGGAACTGAACTGGGTTCAGACCCATATAACTGTATAAGCTGATGAGCTTGAATTGGAAACATTAAAGTGTTTTCAGTTTAAGACTCATAGTTTTGTAGTTAAATGGAGATAAAAGGTGGTTGCTGGAGGGCTGCATTAGATCCTAAGATCTAGATGCAGTGCTATCAGATCCAAAGCTCCTCACTGATGAAGGCTACAAGCCAAAACTAGTCTGGGGATATTGGATGAGTAGGCACTAGATGGGGATTTTATGCACAAGCCTTCTGTCATCCATTGATTACTCTAGTTTGCTGTGTGTGGCATATGCATAGTGAGTTTTGCTTGTTTTAACAACAGTTATACACAAGCATAAGAGATGGTGGTCATGTGATGTTTAATGTATTAACAAGCATGGTGAGTTTATTGGCTTTTTGCCTCCAAGATTATGATCAAGAAAAAATATTGTCTTTGTTTTTCTCAGTTGTCTAATAAGCCAAAATAAATATTATTGATACAGTAGAATGACATTGTAATATAGAATTAATTAATTATAAGATTTTATAATAGAGAGATAAATTCAAAAAGAAGAAAAAATTAAGTTTATTATTAACATCTTGAGGAATTTAATTATTGTATTTTATGGATTAATATGTTTTACTCATAAGTTAAAGATAATCTACTATCTTTGATTATATTTAAATTAGACATTGACAAACTTAAAAAAAATATTATCACAAGTTTATGTCTTATTAAATGTTTAAGATTATCAAGTAATGTTCATCATAATTTTGGATTTATTATTGATATACTAAATAATATTTGTGATTCTTTTTATTATTATGTGATTTGTACAAGAGATAATTTCTTAGGTAACATTTATATCTTACTATAGGCATATTACATATGTTTGAACATTTATATTTTGATAAGGTTTTACATTAACATTTTATTTAATTATATATTTTAACAACCATAGTAGATAAATAAATAATAAGTTATGATTTCATATATATATATGTGTGATTATATATGTGCATGCATATATTAGATTATTGTGTAAATGTATATATTTAAAGTAATATTGTTATAAAAGTTATATAAAAATATAATTACCATTTTGTTAAACAAACAATTGAAGATTTTAAGAAGAATTCATAAAATCACTACCATTATTTTTGTTCTAAAATATATTTACTTTAAAATATTTTTTTAAAAAGTAAAAAAAAAAAAATTGTTTGTTCATGAATGCTCTGTATTTGAATGAAGTGTAATTAAAATGAAACAATAATTGTCTTTTAATTAAAAATTGTAAATTTGAACTCATCATTGTTACTGTCACTGTGTCAATAACATAAATGTTGCATTATTAAGCAAATTATATAAACAGTCCATCCATGATTTTACTTATGGCAGACTTTTTCTATATATCTCTATCACATTAATTAATGTACTGTGTTTTTCAGTAAATAAGTTTTAAAATATAATTTTTTTTTTTTTTTAAAAATAAAGTTTTATGTAAATCACGCAATGGAAATCTAGGTAGCAAATTAATGTTTCCTCCAAAATTCAAATTTGTCTTCTGAGAGGTACCTATTTCAACAACTAAAAATGAATTTATTTAACAGCATTTTTAAAAGTTATAAAATACTTATAAAATTTATTATTTTAATTAACATAAATATGCAACTATTTGTGTGCCAAAAATAAATAATTTGCTAAAAGATTATGACTAAATGGATTTAACAAATAACAATAGAATAATAAAACAACACTTGTTATTTTGTGTTATCTAAAATGTTGAACTTCATTATAAGATTCTAGGAATTATTTATTTAAATGAACTTTGATATTTAAAAGAAAAAGAAAGCAAACTCTGGGGATTACTGTATTTTTGAAAAATATCATTATTTTATGTTTTTTTTCTTTGTGTGAATTTATAAAGAAACATTAAATGAAGTGAAGGTATGTGTATGGACATGGATTAATATGTATTTGTATTATTGCTTTTAACATCATTTAATGTATATGTATATGCATCTGTATGTATATAAATAATTAACCAGAAAAAAATCTTAATATTTGTCAAATTAAAATTTAAATAATTACAGTAGACTTTTTTTTAATGACTAGTGTTCATTCATTTATGGATTATCAAAAATATAATAATTACACTATATGTATAAGGCAAAAATGATTATTATTGTATATAAGCCATAAAATGATCGTAAAATAACAATTATAATAAATTGATCATCTTATTTATAAAATAAATAATCAGCAAGTGAACTAAAACAGATTAACATTATCTGTTGTATAACTAATATATATTGTTTATTAAAAATAATCAATATTTTATTTGTGGTCAAATAGTGCAATGTCTTATCATTATATTACAGTCAAATAAGTAAAACATTTTATTATTAATGGGTTCAAGCTATTAAACATTGTAATAAATATCTTATTTATTTTGGGAAATAAAATTGTTTATTTATTAAACTTGAGTTAAAAGTCTTTTTTGAGTTAATAAGTATATTATATAATAATAATGTAAAGTTCTATGCAATCACAAACATTTAAAATTTAATTAACAAAATAATATAGATTTTATTACTTTATTAAAATTCAGTAACCTTTAATAGGTGAAACTAATGTGTTCATAGATACTGATTGGTATTATTCAAACATAAGAGCTAATCGATAAATTATTGATACAAATTTTATAAATAATCATCGCCGGTCTTGGGGTATTTTATTTATTCTTTCACTCTGCCTTATCAGTTCTTACTTATGGATCTGAGACTTGGACACTTAATAGAACAACAATACAGAGACTTCAGACCAGTCAAAGGAGTATGGAGAGATGTATGTTGGGAGTAACGAGAAGAGATCGAAAACGCAATTTATGGGTAAATCAACAAACAGGTGTTACTGACTTTATTGAAACAATTAAAAGATTGAAATGGAGTTGGGCTGGATATATTGCTAGAAGAGATGATAATATATGGACAATTGAAATTTTAAACTGGATTCCAAAAGATTGTAAAAGACCCAGAAAGAGACCACATGTGAGATGGATGGATAAAATAAGAAAATGTGTAGGGGTGTTGTGGAGAAGAGAAGCTAAAGATCGGAGAAGATGGATTAAACTTGGAGAGAACTTCATCCTGCAGTGGATTGATAATGGTTGATGATGATGATGATTTATCCTTTAACACTATTATACTTTTTAATGTATAGTAAGAGACAAAACTCTCCATAGAGTAGCATCACTAAGTGCAAGCCAGATTAATCAATGGATGCAGAAAGGTTTGTGCATAAAATCCATATCTAGTGCTTACTCATCCAATATCCCCAGACTCGTTTTTAGCTTGTGGCTTTTATAAGTGAAGAGCTATTGCATGGAAAGTTTTGCCTCCTGTAAAGAGCTTGTATAAGCATAAAGAATGGTGATCATGTGATATTTAGTGGTTTAATAACACAATAATTATTTCATGAATTAATCTTGATATGAAGTACTAACTAATAATTCTGCTATAAATTATCAAATGCATTATTTTTTATTTTGTGTATTACTATTTTGGCATCCATTCAGGTTATCATGTGTTTAATAAATAAATATTAATAGATTTACAACCTTTAATCTAATATAGATTTTTAATTACTTTATTAATAGGGCTTAAATAAAATTATTGGTTAAATGTATTCTGTTACAAATTTAGCTTCATCAGTTTGTATAGCTCTATTAATTTTATCTAGCCCATATTGTTATATATTTTGTGTATCAAAAGACTTAAGGCATCTATAAGAGGACTTGTACAATTTATACTGTTACAGATATTGACTTATCCAATGCATAAGGCACATAAAAGTAAACATCACCATTTGTTTAAATTATACCATTACACCAATATATATATATATATATATATATATATATTGAGCCGGATTGATTTCTGATTCAATGGTTTTATTACAAAAATTAAAAAGAGAAAATCACTTCATTTTCATTAAATGTCTAAGGCTCAATTTTTTTTATTATTATTTAAAACACATATGCATTTATATTTTAAAATAGATTATATAATGTTTATAAAATTGATTGTAAAATAGTTTACTTTCACCATCTGTTTTATCAATTTGATTAAAAGCAGGCAAGCTTGCTAATTATATATTCATGTTGCTTTTATTGTAATTATTTTTAAAGTTAATTTTAAAAAGCAGAGATTTAGTTTTGTATTTGTAGTTTTTGTTTCAATTATCCCTGGTTGGAAGTCTTAAATTAGATTGAGTGGGAAATTAATATTTGCCCTGCCTGGAATATAGAATGGACACTAATGAAAGCTTTGCGCAGGAAATGTAGCGAGGCAACGATAGCGCACCAATTTTTGGAGAGAGAAGAGATTCATTATTAGATACACACTTGGATTATGGTCTGCAAAGAGATACCATTGTGAGTTGCTGTTCGGACATTTAATTCCTAATAAAAACTTAAATAATTATTGACAAACTTCATTGCTGTGCAAGATGTCAAAATCCACCGCTGTGAGTTTTGCCATCATTAGAATGTCTGGCTAATTTAAACAAAGGACAGACCCACGCCTACCAGCTCTCCTTCAGTCATGCCATAAACCTCTAAAATAAACTCTGCCTTTACCTTGCCACTGTCAAAGGACCTGAAAGATGAACTATTATCAAAAGTGCGCACTCATCACTAAATCACTAGAACTCTGCCTTATCGTAAGCTAAACTTTTTCCTATTCTAACCAGGGTAAATACATTGCATTTAATTAAATCTCCACTCAATCTAATGATAAATATGTTTTAAAATGGTATTGATTGTTTTTTTTAATTATTTATTATCTGTATGTACTCTTTTTTTAGTATTTAAAGTGTGTCTTGGAATCTTAGTTTTAAGATTCCAAGTTTGTTTGCAATTTTCGTTTATTAGGGGGTGCTTTAGGAGATTGTATTTTATTTGTAAAATATATATACCTGATTATTTCATTAACTATTACAAAATGCATTGGCAGTTTTTGTAGTCTTTATTTATTCACCTGTCCTTAGTTGTAAAATAAAGAATCTTTAAGCATGTTTCATTTGCGTTTTTTGTGCAAACCACAAAATCTTTTTGTTTGCTATTTGTCAAGTTATTTCTTCGGGTTGTCTGAAAGTAGTCATTTTTTTCTGGATTATGTAATATTGTAATGAAATATCTTTTGCTGTCTTGTGTGTGAGATCAACCACGTTTACTTTGAATGTAGTATTATGTGCAGAAGTCCTGCAGCATTTTAATGACAGTAATTAGAATATTAGTGCTCGAACATTCGCACTGGTTTCGTTGATTTCTGGCGGGACAGTAACTGTTTTATTATCTCTGAACTGGCCAGGAAAAAGATATTATCCTAACCATTTCTTATATTTTAAGTCAGAGAATTTTGCTTCCAAAATGTTTAATGCCTTCATATTTTCATACTCTTGTGCACTCTCTGGTAAATACGCGTATGTTACTATAAGCCACTTTTGCATTTGTGGCTAGATGTCTTCATTCTATTGTCCAACTTTTAATAAAATTAATAAAGTGTTTAAACTTAATTTGGCTGATGTTTGTCTTTGTGCTTTGATTTCTCAACTGTCTAAATAATATTTAAGATATTTTGTTCCTCCCTGAGTGTAGTTCAGTGCCTTTTGATTCGCATATCCTGTCCACCCTAAAATAAATGTCTAGTTCTTATTTTCGGACTAGTGGCGCCCCTGAGGTCAGTATATGCGAATCTCAAAAATCTTTCTCCCGTTACAATATATATATATATAATCATTTGTAAAGAAAGTAACTTTCTCACATGCACTATAGATATGCAAACACAATCATCCATTAGTAAATGTTATTTATAACATGGATATTGTTGTTTTAAATATATTTATTGATAGGGAAATGATTCTTTATTTATAACACATATATGAAAATTAATTTCCCTTCATATAATTTCACACATATCTATCTATCTATCTATCTATCTATCTATCTATCTATCTATCTATCTATCTATCTATCTATCTATCTATCTATCTATCTATCTATCTATCTATCTATCTATCTATCTATCTATCTATCTATCTATCTATCTATCTATCTATCTATCTATCTATCTATCTATCTATCTATCTATCTATCTATCTATCTATCTATCTATCTATCTATCTATCTATCTATCTATCTATCTATCTATCTATCTATCTATCTATCTATCTATCTATCTATCTATCTATCTATCTATCTATCTATCTATCTATCTATCTATCTATCTATCTATCTATCTATCTATCTTTCTATCTATCTATCTATCTATATATCTATCTATATATCTCTCTCTCTTTCTCTCTCTCTCTCTTTCTCTCTCTCTCTCTCTATATATATATATATATATATATATATATATAATCACTATATTATTAATTATACATAAATATATGCTTTGGATCACTTTTGTCACAATAATATGTTTATATAATGACATCTTTTAACATTACATGGATAACAATCGTTTTCTGATACAGAATTTTTAATCATATTTGTTTTAACAAGTATATCTTTAAGTTATCTATGTCTACAATATTCAAACATAGGTGGATTAAAAAAAATAGATTTTAAATAATCTGTAGAACTTAATATGTTGAAATGCTTTTCCAATATATGGTTAATTTTAGTTAAATCTCTATTTAAAAAAAACAAACAAGTTGTGAAACATCTAACTGTTTTTTTTACTTTTTTTAAGTAAAAGACGTTCCTTTCTTTCAATTCCTGAAGTGTTTGCAACTGCATTATCCAATAATGTTTTAGGATACCTCATATTCACTTATCTAATATATATAAGTTTTATTTTGTTGAATAAATTTCTTATTACTACAAATTCTTTTCATCATTAAAAATTGACTACAGGAAATATTAGCTTCTAAATGTTTAGAATGGTTATTCCAAAATGCAGATAACTATGGAAACCAGTGGTTTTCCTAGATACAGTAGTAGTAAAAATCCTATTAGTGGAAATAATTTTAATATTAGGCAAATGGGTAATTGTTTTCAAAAAAAATATTGTAAAATTTATATTTGTATTAAAATTATTTATAATTATTTTTATGCGACTTTTTTCACATGCGTTAGTGAAGCTATAATTATACTATAATGTGTAATAGGTCTGCTTAGTGCTTTCAAGATTTAATTTTCAAATCTCATACTCATAGCTTTGTGAATGAAGACTGTTGTAATTGGAACATTAAATCTCGAAAGTGCTAAGCAGACCTATTATACATTATAATATAATTATAGCTTCATTAATGCATGCAAAAAAAGACATATATTTATAATTACAATTTTTACTAGTGAAGAAAAAAACATTAAACATTATTTATATAATCTGAGAAACCATGAAGTTAATCTTTATTATGTGGCCATATAAAAATTTAATCTATATATCTAAGCCAAGTATGAGGTTCATCCTAGCATTTTCAAGTATAGAGAATTCTAGTTTTGCCATAAAAATGTTTGTGTAACTTGGTGCCACTTTTGTATTTATTTTACTACTTTGTTTTTGTAAATAATATGTAGAATTGAAAGTAAAAACATATTTCTCAAGATTAAATATATTAAATCAGACATAGTTGTAATAAAATGATGTTTGTATTATCCATGTATAACACTTTTTCTAGCCCCAATCCCATCATTATGATGCATATTAGTGTACAATGATGCAATATAACAGAATCAGTGTTAAATAAATAATATATTTTTAGTTTAAATATTAATTTCATCAAATAAAATAATAGTCATGGCAAATAGATAATGTTCTAACATTTTGTTTACCTATATAAATGTTTAATAAATAATTATGCAAATTTATATATTTTTAAAATATTTTTAGTTAGCTGATTATTATATTACTATTACATTGCAATCTCCGATAACATATGTTATTAATTCCAGAAGATTGTTTACTATACAAATTATTTATTGTAACACAATAATCTATTCCTACCTACAAAAAATTATCATCCAACTCAAATCATTTTAATAAGAAAAATATAAGACAAAATCAAAAATATAATGTAAACATACATATAAAATTAGTTACTGTATATATTTAAGTTCAAACACTGTAGTGCATAATTCCGTTTTAATGAAAATCATCAGTGAACTTTTAAAAGCATAAAATGAAAAGCATAAACAAACTGTAGTATAAAAAATCATAAAAATTCATATATCATTTATCTAGCCAGTCTTTATTTAAAACTTTTGTTTTGGCTTGAAACTTGTTTCTTTATTGATATAAATAACTCCGTTATTTTTTTTTTTTGATGTTTAGAAAACATTAATTCATAATAAGACTTACACTAGTAAAAAGAGTCATAGTTCATTGATTTAGATATTTAATGTTTAATTTTTCATTAGAAGATATTTATTTTTATAACAGTAAGCAGATGCCTGCATTAAATTAAGTAAGTAAACAATAGACATCTAAGTGTTTCATAAAGAAGGGTTCTAAAGTTTTGCATATATGGATGTAATATCAGTCAATGACATTTATGATAAAATGTGTGTACTTTTGAAATTTTTCCTCCTTTTTTTTATTTATAATTATTTTTGACAACAATAAATAGGCTTTTTAACTTTGCTATTAACACACATGGCTAAAATTCTTATATATATAAAGCAGTATAGTTAATATATATATATTGTAATGGTATAAATGGAACAAATAGTAGTGTAATGCCAAAAGACAAAGGCTCTAATAAAAAAAATTAAATTCAACTTGATAAAAAACTTGTAGCGAATTAAAGGGAAGATTTTATATGTTTTGGTTTTAAGTTCCTAACTTGAACCAATACAATTAAGAATAAAAAAAAAATGATGAAAAACGGCAGCTCTTATTGATGTGAATTAAAGACAGTGATTCAAATATTAATTAGCTAAGAAGGGTATGAAATAATAATATTAAAGCATATCTAGCTATTGTTCACTTATTTATATCCCTTTGAATACAACTTATAGTTATTGCCTCTTAATTATTAAAGTAAAAAAAAAACTCAGGAGTTCTGCTTTAATAAATAATGATAATTTGTTTACACCAGCTAAAAATAAATAACAAATGAAGTAAATGACATACTAAAGAAATGAAATTCAATGTGTAATAATTGTATACATGTTTATATCCATGGTGGATTACAAACTTCTTTCCAGAACTAGAGGAAATTATATACATGAGTTAATTGTGCCAAAGGAATACAAAATTTATAAAAAAATATGTTAATTTATTAAGATTTATTACTAAAGTGATATTAAAATCTAAATAAGTTATTTAGATGACATTTAATTAATATTTATTTATAACTTTGATTATTTATAACGATTTTTACTTAATTTTGTATATGACCAGTCATTTATTTCTTAGCAAGCAAAAATTCAAATTAAATTAACTTTCAAACACATATATGACAAAAATTTATAGGTGGAATTGAATGAAATGCAAAGATGATGTTTTATTCAATAACCATAATCCAGGTTTTTATTTCATAATTCATTAAAATATTCCATATCTATGTAGCGACAATAATCCAAGAATAATAGTAAAATCATTCCAGTTAATTACTATCATACTTTTATCATAAGTTAGTCCATTTAGGTAGTTATCACATACTACACTATTATTTAATATATGTTTCATTAGCAACATGCATATAAAACATCAAATATCACTAGATATTACATTCTATAAGACTCATCCAAGTTTTCATTGTCATAATTTCCTTTTAAAATCATAATTATTTCACCCATCACAATGTAATGTAATCCTAGAGTGCTATAATATACATGTAAGAACAATGCAAATTTAATAAAAGATTTTATTCGCATGTGAAAAGTAAAATGATTTCAATATGTAACCTGAGGAGGTAATAAAAAGAATGTAGAAAATCAAGATTTTGATATTTTTCAATAAATAATTCTCATTTTAAAAATTGATATTAGTCTTTAATGATTTTATCCATAAGTTTTTTATTGTTTTTCAGGCACACATATATATGTATCATATTTAACTTTAAATAAGCATATTAGAAATTTCTGATGAAAATATTAGATGCAGTGATAACTGTATTTCAGCTTGTATTAAGCTATGAATTACATTTTCATTTGTTTTGATGGGCAGACATCAAGTTTACTTTCTAACAAGACATATTGTGTGGTTTTTAATACAGATCTTTATAAAAGTATACATTATGGTTTGTAATGATAGAAATGTTTGTTAACTGTGAAAATTATTTTGAAGTAAGCAAAATACATACATAAAACATACATACATCAAAAGATAAGAATAAAAGTGAAGGGGTTCTGCATGACAACATAGGATTTCAGATAATCTATTTGAATGACAGTATATATATATATATCACTTTTGTTATTTAATATGCTTGAGGTGATTGTCTTGAAAATTCATGTGATTATTATTAAAAATAAATTTTAAAATATAAATTATATGCAGACATACAACTACTTTCATACATATGAGAATGTAATCTACTAGTTTTCTATTAATGTCCTCTATTGCAATATATGTCTGAAACTGGTAATATTCTTTTGGCAAACTGTTTTTGTGGTATGAATAAAATAAACTGTGAAATTATTCTTACAAGGCATAATAAAGTAAAATGTGTTATAATTGTTACATTGATTTTTTTTTTTAAAATGTCATTCGTTATTTACCTATCAAAACTTAAGGTTTAAAAATACATCTATATATATATCGCTGTTTTGTTAAAGCAAACATATATATGCTTTTTTTGTTATTTTCAATAGTATTAATTTTTGAGGAAGTTAATGTATTATTTTAAAAGATAAAGGAAATAAATTAACTGTTGACAATAAATGTTTAAGAAATAGACAAAACATCATGTTGAGTGTTACAATAATAATGTATACATAAACATCATGTTGAGTGTTACAATAATAATGTATACATAGAATGAAATTAAAGAAGGCATCTAAATTGGAAATTCAAAAATTAGTGATCCCCATATGATAATGATATAAAATTCAAATACAAAATAATAATAATATGTATGTATGATAACACATGGTCATGGTGTACCAATATGGCACAATATATATATATTTACTATTAAAAAAACAATGTTGATAATTTAAAACATTTGAAAATGTGATAGAGAGGGGTGCTTCTAAATAATTCATGGTAATATTTTCATTTGCTATATAAATCATAAATTATGAAAAAAAAAGTGATCTTTATGCAATTTGTTTGAAAACATTGAAACAGATTACGGAATATTTAAAAATTATTATGCCATTTTTGTAAAATAAACTATAACAGGCTTAGTGTATAACAACAAATAGAAACTTTTTTATTAAGGAAAATACATGTACACTTACAATATAAATCTTGTTGGGTATATGTTTATTTGGATTTGTTACACATATTATGACAATCATTAGTAAATAATTTTTCAAATTAGAAAATATTTTTATTTGATACATTAGTTATTATTATGACAAAATAATTTAATGATCAGAGCAAAAAGCTCATTGTTTAAACTTAGTCTATAATTATTGTGTATTAGTTTTATATCAGAACAACTGGCTCTTCATATAGTGACTTAGCCCATGATCATTGTGCAGTCCATATTTTGATTGGTAGTGATCCTTTATTATTTTCTATCTAACAACCATTTTTTAATCTTGAATTAATTTTTAATTAGCATGCCTGAGAATAGGCTCTTCAACCAGTGGCCTGAGTTGCCCCCAAATATTTCCAAAGAGCTTTTCCAGTGTTAATAAGCGATTCCTAAACCTAGTCCTTCGAATAAATTTTTTACACACCTTCCATGGTTTTTTAATTCCTCATTTAAAAACAAAATAATTCCTCATTAACCACATGGCATGAAGCAGGAATATTCTCATTCTAATTGCAGCAAAGACACCACTTTTTATAGCATCCCTGATTCTTACAATTTTCATGTTAGCTGGCAATACTCTGGTTATGATACTTTGCTTAGCAAGACTCAAAAATGGACAAGCAGTAAAAACATGTTCAGTAGTTTAATCTGCCACTTTACATAAGCTACATAGTGGTTCTGTTTTTTGAGAAATTTCTCTGTTTTATCAAAAAATGATTCATTGGAAAGGCTTTCAAATTAAATTTTATGATGAAAGTCAATATGTTTGGCTTCCAAGTAGCAAAATTTTAGTTTCCTGATGAGTAATTTGGTAGATAAATGAAGCTCAGTAGTTAATTCAGTAATTTTTACATGCATGTATTTGTAAACTTGCCATAAGTGATACTGTTGTCAATAATTGATTGCCATAACTTTGAAGAATTTGTTGGCATATGCTAGCAGCTCCATGGCCCACTTACTTTGTATGGGTGGTGGTATGTCAGTAGGTTCAATCTCATCCTGTAATGAGTCCACTGGAAATTTTGCATTCATTGCATTAAGCATTGATATAGGTTTCTGAATGAAGATGTTGATATCATGCAACCTGAGCCCATTTAGGTCTTTCAGTCTCTGCATCTTGGCTAAACTGATGGTTACTGTTTTTCTCTTCCACAAGATGCCAGGGCAGACTGAGTTTATTGAATTCTGAAAGGACCTAGTTGTTTTAAGAAGTGGCATGAAGTAATTAATTTGCAGAAGCACCAACATGTTAATTAGTGCTGCCTTACCTGGGAGTGATAAGTAGATCCCTGAGAGAGCACTTGCAACCTTTTTGGTTTTTTCTAGAATGCTGTATTGCAGTGGTATTCCCATAGCCGACCTGGACAGCACCATGGGAAATCCAAGAAAGTTTTGAGGTTTCCCTGAGAATTTTGAAGAAATTGCTGTCACCCAATAGATCTTCCAGGTAGCAGATTTATCAGAGTTTATTCTTAGCTCATATCTCTCAGTGTATTCATCCAGCAGTTTATATAGTTTGGGCAAGTATTTATGTGAGGGGAGGAAGACTGTAATGCCATCAACTTATGATATATGATAACTTCCTCCCCTAGCAATGGGACAAATACCCCAGGAATATGTTTCTCAATAGCTGTTAATAGATAGTTTAGATAGGCTATGAAACACAAGGTGCTAAGAAGTGACCCCTAGGGTATTTATAGATGTGGTTTAAAACCATGGGCCAAAGAGCTGCCCAATGATGTATATATTGATCTATTTCACAGCAGATTTGCTATGATGTAGACTTTGGATTACAGTGCTCCAAAATTGAAAATAATTTTTCAGGCACCATGGAGTCAAATGCTGCTGTGAAGTCCACCTGCACCACAATAGGCCCTGATGTTTTTTGGTCCTTATATACTCCACCAATAAGGCAAATCTCCTTTTTGCCTCAATGGTAAATGATCCCTTGTGAGCACATTGGTGCAAGGAAATTTTATTGTGCAACTGCTGTTGGATCTTATCATTAACAAGTGATTCAATGATTTTTATTAATAATTGGGTTACTGATATGGGTCTTAAATTAGTTAATGGAGATTGATTCAATGGCTTTTTGAGAAAAGGTGCAAGCACAATAAGATACAGGTTAGAGATGATCTGAAATTTTTCAGCCAGAATACCAATGACTTTATGATTTATTTTAACTGTGAAATTACTCTGGTGTAACAAGACAAATCACGGTATCCCATGAAGGCATGGATGTACATGCTGTGGATAAGATCTCAGCTGATGGAGAATTTGCTGCTCAGTAATGGCATGATCTTGCAACACTGGGTCACTTTGCCAAATATTTATAATCTCATAACTGGACTTTTGCAACTTCTCCCTGATGTGATCATCTATTTTCTCCAACATAATGCTTCCTATGTAGTTATAATTATCTATGGACAGCATTGAAGGTGTGGGTCTTCTCCTTGCACTAATGGCCCACCTCAAGTAGCTTTCTGTCCAGTTGTTCTTTGTGGATAAATAGATCTTGGCTCTTTTTACTGCAATATAATTTGCAAGCACCTTCTGTTTGTCTTTGTATTGCTTTTTGAGGCTAAGGATCTCTTCCACCCATGCTTCCATAGTTGTTAGCTCCCTGATCCTTTCTACTATGGCATCCAGCTCCTTTAGCAGTCTTGTGGGTCCCTTGGTTCTCCTGCTGAAGTTATTGATCAGAGAACCTAAGATTCCCACAAATGTCAACCATGACTGCAATGGATCCAAAGAAAAGAGCTGGATCTTGTGAAAGAGGATATATGTCTCAGAGAATATCCATTCAGATGTATTTTCTTTATTTAACATTCTGATTGTGTCCCTTGGTTCTCCTGCTGAAGGTATTGATCAGAGAACCTAAGATTCCCACAAATGCCAACCATGACTGCAATGGATCCAAAGAAAAGAGCTGGATCTTGTGGAAGAGGATATATGTCTCAGAGAATATCCATTCAGGTGTATTTTCTTTATTTAACATTCTGATTGTTTTTATGGTAGTCAGTGCTAGAATATCTATGTTTAGGGAAATTAACATGGCTACATGATCAGAATAAATTATAAATTATAGTTCAGCTTCTAGATCATGATAAATTTTACCACTGTAATCGAGTAAATCAATTAGAGTTCTGTGCTGCCATGTGTAGAAGGAAAAAGCATTTTGCGGGAAACATATCTCCAATTAAATTGATAATAGCTCATGTTAACATTCCCAAATAATATTATTGGCAAAACTGATGAGACCAAGACTGAGTTAATCCTATTAATTGTGTATTCAACCAATCCAGGGCCCTTTTGAAGGTAATATAAGGATCACTGATACATTTGTAATTGTAATTTCAATTATTAATAGATCTGTACTAAGCTATAAAGTTCTGCATCAGTCTAATTTAGTGTTTTTCTTAATAATTACCACTATGCCAGATGACGCTGCATTGGATGGATGATATATTAGGACCCCAGATTGGCTAAGAGTTTGGTCAATTCTTGCATTGGACTGCCAGTGAAGTTTTGTTTCACTCAGGAAGACTATGTACAGATTACTGTTGTCTATCCATCTCTTGAGAGCATAAACTAAATTTAGATTTATTTAGTTTTTGTAATTATATTTAACTTGCTTTTAAAATATTAATCATAATCGTTATTTATAATCATGCAATTTTTCAAGTTTTCAATGCAAATTGTGTAAGATTCAATTAGTGATTGTTAATCAGTATTTCTAAATGCTAGCTTAAGTGGTCTGTTTGCATTTTATTATATTTTTAATTATTAATACATTTTAGTCAGAATTTTTTACTAATTATATATGTGGGATCTGTCTGTTTTAATAAGTTGATTATAGCTATTGATTTCAATTAATGTACACTACCTCAATTTTAAATCTAATATCAAACATTGCATTACTTTCAAACATTTTTCTCTTAGATTATATAGAACAATGCATATAAATTAGAAGAAAATTTAAGATAAATTTTAAGTTATTTAGGCCAATTGTAAAGAATAAAAGTTTTAAGTAAAATGGTAAAATATTTTATTTATAAGAATATATAAAATCTGTATCGAAAATATTATATTTTATAAAGAATACCAGTGTTTCCAAATAATTTGACATTATGACCATTATTAAAAACTATTATTTCAATAAACTAAAAAATAATAATAATTCTTAATCCTTTATTACTATATATATATATATATATATATATTAAGCAATTAAATCATCCCACATGGTTAAAAAAACCAGTACTGACCTCAGTAAACTAATATATAAATTCATTAGAACTTTAATACAAACTCTAATGTATTTATATATTAGTTCACAGAGGGCAGTACTGGATTTTTTAACCATGTGGGGTGATTTAATTGCTTAATATTTGTATATTTATTTCAGTACAACATTATGCACTGGGATTATTTCCTCTATATATATTGTAACCTTCCCTTCCGGTTCTTCACCGTCTCTACCTTACCTTCTCTTGTTTACCCTCTACACTACTACTATCTCAATGATAAACAATCAATTCTAACAACAATAAAATATAAGACTCTTTATGGGGCTTGAAACTTTAAATACATCTAAACATAAGATAGACTTTAGGGATGATTACAACATTGAGAAGTATATAAAATACACTCCAAAATAGCATTGCTATTGTACAAATTCTCCCACTATTATCATATTATAATCATTAGGGAAAATCACCACAACAAACAATGACTGACATACTATTTCATTTAAGTAATACTTTAAGTACTCTTCTATAATTTAAGTACTTAAAAACAAAATTACATTAAATTACAAGAATTAATGCTATCCTGTGGCTATCTCAGGGATCATAAGTATTCTATTCTAAAATATAATATAATCATTAAATTGATTATTAAATAATTATTTGCAAAAGAGATTTTATAGGGATCCAATCATTTAAATAAAATCAATCTTACTATTACCAGTTGTGATTAACCTCCAATTTGAAAATTAATTTAACTGTAATAATAAGATTTGAAAATTAATGATCACTATTTACTCATTTCCTTCACTTAAATAATTTAATTTATTTTCCTAAGATTTATTCTCTTACTTATATTCATAACATTCGTTATATAATACTTATTTTTATTATAATCAAAAGCTTTCTATACAATTATTATCTACACAGTCTAACTCAATTAAATACATGTCTTACTTAGCATTCACTCATTATAATTCGATTCTTCAGAATTATAAATTTTAAAATATATTTGGTCAATAACTTATACTATGAAATAATATAATAGTTCTAGATTTATGATATAAAATATATTTTAAAATTAGATTACAAAATCGGAATGTGACTCTTAAAACATATTATTAATTTCTATTATATGCTATCCATTATATAATACGTAGTTTGTTTGTTTTTTAAATAAATCTTCAAGATTCTTTTATAACTAATAAAATACGAAATAGTCAAACTCCCTTAATATGTGTCAATTATAAATCTTAAATATAACTCTACAGATAAAGCATGTAAGCAATATATTTTATGTACAATTCTATGTGGATAATGTGCTTTATTGATATGAAATTGTGATGGAAATGACTCTCAAATGCAATAAAATTACTAATACAAAATTTACCTTAAAATATTCATTTATTTATAACAATAATAATGAACAACAAACAGCTAAACACATTATGTCAAATATTTCACTAACAAAATAATCATTTAATTGTTTATAAATTTACAACAAAATTATTAACATTAATCACAGATAGACATAATAATTATTCTGTACATTTTAGCTCTTCCCATATTCAGTATCTATTTTTTTTTAAAATAATAAGTTCATTCTTCTTACCATTGTGCATGCTTTCATACTAATATGATACAGTTTTACAATTCATGAGTTATCTGGTGGTTATCTTCTTAGTCATCTTTCCCTATTTACTTTATATTTTGTAACATCAAATATTTTAATAAAATTATATTTAAATTATACTTCATATTCAAAATTTGTATAAAAATATTATACTACAATCTTATCAACAAAATTATTGCTGCTGTCATAATGTTACAAAAATTAATAAAATCAATATTTATAATGTATTCAAAATGAATAATTATATTAAGGATTTTTTTTTCATATAATTTAATTCATTTTATACATTCATTTTCTATCTCTTACTTGTTTGTGTGAATGTTAAAAAAAAATAATTTTCTTGAAATTTTTATTAATTTGTTTAAATTTATATTCATTAATTGTGCTAAAAATCAATTAATGGTAATTTATGCATTACAAGTTTTAGTGAGAGCAATGATATTCCAATCATGTGCAAACATATACATTTAATGTCAGAAAATGAGTGAATAAAATCATAGGTACTTTTCTTATTGTAGGCACAAAAGTTTTTATCTGTATTTTTGATAAATATACAAATCCAGAGGCTTATAATTGCTCTTGTCAAATGTGTTATATGTTAAATTAAAAAAAGAATAATAAATGAAATAAAATAAAATAATAAATTCTGATAAATTACATTAATAATTTTGGTTCTGTTCTATTAGCATGTTGAAACCACTTGATGGCATTGTTTCTATGAAAATACACATAAATATAATGTTACCTGGCCCACCATTTTATTTGTGAAATAATAAGAATAAGAATAATCATATGGATTAATGTAATTCATTTATTTTTCTTAATAAATTATTGTAATTCTTTTTACAATTTTTTTTTGTCTTTGGATTGTAATGGTATATAATATGCTGTTACATTAATTTAAGATTAAAATAAAAACTTAAGTTTGTAAATAATAACTAAAAGCTAAAAGTTAGAGTTGTTAAATGTATATATATTCGCACAGATGCAAAATTTTAAAAATATTTTTTTAAATATTAAAAAAAAGTATTTGAACATACTTTTTTATAAAAAAAGATAAAAGATCTAAATATAAAATATTTTAGAAAAGAGTAACATAAGTAAAAATTAGAAACAGATGTTAATTAATTCCTGCAATCTCAAAATGGAAATGATTGTGTTATTAATTATCAAAAAGCAAACTAGCCCTTGGGGCTCTTATAGAAAAAGTCAGATGAAAGATATAGATAAGTGAATAAAAAATTTAGAATGTCCAATAGAAGCAGTAACCAATTGCTCGGACCTTAATGGAAATTATTGGAACAGGAAACGATGTTCAATTAATCCGGAGGAGTACTATAAAAGAAAAAAATATTCAAATTAAAACAGTTCCAGCTTGATTTGTTTTGAGAGGCATGATAAGACACACTTGTCACTCTCTCTTTTGTTTAAAATGAAATGACTGATGAATTATGAACAGTACTATTGAAGACCCCGAATCGTATGGGTTCTGCAATCAAATAGTACCGGGATTGAACCAGCTAAGGCCACCTCCAGAACAACAGACTGGTCTTCCAATAAAGACATTATGGGAATTGGCATCAGGAACCAGGATTTTTCTATTGTAAGATATGAACTGTAAAATTTAAAAGTAATTAAGAACTTTTGTCAAGATTTGACAAGCTATTAATATTCAGTTAACCTAAATTTTAAAATGAACTTTTATCTGACTTTTTAAGTCTTCAAAATCAATTAATAATGTTTAGTGTTATATATATATATATATATATATATATATATATATATATATATATATATATAAATATATATATATATAAACTTATATATATATATATATATATAAGTTTGCTATTTTAATCATTTCCATTTTTTTTTTATTAATTGACTAAATTATATAAATGTTAAAATTAAGTCGGGCATGAATGGTTGCATAGATTCGCAAAGTTATGTTAGTTTAAGGGAGGGTAAATCTTAGGTTATTTGTTTCATAGTTAAATTGGGTCAATGGATTGGATATATTGGTGAAATTAGTAGATGTAGTATAAGATTCGCTACATGCAGGATCACATTATATGCCACACACCACCTTTTTGCCTATGAAAGGGGATAGTAAGATGGAAAATGCAGTCCCTTCCTGTGGAGTTTTTTTTTATTATTCTTCTTACCAGACAGATGTAGCATTCCTGTATGGATGAGAGACAATGTCTTCTTAACCATGCTTTTCATATGTATATTCATGACAGTATGGTATTTGTGCTGTCATATTCATACTGCATTGAATACATCGATATATCAGATGGATTGACATTGGTTTGGCTGCGAACTTTTGGCCTAAGGTTAAATCAGGGATAGAACATTTTCTCTTCAAATGCAATCTATGTAGTTTATTCATACTTGAAGCTCTTAAAAAATTTTAAATTCATCTGTGTGGATGGTTTAAAATTTTAAAACAATTTAAATTAAAAGTTAATATTAAAATCTAAAATAATAAATGTTATTCCTCAAATTTTAAATGATCATATATGTGCGTTAATAAATGTTGTTTGTGTGCTAATTACTGGCAGTGGCTTTTTTTTTTTATTTTTTTTTATATTGAAAATATATTTAAATAATTTATATTTTATAAATCTCTGCATCTCACTGAGCTAGTGGCAAGGGCTGACGGTCTTAATAAATAAAAGTTGGATCTTTAACAGCCTGTATCTGCCTACCCTATAAATTTTCTAGGTTCAAGTAGTCTAGTGGCGCTCTGTAGTGCAGATATGGTAAGACTGGAACTTCCACTTTTTTTCGCACCATTATAGGATATTGTAACTACAATATTTTTTTACACTCAGACATTTTATCATATGGATTAATGTAATGCAATGATTGATTTCCTTAATAAATTACTGTCAAATTTATTTGATTAACAATTTTGCAATGGTAAATTTAAACCTTTAACAAATACCTACAAATTTAATCTTAGTCCTGCAATGTAGGGGGGGATTGTATGTCTTTTCACATCTGCAAGAATTAAAATATCAACTAACCGACATTATTGCACATATTCTATTCAAGTATAAATCCTCATGTATGCCAGTGCTTTGCACTGAGAAAATTCCCCCCTCCCCAGCTCCCCACAAACTTTAAAAAGTTTTTTAACATTGCTTGACAGATAACTAACTACATTGTCATGAAAGAAATGAGAATATTTTAATTACTGAACTGTATTTGACTCTTTTTTGGTCATTTTTGAAAAGGAGGAATTAATCTTTATTTCTCCAATAGCTATCTTTGAAAGAATACATAACTAAGGTATGGTGGATAACCTTAATGGCATACTTATTAATAATGATTAACAATTTTCCAACTTGATTTTTTTTTTTTTTTTTTGGTTTTTTTAAGATTAAGAAATGTATTCTTTTTACAATTTCTTTTTCTCTCTGCATAAAACTATGAAAAATTATACAGTCAGAAATTTTAATTCTCATAGGTGTTCTGATGAACTGTGACTTTTTTCAGTAGAATAGTGAAATTGTGGTTTCCCTTTAATTATTTATACTTTTCATGTTGGGTTCAGAGTGGAGTAATAGGCTTATAATTATTACATTTTAATACTATATTAGGTGAGTTGTACTATAATTATGTTTGAATGCAGCTTGCAATAGTTCTGCAAACTTTAAATCCATCCACCCTAAAAGGGTATAGTTACAAAGTGTTAACACTGCCTAAAAGATAGTATTGTGTGCACTTGCACCAACTGTGCAAGACAAAGCAAGATGTTAGTTACAACAGAAAAAAAACATTGTGGCTATTTTGTTTGACTATGGCCCACTAAATGGTATATTTATATGCATTTGGATGAGCTCAATGCCATCAAGCAGTTTTAACATGCTAATAGAACAGTACCATAATCTTTATTTCATTTTTCACTCATTTCATGAAAGTGACAATATGATTTGACCCTTAAATTTTTTAATGGCTTCTGAAGGAAAACCAATGAGTTTTCATGATAAGTATTATCACTTTTAATTTTTTTTATTGGTCAAATGAAATTTTTGTTCCCATAACTTATTTTTTATTTATGTTCAATGTGTATGAAATAAAATTTGATAGCACACAAAAAATATAATATTTTAATAAAAAGTTTCATATGGCTTATTAAATTATTTTCATTGATTTCTTAGGTCCAGAACCAATCTTCTTATTTTCTATATATATATATATATATACAATGTATTTTTACATGGATTTATTTTATATATATATATATATATATACAATGTATTTTTACATGGATTTATTTTACATTTAATTTTTGGGAACCAATCTACCATGTAAAATAAGAATTAGGTGTGTTCCAGTCTTTCCATGAGTTTATTATATATGTAGATAAAGAAAGTTAAATCAAAAAACTGTGGAATTAGATACATTGATAGACATATAAAACATACATAAATTAATTATTAAGATTTGAGAAGTTGATTTCCACATGGAAGTCTAAAAAAGTAAAGAGTCATTATAACTTCCACTGCAGAAAATATGAATTCCAGCAGCACATCAATAGATAACAAGAACCTATACCACATTATAGTTTAGTTTATTTAATCTTGTCTTATTTTCTAGGTAAAAATATATAGAAATCATTTTATTGATAAATAATTAAATGAATAACCTGATAACCATTGACAATATTATGTAAAAAAAAAAAACAAGCCTGCTTTGTATTCAGAAGTGTACATGCTATTTCTATATAATGTTCATTTAAAAAAATATGCAAACCAAACTATATATAATGCTAAAAAATATGATAATGCAATTTACATTTGAAAAATAAAATCTGTTTCATTTTTTTTTTGCAGTAATTATTTGCTAAGATACAATTAATAAAAATGAACATGTTATATAAATTTTTAATAACTTTGAATCATATAGCACAGATATTTTTATAGAAATAATAAACACTTCCATACTTTCCCATTCTTTTTAAATTCATATAAATAAAGATACAAAAAAGACAAATGACCCCCAAATGCATTTCATGCTAAACCAGCACTCATCAGTTGGCCCAGGTCACTATCTCTCATATACATCTTTATTATATGAAGAGTATTTATCTAGAGTAAATTGTTACATTTTCATTTACTATTGTCAAACTCCCTCCACTCACAACTTTGATGCCATCCATTTCACATAAATACAATAATGATTATTACTAACCATAGATATTTTATTTAGGTATTAAATTATATTTGACTTATATATATATATATATATATATATAAGTCAAATATAATTTAAATATTTATATATATTTCATATATATATATATATATATATATATGAAAAACAAAAACAAATTATTCACGTAACTTGCTATCACTTGTTATTTATGAACAATAGATGGTGATTTACCAAAACCACTGAAACAAGTGTAAAATTTGTTTACATAAACGACAAAATAGTCAGAATTAACTATCTCTTTTATTTGCTCACCCTCAGATCAGCTGATTTCAAGCTATTTGCTATCATCAGTGAAGGATAGAGTTAGAAACTTGATCTAAACACTGACTCCAAGTGTTTATGCAAAACATTTCTATCAGTTTGCAAGTGTAAATTTTTCAGACCGGTAAAGACTTCAAACTCAGCCTAACAAGCCAGATATCTATATGGGTCTGATCTCAGTTCAGTTTCACCACATAGTCAAAGTCTCTGCAATATATATCATTGCAAGAAAACTTTAAAGGTACATTTATAAAAAACAAAAACAAGTTATTCATGTAACTTGCTATTACTTGTTATTTATGATCAATAGATGGTGAAACTGAACTGAGATCAGACCCATATAGATATCTGGCTTGTTAGGCTGAGTTTGAAGACTTTACCAGTCTGAAAAATTCACGCTTGCAAACTGATAGAAACGTTTTGCATAAACACTTGGAGTCAGTGTAAAGATCTAGTTTCTAACTTTATCCTTCACTGATGATAGCAAATAGCTTGAAATCAGCTGCTCTGAGGGTGAGCAAATGAAAGAGATAGTTAATTCTGACTCTTTTGTCATTTATGTAAACAAATTTTACACTTGTTTCGGTGGTTTTGGTAAAACATCATCTATTGATCATATATATATATATATATATATATATATATATATATATATATATATATATATATATATATATATATAAATTGTTTCTTATAACAAATATATATATATATATATAAATTGTTTCTTATAACAAAAAATATAATGTTTAAAATCATTAAAGAATAAATTTAGTTTACATTAGCTAAAAGGTAACTAGAATTGCAAAATAATTAACAACATAGGTTATGGATACTAGTAACTACAATAATCTTAAATGTTTAAATAATATGCTAACAACATAATTCTTTGTAATCTATTACATATAAGGTCATATGGCTTGAGGAGTGCTGGATTTTTTAACACTAAAAAACAGAATCAATATAACAGTTTCTTTTAGTTGAGAAAACAGATACTTGTATCCATCCTCATATGGAAATCAATTTAGAAACATTTAGCCTTTGTGTCTGCCATTTACTCAATTATTCCAAATTGTGAAAGATATATATTGTTGTAAAAAATAAACATAAAAATCATGCTTAAATATCTGTTATGAATTTGTCAAAGTGTTTTTCTTCACTGTAAATATGTTAACTATGTTTTATGTTAACCGTTTAAATTTCAAAGGCTAACATAATGTCATATATATGGCCAAGTTTTAAAATCTTATTTTGCTATAAAATTACATTTATCATAATACTTTTGAGCTCAACCAGCAAAAAAAGTTTATGTAAAAAAAAATAATTTGAATATATATATATATATATATATATATATATATATATATATATATATATATATATATATATATATATATATATATATAAAAAAAAAAAAAAAAAATGGTATAAATTTAAAGTTAATGTATCCAATTTATGATGATTTTAAAATATTTTATGTTTAGACAAAGCACCAAAAGCTTTTATGTTTTGTAATAATATAAAATTCTTTTGAATATTATGACATTATTTTAAATTACAATTTACTAACCTTGCCAACTTTTCAAATTTGGTTAAAACCTCTTATAGATTATAAGACTTTTTAATATTCTTTTCCAACACTTTTTTAATTTTAGCATACTGTCAATTATTCTATTCAAAATATTCATTTTTTTATCAAACATTTTGCCTACTGGCAATATTTTGAATGTCAAGTTTCCTTTTTGTAAAATAAAAACAGCAAGATATATTGATTAAAATATTTTATTTAGCTGCAATGACAATATTTTTTTAACTGGAATATAAAGACAATGGAATATATCTCACATTATTTTTTGAATTTTCTATTCTTTAGTTCTTTCAATTTTTTATCATAAGTAATGTAAATATAGTAAAAATTACTTTTTTAGAAAATTTTAATTTTAAGCTTATTTTAAAATCTGGATTGTTAATCATCAGGTAATTTTGCAAAAATATCCGCATCTAATATAAATTTAATACCCATAATTTATTCTTGAGTTTAATAATAATTTATTTTAGAGACAGACAAAATAATTAGAAAAAAAATTAACCATATTGTTGTACAAATCTTTTCCTCATTAACTTCACTTAATTTCTTCTAAATTTATCTAATTATGTATTTTATAAAAAAAAATATTTTTTTTAAATATTTTAGGCATTAGAGATATGAATTTAAAAGAGAATTAAAAAAACAAATTGTCAAGATATTATTGAGAAAATGTTAAGCTAAAAATTGGAATTAATTAGGCATATATATCAAAATATAATAATAATGAAAGAAATAGGATTTTGGTAAAAGAAACATAGAGGTAGATGGGGGGAAAAGATAGATAATTTTAAAAAGAGAATTATTTTATAAATAATAAAAAATTTAAGAAAGTCATAAAAAAGCTTTTTTAAAAATATAATTTGATGTGTCAGATAATGTTTATGACAGATTTCTAATTATAAGAAGAAGGTATTTATAAAAAGAATTTTGTATTAGTTAATGAAAATGTATTATCTTTGGCGTCACATGTGGTAAAATGAAAGTCTCCACAGCAGGAATAGAGCTAGAATTTTTGGGTCTTTATACAAAATTTCAATAAAAGTCCTCTTAATATTTATTATATATACTAAAATAATATTTTAGTATATATATATATATATATATATATATATATATATATATATATATATATATATATATATATATATATATATATATATATATATAACAAAAGGACTTCTAAGATTTGATATCTCTAAGCATTTATCTTATTTTCTTTATGATTGCTAGACTACCACTCAAGACTAAAGTTTTCTAAGTTAATTCTCGGGCAAATAACATAAAAAAATACTTAATTTGATCACATTCCATTTTTTGTGTGCTTAATCCGCTTTTTGAGTGCTTGAATATCACATTTTTTGATAAACTGCGAATCATATTATATATAATAACTTTATTAATGATGATTGTTTCAATTTATAGCATTACATTTTCATCAATAATTTCATAAAAATTGAATGCTTGGAAAGATATATTTTTCCCAAAAATCTTTGTTTATTATTTCCATCAATATTTTTTATTATAAATTAAAATATTAATTATCACAGCACTTATTTGGCATAGTTTTCCAAATAATATTTAACTACTATTTCAAAGTTATTGTTTTAGGATGGATTTTATATAAAAGTTATCATGAACTAATTACTTTAAAATCATTGTTATATAATACATCTAAAAATTTAGTAATAAAAGTATATTTGTTTTAATTTTAAATTGTGGCAATATTCTTAGAAATAAGAATTAAAAATAATAAGAAAGTTTTTACAGGCAACCTATTTAAAATTCATACACAAAATTAATCAATTTAATATGAATATTTTATAGCAATAGTGTTCCATGTCATTTAACACATTGTTATTAAATCAGAATAAAACTCACAAGGTTTTCTATTGATTTGTAGCTAAATAAAATTTAAAAAAAATTGATTATATGAATGCAACTCATGCTTAGCCTGACCTTTGCATGTTCAACAACTTTGACTTTTTAAGCATCCTACCACATGATTATTATTTTAATGATACAGTTATAGTGTTAAAAAAACTATTATACTTATGTTTATACTACTTTGATAACACACATACTTTACTAATATATATATATATATATATTCACTAGAATAAAAACTACAAAATTTTAAAATTTTGTAGTTTTTATTCTAGTGAATATTGTTATTATACTTATATTATTTGATATTATATATATATATAATTGAAATAATATTTTTAACGGTTTACAAACAATTACAAACAATCCTTAAATCTGCAGAAGTACTTTCGGATTTAAGGATTGTTTGTAATTGTTTGTAAACCATTAAAAATATTATTTCAATTATAATTACAATATTGTTTTTAATTAAAGGATATTTTATTTATTTATATATATTTCTCAACCCATTTTTATCTCAACTTTACCATAACACAATAATTTATTTGCACTAATACCCAGACCACCATTTCTCATTATGCATGTATTTCACAAACAACTTTCACTCATCAGGTACGTCACAAAAATCAAACTTCTAAATCTTCATGCATGCATTAAAAAAAATACATTGTTCCATTACACCAATCTCATACAATGTTGGAACTGATTTCTAACTACTTTTAACATTTTGTGGGGGGAAATATTTTTTAGGAGATATTTTTTTAAGATTTTTTTTTAATAGATGCAGCTCTCACCCCAATTCCATTCATGCTGCAACCATCTTTCAGCACAAAAAAGGATGCACTGATAAAAACAAAAAATACATGAAAGCATTGTTGCAGTGCAACATTAATAATTTTTCTGCAGCATGTTAACAGGGGATAGAAATCAGTTTCTACTTTGTGTGAGAGGCATTTTCTGAAAAAAATATGAAGCTGCCGACATAGGTTAGAAAATTTAGGTGGCAGCTTACCTTTAGATCATCTGATGAGTATGAGAGAGTATGTTCTCCTTTTCCTTAATGGCAAACGTTTGCAATATGATAAAAACTTCATGATTTTTCTGATTATCAGTATCAATACAAGGCCTAGCAATGATTGCTTTTTTTGAGATTTATGAATAAAATGTATTGATCTTAAAATTCACGAGCAAAATATAATTATATTTTTTCCATTACTTTCTAAACCATTTAGAAACTATACTCTTAATTTTAAATAGATTATCAAAATGTTGAAGCATTAAACTATTTATAAATATATGTACGTAGAACACATTGTTTTTTATATATACACAAATATGGAGAAATCTGCTTTGATGTGATTCTTTAATCTTTTCTTTTTAATCTTGAAGCAATTAATATATATATATTTATTTTCAATTTTTCATTTCAAAGCTTATCTGTTAAAGAAAAATCGTTTACCACTTGGAAAAAATGTTATGAAAAAACAATTGTTTAACTCTTTTTTTTTTAAACAAAAAAATCTTTTCTTTAATAGTTAAATTATCATTTGAACTGTTCTAAATTCCATTCATTGTTAATTGAAATTTGTAAAGATTGATTACTTTCATTTAAAAAAGTATAATTATTTTTAGATCCTTTTTTTTTCTCTTACTCATATATTGATTTTATATATTAAAGAGTAAATTGCTGACATGAAATATTACTTTTGTATAAAAGGTAAAAATTAAAGCTTTTTTTATATTTATCTAAAAGCATATTTATAAACGAATACTACAGTTAAACTTGCATAATATGTATAATTTGAATGGAACAGTATTTACTTCTTGTACTGTTTAATCCGTTTATAATCTATTTATATAAATGCCTTAGAGATGACTTCTTGTCATACTTTGTTAGAAGTAAAATAGCCATTACATCTAATTTATATGTCTATGATGTCCCTATCACCAATGGCGAGGATGCACCGTGTTGCACGTATTTACTTTAAAAACGGTTGAATAATAAGGCAATAAAATATTTAAACCATTTGATCGTTATTAGTCAAAGTTTTTCACTACTTGCCTTTTTTTACGCTAGCATATATATATATATCGAAAGTTTTATGATAAACACTTCACTGCTTTAAATAAATGAATAAAAGCATTAGAAAAGGCAAATGACCTCCAAGATGCATTTCTGCTGAACTAACATATCCTTTCGCCAAGATTATTATATCTCTCAAATGTCTTCACCATCATTCATTATTTATTTATCCATTATATTTCATTCTGATTTAATCCACAAATTTATAACTCTTGTATGGCCTTAGTTAGGATTTATCGACTTTAAAATAAAAAAGTCAAAGTTATTACTTATTAATATTTAACTTTTAGGATAGTGATTATTTTATTATTCTTAATCCAAAATTAATTTTAATCTCAGTATATTTTATATTATAAATTCTAATCACACATGCTTTAATTTTAACTTTATTTCTTTTTTTCTACACATGCATAGTATTATATATATATATATATTATTTTAACTTCATTTCTTTTTTTCTACACATGCATAGTATTATATATATATATTTTTAAAATCTTTTGTCAAATATTGCACAATTTCAAAAAAATAAAAAAGTATATCTAAATATTTGGAGCTGAGAAAAGTTGGTATCTATTTATTCATCCATATTACGTGGCTAGTTAATATTATAAAAAAAGATGTTTCACAATTAAAACAACTTAATACAGTTTATTTATTTCCTTAAAATTTAATTTATACTTTAAAAAATACATTTTAAATTATAAAGTGGCAATTGAAATCAAAAATTTTCATTTTGTGATTTTTTTTTTATACATTATTTTATTAATGAAATAAATAATACAATTTCAATTAAAACTAAATAAAATCATTTACCCTTTTTTTTATTACTTAAATTGTCAGTTTTACTATTTTAAAATTCATATAAACAAATAATATATATATATATTATAATGGGACAGCCTATTTGATAGCCTTAGTTGAGGCACCAAATATAACAGAACGGCATTTAATCATCGCAGTTGATGTATTAATTGTAATATAATCAATTATATTTAATGTTTAGAAATCATTAACTTAATGCTTCACAGTTAGGTTCGCCAAATATAACAGAATGGATTATATTTAAAATCTAAGTTGGTCTTGTTAAATATAAAGAGATGATTAAATTCCTTAGAAAGAGGATACGCATTTCACTACAATCGGACTTTGGGTCTTCAAGTAGAATGCTAGAAATGAATCGATGAAATACTAAATCCATGATTATATATATCTTTATTATGCTAGCTCAATAATCTTTAAATAAGTTTAAATACAATTTAGACCAGGTCATCCATCTTTCATCCCTCTTTCAGTCACCATTATGCCACGATATTCAAACTCACGGAGAATTTGCAATTAGCTCTTTTCAGGAATAATTTCAAAACAAGTTATTTCATATGCCTTTATATAAGCATTAATTATAACTATTATTCATATGATATTTATAATACTAGCATATATATAATATAATTCAATAATGATTAGACAAAGAGATCAAGTTAACAAATCAATATTTAATAAACAATAAAAAATATAATAGAATAGATAATAAAATATTAATAAATAAATACGGATAAATTTTATCATTTTAAAAGAATATTAATAAATGATATTTTTTTATTTAATACCCTATGATAAAACTCAATACTATAATAAACTTTCAAAAATTAAAGAAAATAGCTTAAATTAACAGATATATAAAAACAATATCTGGGTTCAAAAATTAATAATTTATGTAACTTATTAATTTATTTATCGTTCTTATTTATATGCTTCACAATTACCCATATATAAGTATTATTTGCCATTGTATAACTTATATATTATATGTATTTTTAATAAATAAAAATACATTAAACGTTTACAATATTACGTAGTAAACACAATATAATCCTGTTTAAGATATCTGTCAAATAATAACTATTTTTTATATCCCTTGTCTAATTTGATGAATTATGTTAAGCTTTCAATTAATTATATTTAATAATAAATATAATTTTCCTTTTAAGATATATATGATGCGATGCCAAATTTAAAATAAAGATAATAATAATAATAATAAACATATTAAAATAATATAAGCATTATTATAATATATATAAATAAATAATAAAGGAAACTTATTTATAAGAGAGTTGAGAGTAGATATTGAAGTCTATAGTTCATCATCCCAATGAAGATCTCTTACGAAGCATATCACCAATCCATTGGTACAATGATGATTCCATTTATCCTTAAACGATAAACTGTTAATAACATCCAATGACCGGATTAATGTGAAATAAAATAAATATTCTTCAAATGTAGATGTTCTTAATCTTCATTTCTCTATTATCACTAGATGTTCTAAATATTCAATATTTCAAAATATTTTAAAATAGCATGCAAGGTTGGTTTTGAAACCTTTACGATATAAAGCTGTTTTACTCAAAACACATTGTTTTATCTTATATATATATAATTATCTTAAATTTATATATATCCGAAGAATCATGGAAGTATTAAAACAACGTAGTTTCCAAAAAACTTAAACAGACATTCTTTTCTTTTATATTGCTATTCCTTTAAGATTGAGTAGAAAATTAAATATATTTTCCTAGCAGACTTTTAATCCACAAATTATTTTAATTTGGAAAAGTTAATATTTAAATTCCAATCGTTAAATAGTAGTATTGATAAAAGAAAAATGCTATTTTTAAAGAGAAAAGATTTTCTTTTTCTTTCGTTTTTTTTTTATCAAGAGAACGAACGAATCTGCTCGTGTGTTATATACAAGTTCATGCTTAACTCAACTATCAATTGTTCCACTGACATTAAGATTTAATAATAAAATAAAAAAAATATATAAGTATTTATTCTTAACTTCAAATCTGGCATTTTACTCAAAAGCTTAAGGTATGTATTATTTAAAACTTAAATGTATATATAAATAGTACATATATGTTACATAATAAAATAGTCAAATAAAAATTTATATTTATAAATAATTTCACAAGAGATAAAACACGTTAGACCAATAATAATAACTGTAAGTTACTATTATATTTCCCCTTCCCTTCAGAAATTTAAAATTTTAATTTAAGTTAAAATTTTAAACACTTACAACTATTTTAGTATATTCTTATAGTTTAATTGCATTTATAGTTGGATTTTATGAAGGGTTGAATTTTTTTTTTTTTAACTGTTATATCTTCCTAATACTTGGGCTATTTTATTCTTGTGATAATGATCAAAAATAAAAAAAATTAAGGACTTTGATGGGTTAATATTTTTTTATATAAAAAAAAATAATAAAAAAAAAATAATAATGTGTTTCCTTCTTGGACCACAAATATATTTACTAGCCTTATTCCTGCTTCTTTAAGACTTATGGATTTGAAAAGGACTAAATAAATACTACAGTATCCTTTTATAAATATGAATTGACTCTATGGTTTTAATTATTTTAAGGCATTAAAGAATACCCTCACCAAAGCTAATGTTTTTAACAATACTTCTCTTTACATTGTTCACTATTATTATTATTATTATTATTTATACAACCGTATGGTTTACACTGCCCAATTCTTATCTTGGTCTTCACCTCATTTCTTTATAAAACATTATAAGCAGCCAAAATATGGTTTTAAAATTCGTGAATTGTATGTACCACAAATCTCTTCTTCTTGGTTAATCCAAAATGCATTTGGACCTGCCCTTTTAACGATAGTATAAGGTCCTTCATATGTATTGAAGAATTTATGGTATTTATTCTCCAATGGTTTGCTGGGATGGAAAGTCTTTATCAAAACTTTATCTCCAACTTTAAATTCATAAATACATTTTTTTTTATTCTGACTTCTATTATTTGCCATTTTAACAAGTTGTTTATGAGCTTGTAAAATATCATTTTCTCCATTTATTTTGGGTTCATTAATAATAGGTTTATATTTTTTAAGTAATATAGGTATCCTGTAGATTCATTTAAACTCCAATTGATATAGTCTACTACACATTTTGCCTGCTTTACCCAACCCTTGTGCTCCTCTTCTAAATAGGTCCTAAACAAACGTCCAAGCTCCCGCATAATATGTTCACATGGATTTGATTGTGGATTCCTAATAGAGATTAGCACATATTTTATTTTTGATATATCTACCCATTTCTTCCATTCCTTAGATAGAAAATGTGTACCATGATCAGTTAGTATTGTTTTCGGCTTTCCTATCATTGGAAATTGGAGAGTACTCAATACTTTGATTGTATGTTTAGCATTGGCTTGGGGTATCGGGTAAGCAGCAACATATTTGGAAAAGAGATCATAAGTGACTAATAAATATTTTTGTTTGTTGAATGGAGGCAAAGGCCCATAATAGTCAATTGCTAAGATCTCATTTGGTCTTTCTGGAATGAGAGAATTAATTGAATTAATATAATTTTGGTTTACTGACTTAGCTCTTAAGCAAATTAGACAATCCTGGAGTGATTTCAAGATTTCTTTATACATTTTTGGCCAGTAAAACCAATTCTTAATGGTATGTTCTGTCTTATGAGCACCATAATGCCTGTATAGACAGTGTATGTATTTTATGAGTGGGTCACGTAAAGACTTTGGTATTATTGTCCTCCACTCATCAACGTTATCATTCACTTTATATAGTAAGACCTGTTGTTCTAATTTTAAATGGTTAAGATCTTTAGGTGCATCCAAAACTTCCTCCCCTAATAAAACTTTTATAATTGGGTTTAATTCTGGGTCATTAAATTGTATCTCTGGTAAGTTTTCCAACTCGTTCTCTACATTACTATCAGCCATCACATTGACATTTGTAATGTAGACATTGTCTACCATCAAATGATTTTGTTCTGACCTACATAGATTTTGACTAAGCACATCAGCAACGATATTCTCGGATCCTTTGCAATAATGCACAGTGTAATTAAATTCCTGTAGTAGTAAACTCCATCTAACTAGACGACTATTAGTCAGATAACTGATTCAGGAATTCAAGGCTTTTGTGATCAGTGATCACTATCACCTCTGATCCGAGTAGCATTTGTCGAAATTTTTGGAAAGCCCAGACTAATGCTAGTGCTTCCTTCTCTGTAACCGTGTAATTTATTTCTGGACCTTTCAAGAGCCGGCTAATAAAATAGAGGACACCTGGTTGGCCATCCTCTTGGATTTGGGACAGTGTTACCCCTAATCCAAAACCACTACTATCTGTTTGAACAATGAATGGTTTATTAAAATCAGGGAAAGCTAACATAGTTAACTTTAAAAACCCTGTTTTAATATTCTCAAATGCACGGTCTTGTTCTTCAGTCCATTTCCAACATTCAACTTTTTTAATCAATTTTAGCAATGGTTCCATGTGGTCTGAGAACTTCTGATAGAAACGGTTATTAAAAATTACATAGGCCTAAAATTGATCTAATTTGTTTTCGAGTAGATGGTTTAGGAAAGTTTTGAATGGCAGAGATCTTCTCTGGATGAGGTCTTATCCCATTGCAACCAACAATATGACCTAAGAAGACTACTTGGTTGGAAACTAAAGTACTCTTCTTGAAGTTAATTTTTATACCTTTCAGAAAACACTCTTTAAAAAATATAGATAAATGTTGAAGGTGTTCTTCAACTGTGGTGGATGCAATAATTACATCATCCACATAAATAATTATGATTTGTTTTACCTCAGGAGATAAAGTCTTATCCAAACACCTGATTAGACCTGCACCACTATTTATTAATCCAAATGGCATCCTATTAAATTGGTATGTAAAACCTTCATAACAAAAAGCAGTATATTGGCGATCTTCTGGATGAAGTTCAATCTGCCAATAGCGGGAGGTTAAATCGAAAGTGGAAAATACCTTCTTGTTTCCAAATTTCATGAATAATTCATGTATGGGCGGTGGTATATTTCTGTCTGGGACAGTAATTTTATTTAGTTGTCTAGCATCTAAACAAAATCTCATCGACCCATCTTTCTTCTTCACAGTTACTACTGGATTACAGTAAGGTGAAGAGCATTTGGAAATGATTTCCCAATCCAGCATTTTATTAATTTGCTTAGATATATCTTCCCAATATTGGTATGGAATAGGATATGATTTAGATTGAAATGGTTGATCATGAATTAATCTAATTCTCTGTTGGAATCCCTTTATCACTCCTGGTATGTCTGAGAAAATAGAATTAAATTCTCTTATAACAAATCGTAATTTTAATATATCATCACTTCCAAGCAAGTTGGATTCTGCGAGTTTACTCTCTAAAAGTGTTTCTGGAATGCTAGATGTTATAGAGTCAACTTCAATTTGATCATATCTTGGAAGCAATGTCATCTCTAAGACTTCATCATTAATTTTAACTGTTTTATTACAGAAATCAATTACACAAGTGTTCAAATGTAGGAAGTCTGCCCCTAAAATAACATTATGAATCAAACCATTCAAAATTAAAAATACATGATAGAGAGTTGTTTGGCCGATTTTAATCTCAACCCAAATTTGTTTTTGGATTAACTTAGCTTTTCTACTGTTAGCCATGGTAACCTGCATAGATTTCAGTGGTAAAATTTTGATATTAGGATTTATTGCTAAAATCTTTTGGTAAAATGTCTCTGATATCACAGAAATTTGGCTATCAGAATCTAATAATGCCTTAACCAGCAAGCTCTCAAACAAAACTTCTATCATAGGGCAACTTTGTAAAACAAAATTTGGTGTTTTATCTTCCCATGAACACATCATGTTAGTGATTTCTCGTGTAAAAGATTGATTCAAGTTCCTCATTGGGTATTTGGTTTCTTGAGGTGAGGAACATTTCCTCAAGTACCCTTTTAGTTTGTTTTATGTGAATCTATAGATATATCTTTACTACATCCCGATTTTGGGGAATTTCTTGGATTATTAGAAGAAGTTTTTTTTTACTTTATTTAAATTATCACGATTTATTTTGGGAGAGGGGTCATAAGGTATATTCCTTTAAGATGTTTTTCCCTTCCAATAATTGGTATTTCTATTATTTTTCCTTCTATTATAAAATATTGTATTGATTGAAGCTTCCTCCTTTTTTTTTATCAGGTAATCTAATTGATAAATTGGTTTGATTCATATCAATACTATTTAAAAGTTTTACTATTTGTTATATTTTTGTTATATTGGTACACAATAATGATTGTTCTATTTTAAGTGGTAAATTTCTTTTTATTATTCTAATCATTTCACCTTCACTTAAATGATAAGTATTAAGTGTTCTTAATTTTGTTATTTGACGGCGAAAGAATTTGGTCAAGGTTTCTCCAGGTGTCTGTTTATACTTATCTTGGAATATTTGGTACAATAAAGCCTCTTGTTTATCTCTATTCCAAAAATTTTTAATTAATAACTCTTGATATTCCATATAAGTAGATGGAGTTTGTGATAAAGACTCCCACCACATCAATGCATGTCCTTGTATGTGACTATATGCAACGATCACTTTTTCTCCTGATAAACTACGGTTAATGGAAAAATAAAGATTAAGGCTTCTAATATGTTCTATCGGAGATTCATTATGAGATCCTTTGAATATTTTTAACCTAACAAATTGGTTAATTGTGCTACTTGGTATTGAATTGTTGTATACCTTTTGTTTTTCTAAAACATTCAACTGAGAAGTTGATGTTTGATTTTCATGATTTATCCTATAAGTATTTAAGTTTAACCCTTCTAATTCAAAATTACTAGGATAATTTTCAACTTCAGGCATTATATGATACTGAAAATTTTATCTATCACCAGAGTCAATTACTTGTTGTGGATCTTTTTGAATGACCTCCAAATGATTTTCACCATGATTTTGTTCTTGATTATAACTATAAGTATTTACATTATTTTCAACCTGATGCATTTCTATAGTTGGTGTTCTTTTACATATCTGTGTTTCAATAACCAAAAATCTACTATCAGTTGATTCCTTTATTTTATTTACTCTATTCCAAGTTTCAGTAGTATCTTTCCTTAATTTTTCCAATACATTTTTGTCTATATTTGTATTAATTTCTATTGAATTCATTTTATTTTCTAAAGTTTTAAGTTGATGATCAATAGTCTCCAATACATTATTCTGAGATTCTACCTCATTATTATGTTTAGTAGATAGTTGATCTATTCTTGCTTGTGTTTGTTGTCTATCTACTTGGATTTCATTCCATATTTTATTTTGTTCTTCTTTTACTTGATCCCTAAAAATTCCTTGATTTTTATACATTTCATCACATTTAACATTAAATTTATCTATTATGTCACCTTGGAACTCACTAAACCGTTGTTGACATTTTGAATTATTTTCATCAATTTCATTCTTTAAATCATTTAATGCTTGTTTAATTTCTATGTTATCTTTTTTAACATTATCCACATTTAAATTTAATTGTTGGATTTTTGTAGATAGTTTATTTTCAATTCCTGTTATTTCAACCTTCAAATCATTTTTTAAACTATCTAATTTTTTACTATTATTATCCAATTTTTGATTCAAATCACTTTTTAAACTATTAATATTATCATCCAATTTTTGATTCAAATCACTTTTTAAATCATCTAATTTATTCATAATCATTTGTAACATTTGCTGAATTGTTCCAACATTAGATGATTGACTAATCTCAATTGTAGATGATTGATTTAAACCTTCATCAACTATATTTTGTGTATGAGATAACACTTGATCTAAACTCGGTGTTTGTTGAGGGTATTCAATTATGGTTGTAAAACCCCCAGGTGCTTGTACTAATGATGATTGTTCTATAATATTACTATCATCACTTAGTTCACTTTGCAAATCATCTTGCATTTGACTAGAGCATTTAATATCTTTGTTTGAAAATATTTTCCCACTTTGCAGCATAACAAATTTTAACTTAATTCAAATATTACTTAAGTGTATATATATTTTTATAACCAAAATATTATATCGTAAAGTTCTCTACCACCCCATGCTATTTATATATACTTATGATGTTCTAATAATATATGTGTATATTTTTAAACGTCTATGTCTATATAAAACTTTATCCCACTCAACTCTTGTTTAAAACATAATTTAATAATTAGTTATTTAAATATTGATCTCTCTAAATCATATTATATATATTACCATTTTTTTTTATTTATATTAATCTTGCAATTATAAATATCATATATAATGAATCGAAATTATAGATTCAATGCCTAAAACGTTGCACACCAGATAAAACGCAGTCTACAGGGTATGAGATTTAATTAATTGAAGCCCCTAACATTTGGGTCTCCAGATATAATGGGACAGCCTATTTGATAGCCTTAGTTGAGGCACCAAATATAACGGAATGGCATTTAATCATCCCAGTTGATGTATTAATTGTAATATAATCAATTATATTTAATGTTTAGAAATCATTAACTTAATGCTTCACAGTTAGGTTCACCAAATATAACAGAATGGATTATATTTAAAATCTAAGTTGGTCTTGTTAAATATAAAGAGATGATTAAATTCCTTAGAAAGAGGATACGCATTTCACTACAATCGGACTTTTCGGTCTTCAAGTAGAATGCTAGAAATGAATCGATGAAATACTAAATCCATGATTATATATATCTTTATTATGCTAGCTCAATAATCTTTAAATAAGTTTAAATATAATTTAGACCAGGTCATCCATCTTTCATCCCTCTTTCAGTCACCATTATGCCACGATATTCAAACTCACGGAGAATTTGCAATTAGCTCTTTTCAGAAATAATTTCAAAACAAGTTATTTCATATGCCTTTATATAAGCATTAATTATAACTATTATTCATATGATATTTATAATACTAGCATATATATAATATAATTCAATAATGATTAGACAAAGAGATCATGTTAACAAATCAATATTTAATAAACAATAAAAAATATAATAGAATAGATAATAAAATATTAATAAATAAATACGGATGAATTTTTTATCATTTTAAAAGAATATTAATAAATGATATTTTTTATTTAATACCCTATGATAAAACTCAATACTATAATAAACTTTCAAAAATTAAAGAAAATAGCTTAAATTAACAGATATATAAAAACAATATCTGGGTTCAAAAATTAATAATTTATGTAACTTATTAATTTATTTATTGTTCTTATTTATATGCTTCACAATTACCCATATATAAGTATTATTTGCCATTGTATAACTTATATATTATATGTATTTTTAATAAATAAAAATACATTAAACGTTTACAATATTACGTAGTAAACACAATATAATCCTGTTTAAGATATCTGTCAAATAATAACTATTTTTTATATCCCTCATCTAATTTGATGAATTATGTTAAGCTTTCAATTAATTATATTTAATAATAAATATAATTTTCCTTTTAAGATATATATGATGCGATGCCAAATTTGAAATAAAGATAATAATAATAATAATAAACATATTAAAATAATATAAGCATTATTATAATATATATAAATAAATAATAAAGGAAACTTATTTATAAGAGAGTTGAGAGTAGATATTGAAGTCTATAGTTCATCATCCCAATGAAGATCTCTTACAAAGCAAATCACCAATCCATTGGTACAATGATGATTTCATTTGTCCTTAAACGATAAACTGTTAATAACATCAAATGACCAGATTAATGTGAAATAAAATAAATATTCTTCAAATGTAGATGTTCTTAATCTTCATTTCTCTATTATCACTAGACGTTCTATATATTCAATATTTCAAAATATTTTAAAATAGCATGCAAGGTTGGTTTCGAAACCTTTACGATATAAAGCTGTTTTACTCAAAACACATTGTTTTATCCTATAAATATATATATATAATTATCTTAAATTTATATATATCCGAAGAATCACGGAAGTATTAAAACAACGTAGTTTCCAAAAAACTTAAACAGACGTTCTTTTCTTTTATATTGCTATTCCTTTAAGATAGAATAGAAAATTAAATATATTTTCCTTGCAGACTTTTAATCCACAAATTATTTTAATTTAGAAAAGTTAATATTTAAATTCCAATCGTTAAATAGTAGTATTGATAAAAGAAAAATGCTATTTTTAAAGACAAAAGATTTTCTTTTTCTTTCGTTTTTTTTTTTATCAAGAGAACGAACGAATCTGCTCGTGTGTTATATACAAGTTCATGCTTAACTCAACTATCAAATGTTCCACTGACATTAAGATTTAATAATAAAATAAAAAATATATATAAGTATTTATTCTTAACTTCAAATCTGGCATTTTACTCAAAATCTTAAGGTATGTATTATTTAAAACTTAAATGTATATATAAATAGTACATATATGTTACATAATAAAATAGTCAAATAAAAATTTATATTTATAAATAATTTCACAAGAGATAAAACACGTTAGACCAATAATAATAACTGTAAGTTACTATTATAATATATATAGTCAACATCATTATCATTTTCAACAATTATCATTTCATTGCAGGATGAAGGTGTCTCCACATTTAATCCAGTTATTCTTATCTTTAGCTTTCATTCTACACAACCCACCAATAAACCTTCTTATTTCATCCATTCATCCCAAATGTATTCGCTTTCTAAATCGTTTACAATGTTTAAAACTTCAACTATCTATTATTATCTCTTTTAGCAAAGTGTTGAGCACAGATTCATTTCAGTTTCTTTTTTTTTAACTATGTCAATGATACTGTTCTATCAACTGCATATTTCTGTTTTGATCTCTTTTTGTTATTATTTACATATATTTCTCAATACTTTATTAAATGTTTTTTTTAATTGTTTAGTATCCAAGTTTCAGGTCCATAAGTAAGAAAGAGAAAAACATATTTAGTAAAATATTTTGTTTTCAAATGTATAGCCTCTTTCTTTTAATATTATATTATTTTCATCAAAAAAGAACTCATTACAAGTTTAATTCTATGATTAATATCATCCGTTATGCTTCCATAAGTAGTAATAATTCGATGTAAATTTTTGTAATTGTTAACTTCAAATTTAACATTATCAATATTTATTTTATTTAATTCTATTTTCTTACTTTTATTTAATAACTCAAAACATTTTGTGAGGCCCTTAAGTATTATTTACAAAAATAATTATATCATTTCAAAATCTAATGACTTAAATAACTTCCACTAATTCTCTTAGCTTTGCATTTTAATTCACAAAATACTTATTCTGATATGGCTACAAAGCATGTACAACCATCTTAATATTAATTTCTTTTACTGATGCATTTTGATAATATTCTTCAAAACATGATGATATCTTGTATCTGGATCTATATCTTGATGATTCAATGCTTTAATCATTGAATAATTTTTAAAATTTACAAATCCAAAACATAATGTTAATTCATATTTCTTGATTTTTTTTTTATAACCTTTCTCAATACTTTAATGTGATCTAATGTTCTTAAATCACTTTTAATATCAGTTTGTTTGTTTTTTTTTTTGGATTGGTTAAAATTAATTGTAATTTTCCTGGTAAAAAAATTGTAAAGAATTGATAAAAATCCCACTGGTCTTTTTCATTGTCATTCTAATTATCAATATTAGTACTTCATTCTTCTAATTATCTGATGTGTTTTTATTTTTATACATTTTGTATATAAGTTTGTTAATAACTTTTCAATTTCTTCATTTGCTTGTTATATTATACTGATTATAATTCCACCAATTCCTGGAGCATTTTTATTCTTCATAGATTTAATTGAATATCTCACTTCTTCATTTAAAATGATGGACATTTTAGAATATGTAGTAATTGTAGAGGAAACATTTTCATGTTATTTATTATAATATAATTCTAATGCTTTATGGAATACTTTCATACATTTCATAATATAATCTCTCTTTTTAATAATAGTTCCATCTTTCTTTTTATTGCAAAAATAAGTTTCCTGCCAATACCAATATGTGGTTTTACACTTTTGATATTTTTTTTTCTTCTATAGTATTTCTTGCTATTTCACATGTATATATTTTTTATATTGTTATTAATTCTTCTTCATAAAATTTTACAAAATTCTAGATATTCAATCTTTCTTAATGAATCTTTATATATATTGTAACCTTGTTTACTCCCTATAAAATAGATAGTTTGTTATTGGTGATATTTTGAAAAAAATTTAATTTTTATAAGATTGAAATAAATTATATTAATATACTATTCTAGGGCATACCTGATATATATATATATATATATATATATCATATATATATATATATATATATCAGTATATATATATATATATATATATATATATATATATCAAAATACAGTACAATTTATATAAATTATATTCTTTTAGAAGTACTTTCGACTATACACTTTGTAGTCTTTATCAACTATATATATTGTAACATAAATTAACTTAGATCAAAGATAATTACCATACTTGGATAGTAGCTATAAGCTATTGAACAAATATATTAAAATATTATTGGATTAAATGAAACATATTTCTATAATTGGATTTCTGAAGATATCATAATATCAACAATTAGAAATAATACTGCCTGGAGACTAGTCATTTAAGGTGTCTGGCCTATTTCAAACCCTAGTTACACAGGCATTGTATCATCAATAAACAAGTAGAAACCATAAACAAATTATTAAGAATAAACTATTATAACTCAGGAAATGACATCAAGTGGATGAGTATACTGGTAACTCAATAAACAATCTTCTCAGGTATACAGACAGTAGATTTTATCCACTTTTATCTCTTGGTTTGATGTCAAGTGCATATTTAAGTAAATAACAAGTGAATATGGTCTAGCAGGACGCCACTAGATTATCTGAACCTAGATACAGTTATATCTTATAACCTTTTCACATGTACTGGGTTTGAAACCCTTTTTGGTACTTTATTTCTAATAAAAATGGAGGATTTTGCTTTTAGACCCATATCACTGTATGCAATAACATTTAGGTAAACATAAAACATCTTTAAACTAAAGTGGAGTATATAAATTCATCAGACAGAAATCATTTCCTAGATCTTAACATAATAAATGATTTCAATATCTTTATAAGTTTTACTAGCTCAGATTATACTATTAATTTAGGATGGAAATTCACTCATCCTGGCATAACATAGATGATGGAATGGTGGTTATAATATTTATTCATGAATGTCAACTAAATACCATGAATTCATTATTTATTTATGACCTTTAAACATTTATCTAGCTCATTAATTCAAACGTGATGATGATGATGATGATAATGATAATGATAATGACAATAATTGATTATCTGGCAATCATAATATTAATTCTGAATTCTTCCCCCTTTGCCGTCAAATATATATAATGTATTTCAAATTGGATACTAAGTTTGCTAAGTTTTCAATTCACATTAAAATATTTCTTAAAAAAAAATATTCACTCTTTTTTTCTCTCTCTTTTCGCTTTTGCACACATACTTTTATAATCTAACATGTAAAGTAGAATGATTAAGACTAAATGTTAGTAGAATTGGAAAGAGCAAGTTTTCCAGAAACAAGTTTTTAGATTACTTTTCTCCCCCTCCCTTCTACGCTCTGAAACGCTATATTTTCCTAAAACAAAATAATCTAATATTTCCAATGTTATATGTCAATTATTCTCACACACACCCAACCACACATGTAACAAGTTAATATATTGCTGTGTATGTGCATGTTTTATCCCCATAATAACCAAATATTATTTAAAAACAAAACAATAATACAAAAAAATTATTGTACATATTAATAACATTTCATAACTTTATATTAATATACAATAATACCCTTTAGAAAATATTTCATTATTAAGCTGGGTATACATAAAATTATTACTCAAGGTTATAATTATTATTATTGAAGAAAACTATGATTTTAATTGATTTTGGGTTGTGTTAAAGTTCTGAGAAACAAAATAAAAAACTTAATTTCTAAAATTTTAGAATAGTCTTTGATATAATAAAAAGAAAATATATAGTAAAAGTTCATATTACCTGTCCCATGGGTTCAAACTTAGCTTGTTTAATGTTCATATTTCTGCAGCAATCAATTTCCTTCTGCAGTTTTTGCTGGAATGATTTCTTTTTCTTGAGGCTTGTAATTATTTAACAGTGATGATGATATTATTTGTCACTGTAACTCTTTATCCCTTCCTTGTAAAGCATAATTCTTCCATAAGAGTATATCAGTTGTTCTCTCATTTGCAATTTCTTTTACTGAGTTTAAATTCAGTCACTGGAATAATTGCACTAGATGATTAAATTTTTACTAGATTATTTAATACTTATCCATCAATTAATCATTTTCCTTCAGCATTCAAATGCAGGTGAATGTTTCCTTGCTTAAAATATTGAATTTTTCTTAATCAGTCATCAGGTGTATAATATTTTAATTTAAGACAAGACATTTTTCTTTTCTATATGATATGCTAGTTCTGAGATGAATCAGGAATTTCCCCAGATGAAATATATTTTTATTTTAACTTGCCATTCTGTGTTCACTCTTCAATAAAAAAACAACAACTTTATATTAAAATGATTTTTAAAATTGATATTTGAAGAATTAAAATGCTTGCTTCATTAATTTCAATATTTTTAAAAGTCTCTCCTACTGATTTTTCACAGACTGGTTTTTATAGTTTTTTTTTTTTTGTTTTTTTTAGCTAACTTGTTTAATTAGATTCCTAGTGTAACTTTCTCTGGAAATATATTTAAAATCACACTACCTTGATTTTTCAGACTAATCTTGTTTTGAAGAAAAAATTATCCTAAGCGTTTCTTGTCTCACTTGGCTGTTAAAATTTGCACTACTATAATATTCAATCTCTTCTCTTTGAAGATTTCTAGCTGGATTTCTGAGTCTTGAGAAATACAGATACAAACAAAAAACTCTTATAGCAAAACCTTTGAGCAAGTAAAAAAAAAATAATCTAACAAAATTGTTTTTCTTTTTCTTTAACATTTTTAATATGTGTAAATGTAATTTATTTATGCCATACACTCACACACACTGCCATTCATATCGTTTATAAAACTGGCATATTACAACAATCTAAATGTTTTTTTAGAAATTATAATTTTAATATCTAAAATCAAATTCTTACTTTCAAATCGCAAACTATAACTCTTAAACCCCAAATTATAATCATAGATAAACAGAATAGAAACAGATAATAATAAAATAGAAATAGAATAAAATATTAGAATTTAGCAAATGCAGGCTAGCTTTGAAGAGAGTTTAATATTTGAAATATACAATAATAATTAAACAGCTTACACACACACACTGCCTATATATGTGTTACTACTTTACTTTAAAAAAAAAATTAAATATTGAACAACTAAATGTGTGTATTATTTTTTTTGTGTTTTTATCAACACACAAACAAATAAAGAGCATAACTGTTGCCCCACTCTCTTTCTGTCTTAAGCTTTTAGAACTGGATCTTGTAGGGTTTAAACTTGGGTGCCCTACAGCTTCCTTTACTAGATAAAATTGCGATGATGATTTTTGTTCCACATTTTCTTTCATGCACATTACTACAAATTTAGCCACTGACTAAATTGTAATGGCAGAATATATTACTACATATGTATGTTCAAAATATGTTAATTATATTTTTATTTAGATTATCATATATTATTTTGAGATTATAACAACTTTATAATGATTGATGTTTCAGTATGACATGAGTGTAGGCATAGTTAATTTGTGCAAATGACATTATCATATCCTTAATTACATTTTCATTATTTCTTACATTTACCTAAAATAATGTATTATTTAGATTTGGTAATTTTATATTGATTTTGTTAATAGGATAAAAGTAAAATATGATTTGTTAAACGTAAAAGTGGTTTAAATTAAGTTTTATTTCGTTTATTTAATTGATCAGTTATAAATTCTTCCAATATCTTATTTCAAAAAATATTGCAATTAATTAGAATTCATTTGAATAAGACCAGCATCTCTAACAAAATGTTTTTTTTTAATATTTTAAAAACAAATATTTCAAAGTAAATACAACAATAATTTTAAGCCTGATCGTTTAAAAATAAAATACATTTTTTTTGTTTCAAAATAAAATTAATATATTTTACATTTACATATATCTTTAATAATATTATGATTTTTAAAAAATATAGATATGACTTAAATTCACAAAATAATCCAAACATACATGCACATATATTCCCATACTTGAGATTGTGATTTATTTGAAATGTGCAAATAGACAAAATATTATTGTAACTTTTATTAAACAAATACATCTTTAAATTTATATGTAATTTTATAACAAGATTTTAAGTTTAATGTATATTATTTTTAATAGGTTAAAAAATAAATAAATTGTAAATTGCTAATTTGTATTGGGTGTATCTTATAATAATTTTAACATTAAGATAAACATCACTTGACAACTTTAAACATCATGATAATAATTGATTTAAATATATACATAATAATGCATATTCAAATTTAATTCAGGTGGTACATAAAAATGAAAACAGATCAGTTTCTAAATATTTTAATTTTTCTGAATATTGGAGGATACTTTTTTTTTCATGAGAGCAGAAGCAGAAGAAAATTTTTTTTATTATTTTTAAATTTAAGATGTTACATTCTCATGTTATGAATATAGGTACTATCACATCCTTGAATTACATAATTTTCTAGGGATTTGTTGTTTTTTTGTTTGTTTTTTAGATAACTGTTTTTTGTGTTCTATTTTTTTGCTTTATTACATGTTGTTGTTTTTTTATATGTGAACTAGTAAAATATGTACAGTGATTTTTTTTAATATACAATAGTATGTGTAAACTTTTTAATATATAATAATATATGTATGGTTTTAGTTTTTTTTTAAAAGTTTTTTTGAAAGAGTTTTTTGTAAACTTTTGTAATTTTTTTGTGCAAGGTTTTTGTGTAGAATTATTAATATTGTACATACATTTATTAAAATAATTTTTAATTTGTGTTTCTAAATTTGTTAATTTTATTTTTGTAGGGTTTTGTAAAGTTTTATAAGTATTTTATAAAAATTTTATAAAAATGTAATTACTATTTTTTTTTTGTTTTAAAACAATAAGAATGAAATATTTATCAGTCGGTTGATTACAAAGAATTGTTGTATAAGAAATGTATTATAAGTAGAGGAGATTTTGTAAGGAAATGTTTTTAAAAAAGAATTATGAAGAAAAAAAATTAACCTATAGGAATCAACTTTGTTATCTGACATGTGAATGTTTTAATTTTTTAATATTTAAATTTTGGAAATAGCCATTTTGCTGTGCATTATGATGAAAGTCAGTGTGTTGGTGGAAATATTAAACCAGCTTTGTAAAGAAGTAATTGTTCGTTTTTTTTTCTTTTATATATATGTGTCTGTAACTGAAACAGAAGTAACTATTTTTCAATGTGTTTTTATGTAACTTAAACTATTAGAACACTGAGTGATACCACCTGTTTCTATAGCAGTTAGTTATTTATGTAATTTTAAATGATAGAAAGAATTTGATTTATTATATATATATATATATATATATATATATATATATATATATATATATATATATATATATATAGGCTAACCATTTAAATATTCAGAAGTCTTAATTTTAACAACTTCCAAATATAAAAAGTTAGATTTGTTTAATGAATATAATAATAAATAATTAAAATTCAGATAAATAGAATTAATATAAATAAAGTATTAAAATACAGAGTGATTATATATATATTTAAATTGATAAAAAATCAAGTCAGATGACCTAATTTTAATAAAGCTCGTATTTACAAATGTTATATATAGAGTAAGTTAAAAACAAACTCTTAACAAGCTTCAAATTACCCTCAACCTCAGACCGCAGTTTCTGCATCTACCATCATCAGTGAGGTGTTAGGGAATAAAAATACTAAAACTAGTCTAGCATTTTATCAATGCCTAACTATTGAGAAGAAAATGTGAAACTTTCAGACATTTAAATGACCAAAAATCCAGCTATCTAACTCAAATACTATTTGAGTTAGATAGCTGGATTTTTGGACATTTAAATGTCTGAAAGTTTCAGATTTTCTTCTCAATAGTTAGGCATTGATAAAATGCTAGACTAGTTTTAGTATTTTTATTCCCTAACACCTCACTGATGACGGTAGATGCAGAAACTGCGGTCTGAGGTTGAGGGTAATTTTGAAGTTGTTAAGAGTTTGTTTTTAACTTACTATATATATATATATATATATATATATATATATATATATATATATATATATATATATATATATATATATATATATATATATATATATATAAGCAGAAGTATTTAAACTTAGGATTTTTTAGTCTATATTTGTCTTCCACTCCATCCCAAGCAATTGATACACACAACCATGCATATGCAAAAGATAAAGGATCCCCAATATATTCAATACTTATCAGTTGAGAGATTATTATCTGGCCCACTGATGAGTGCTTTTTTTGCATGAAATACATATATTTATAAACATTTATTTTTTGCATGTATATAGTTCATGTGTGTCAGTTGCTTGAGAAAAAGTTGACAATAAATATAGACTGAAAACTTTTAAGTTCTAATCCCTTTACTTACATATATAAAAAAAATTCAGTATAAGTACATTATATATATGACTTCAAATCTCTAAAATCATACCTATATACATTTGTTTTGTTTAAAAACATTGAAAATAAATATTGCATCTTTTTTTTAATTCGAATAAAATTGTATGTATGCACTCAAAAAATGTGATATTTAGTGAATACCATTCATTCCTGAGAGTGTTAAAGTTTTATTTTGTGCATATGAAAACTCCATGCCAATCAATCTTCAGTTACCTTTTTAAGACTAATATAACAATAAACATCTATCTCTAATATAAGTAAATAGTGAAACATGTCATACCTCTTGATTTGATCTTTGGACATATCTTTCATTAAACTATAGTATCTCAAACATGTTATTCTTTCTGTTTGTATCAATGATTTCTAGATTACTTAGAATCTTTAAGCACTCAATATTTAACTTTCTTTTATCAAGATAATTGCTGTCACCTTTCATCAACCTTTCAATCTTCTGACAATGGTAAATAACAAAATCTAAATGTTTTATGATCATACCAATGCATTTATAAAATATATTACTTTATTATTTTATTTTATAATTCTGAACTCAAAGATTTTTAATATCAGAATATGTTAGTTCTCACAAAAAGTGTGTATCACCATTCTAGTCCTTCTATATATTTCATATTCACAATGAATTTTTTTGGTCAATTGATTTATCAAAAGTTTCAAAAGGATCCATCTATTCATTCATTTCAATTCTTAACCTAATGGAGATAATAACGTGATTTTGATTTTGTATTACCACAATTGTTTAAAAGTTGATTATATTTAATCTTTCACACACTCAAATAATGCTAATAAAATCTATTTTATATAAAATAACATTCTCATTTATATAATTTGTAGTAAAAATTTAGAATTAAATAAAGATTATTTTTGAGTTAATGTTATATTTTTACTATCAGAAGATGGCTAATATTTTTTTTTCATAATGAGATCAATACAAGTGCTTCAATAATGTGTTTCATATAAAATTCATCTTTTAATATAATGAAATTTATAATTTATCTTTAATTGTCTATTTAATTTAATTATAAATTGGAATTAATTAAATCTATTTCACAAATATTTTTTGAAGACAAATAAAAATTAAACATAAATAATTTTCTACATTTTTTTATTTACATTATTTAATAATTATTATAAAAAAACATGACATGAATTCAAGCTATAAAACATATTAAAGGAAAAATATATATATAAAGATAATAAAGTTAACATTTTATTATATTTTTAGAAAGAATTTATAATTAAACTTTTATGACTATATGCATTAATAATTTTAATCATAGATTATTTTTATTTATTGCAATCTATCAGGGGTAAATTATGAAGTTATATTATGAGATATTGCATTGCAATTGATAAAATTAGAACTATATTCTTTCTCTCAACCACCTCGGTGATTTAATGTTTACTTCAATAAATATTATTATTAACCTAAATACTTTGACTTGACTATTATGAAACTACTTTATTACAAAATTTATTTACAATATGAAATATTCAAGTGTATATATTTTACTATAACTCATTAGCAAGTAAAATATTATTTATTGAACTTTATTTTTTTTACCAAACAAAAATACTTATTATGGAGCACTGCCACCTTACAAATTCATGAATCCAAACTATCATAGAGTCAATTTATGAATTAATTCATTTATGTGTTTGTTTATTAATCATTTTAGTTGTGTATGTACAACATTTATCCATTATATAATTTCTTGCTTGCTCAAATACATAAAAATTTGTAGGTCAGGCAGCTTTCCATCTATTAATTTATTAATTGTTCATTACATTTTCCACTTTTCCAACAGCGAAATATTGTTATTTATGAGACAATGTTGCTTCATTAGCATTGGTTCTAGAATAGTTCCTATTACAATGTTTGGCTTTCCAACAAGATCCATAAATATTTATTTACAATCCATGAGATATCTGAAGTTGTAAATTGATAAATAGATAAGATCACAGTATTACTTAATGATCACAATTAATATTAGCATTTCTGTGTATACTAGATTTGAATTCAAATGATAAATGATTCATTCGATAACTATTTTCAAATTATAGTTGTGATTTAAATTCATGTGATAAATGACTCAATAGATAACTATTTTAAAATTGTAATTGTGCTTTGTTAAGGGTTTGATTTTAGATTGGGTTGTCAAGTTGTTTTTTTAAGAATATGTGAAACAATACATAAGTTGAGAAATGACAGAGCTATAAAGAGCTTTATAAATAAATATTTTGCAAAAAAGACAAAAGAAGCATCTGAAGGGAAAGTACCAAACATGATGGCTGGACTTGCTATATAATAATAAAAATAAGAGTTTATGTTTGTGATATTTAACACATCAGATATGGCTATATGTTAATAAAATTGCCAAAAGAATATGGGCTTACTCCTAATAAATATTATTAAGTTCTCCACATAATGTAACTGTAAAATAAATAATGAAATATACTTGAAACCAGCTTATTTTATTAATGACATTGTTTTATAGTTATTTTGCTAAATAAATAGAAAACATTAGTGATAGCAAGAGCATGATATAAAGTCTTTTGAGCATATTCATAAAACTTATACTATGCTATATGCAGTATAACTTGAATGTTGAAGAATATAATACATTCATTTGGGATTATATTAATATGAAAAGATAAATTAATTACTAATGAAAATTATGTTATTGTGGTATTTTATATTGAAAAGATTGTTTATATAAATCAAAATGTATGTGAGGTTGTAGGTTTCAATATATGATGCATAGTAGAGAAAAGTGATTTATTTATTCTGTTTGATGCAGTATATTGAATTGTGAATGAAATTCCTGTTCTTTGCTTTATAAAATAAAGTAATAAATACAAATATAAATAAATTATGAATAATGATAAAGAGTTAGATATGTTAGGACAAAGTAGAGAAGTTGATGTTGGAATGATCTTGTTGCTGGAATGGTAGGTACATGATTCTCCAAAATAGATTAAGCTTTAGTCAGTTTTATTACACACAATCTGGGTGCATGCATTTGGTAAGAAGTAAATCTTTGGAATTGTTGATCAACCTATTTCATGATGGTGGAATATAAAGGCTGATTGTAGCTGTTGTTTAATGAATCTGAGCATATCTTATTTACATTTCTGGATACGTTATGCACATAAAAAAGCAAACTCCATGTCTTATTGTTGTAAAATTTGTTGAGAATGTTAGTGAAGCATCTATATAAATCCTAATGAAGCATAACTCAGTAATATATTTTTTCAATATTAAATTTGCAGTCTATCTTTGTCTGTGCTTTCAAATGAACAACATCAAACTTGAGTTCACAGAGAAATCTGCATTATTCTGGACCATAGAACAGAAAGATTCTTTTAAAGGAATAAAATATCTTGATGTACACATCCATCACAATCAAAGGTTTTATTTATCCTGAATCCATAATTCCCTACTTAGACAAATGTGCCAGCCTGACAACATTCTATATAGGAGTTTTAACTTATGCAAGTTATAATCAGATCACAAGTCTAATATTAAAAAAATATGTTAACAAGTTAGGCCTCACTGGGCCCAAATATGAGACAATTACAAATATTCCAACAAATTTTATAAGGAACTGGACCTATATCATCTGACAAGATTATGCTTCCCTATATTTCTAAAGTATCCAAAATATAAATAAAATATACTCATATTCATATAAGATCAGCCTCTTCATTCCATCACTGGTAAATAATTTGATAAACATTTTTAAAGATAAACTTCTTAAACACCCCCCCCCCAGTTTGTGTGCACTCAAACTGGCTGCAATCTGATGTACTTTGGAGAATCATGCACCTTCCTAGCATCAAGATTGTTCTAACAACAGTACCTTTACAGAAGGACTAAAAACAATCCAGACCAAAAGTCCATATTGTTGGAGGACCAAAATAATCTCTGCCATACATTTGAACCTACATTAGATAGTATCATATGTATGAAAAGAAATGAGTCTAAACACATAATAAAGGAGGCATGGCATATTGCTAATTATTCTAATTTTATAAATGATAAAGAATCCTGCTTTACCCTCTCTAAAAAGAGTATGATTTAACTCATTTGTGTAAATTTATATAAATATAATTCATATTTGTAGTTTCAACTTTCCTGACCACCATTTATTTCTATGGATCTGGTAACTGACCAATATATTGAAAGGGCTTAGCATACTATTATAACTCTTTAAACTTAAGCTTTTCTTATATAAGCATTTCATTTGCTTATAATTTAAATGAATTACAATTTGTCTCAGAAAATATGGATACACATATAAAGCATAAGATGTTAATAAATGTTGGTAAGTCAATTAGCATCCTATCTCAAACAATCTAATTTCTAGAATTATGCTCAAAATACAAAGTAATCCCAAATTGATTCTAAATAAAACATAATTAGAAGTTTATAACCATGAGATAATACTTTCCCAATTACAACTTACTCATTTAAAAAAATATTATAACTGGATGTAAGACAGTGTTGAAAAATGAGAAAAGGTGACAGTGCAAAGATGTACCTGCTTATATAGCAAAGAAATGCAACAATATATTTAATGAGTAATTCTAATTTTTTTAAAAATAAACTAGTTTTAAACAACTAAGCAAATAATAGAAATTCCTTCTTCTCCCACTGACCACAGTTATGTAACTATAAATAACAACACTCCACCCAATAATATATATATATATATAAAAAACCATTTTAAAATGTGAATCATGATTTATAGGAGGGATCTGGAGTAACCCAATAATAGAGCTCACTGCTGAAATAGAAACCAGGTTCTCAGATAATCGAATCAGTGATAAAGTTATTGAACAAATAGTGAAAGTAATTACATACAAACCTATCAAACAAAATCATTTCAATTGGACAAGAGATATAAATGCCACTTAGCTTTATTTTCAAGATAACAGTATTTTACGCATAAAAAAAGATAACGGTAAAGAAGATACAGATAATGAGTTCAATCTCCTGAATTAACAAAAATTTAAGTTAACATCATTATACAACATAAAAAGAAATATCATTTACAACCTGATTGTCCTGCAGTCATCATTAGAGCTATAATATCCAAATATATAATTATACAATCAATATATTTTATACACATATTCAGATTGATAATTAAATTTACATTTAAAACATACATTTTAACCTGACTATTATAAATATTCATTTCTCATGTATGCTTTATTTGTGTATTTAATTATGTATATAAATATGTGTATAAAATATATATATATTAATTCTAATGTTTTCACGGATAAAAGATGTCATATTATTATTACTATTTGCGGGATAATCCAAGAAAAAGAGACCGAAGCTGACCAGACTAGGACTGTAACATCCCGAGTCCGACCGCACTTCAACTCGTAAGCCAGGATTCCAAGACTCAAGACCCTACGAATGACCACCTTGAAATTACACGTAGTATACCTCTTTCCACACGGCCGACATAGGTCACGGAGAAGCAATAAGACTCTGATGAATAAAAGAAAGGTTCTTAATTGACTAAAATATCACTAAATTTAATTTAACTTAATGCATAGTTTTCACATATATAGGCTATAAATAGTAATTAGAATTGGATTGAATTAGATCAATAACGAAACAGAGAACGAAATACATTAAATTAATTATATATTTATTTACTTGATATTTATTTACTTGATATTTATTTACTTGATATTGTACTGAAACGTCAGCATTTAGCTTTTTCACTACACAGAATATCCCGCAAATAGTAATAATAATATGACATATATATATATTTGAATATTATAACTCTGATTATGATTGCAGGACAGTCAAAACAGTAAGTATAAAGTTTTTATATAAAAATAATATTGTTAAAGTGTTTAAGAAAGTTTTTAAATGGTGTAATATGTAAAACAGAAATCAATACATAAGAAAAGTAAGAAGAAAAAGATGAAACGAAATAAAGATAAATTTATATCTGAAATTCTAATAAATGATTGTAACAATGTATTGATCAAAAAAATAGTATAAACATAAGCTAGTATCAGGTGCATCAAGAGAAATGATTTTTAAATGCAAAATAAAAAAGGCATGGCACATCACTAATAATCGTAATTCTATGAATTAAAAGAAATTATATTTCCCTCTTTCTGACAAGAGAGTGATTTACCACATTTGTGTAAATTTACATAATTGTCATTATATTTATATTTCACACCTATTTGTCCACCATTCACTGCTATGAATATGATATCAGACCATGATATTAAAAATGGTTTAGCATAATATTATAACAAATATTGAAACCAACAAATGTTGGTTCTACATTAGTTATGGGTTTTTAAACAAGAATATTTTATATATAAGGCCTATTTACATATTAAGCTTTTTAAAAAGTTTAAAACTATAACAATTTGCTTAACAACAATGTTATAAAATAATTTAACAAAGTGCCCATCAACCTTAACTTATATGTTAAAAAAAAACTATTTGCATCTGATCATAATAGTTTGACTTATAAATTTGATTGGAAAAAAAAAAACCATAAAGGTCTAAATGCAAAAATATACAACTCCCAATATTATTTTTTAAAAGTAATATTCACTTATAAAAAACTTTATTTGATTATGGAGGTTGAATAAACTGAAATATTTTTAGACTGATAATCACTTAAATAAATTAGCAAAAATTAGGAAGAAATAAAATTTTAATTTGGGTTTTTTTTATTCAGTGAACACAGAAAAAAGTTACTACATCATAAACAAAAATAAAAAAAGCATAAACTTTTATAATCTTTGATATTTAAATAAGCATTTATTTTTATAGTGCTGGGCTTTATAAATTGTAATACATTAAAGATCAGCCTTTTCCAGCTATTGTGCATGTGCTTTTTATGAGTGTTAATAATAAATGAATACTTTCACTCCCAATACAAGATATAATATTTAAGAAAGAATAAAATGAATCCACTTATTATTTTCAACCCAAATGCTTATATATGGGAAAATCTTAGGTACTGTAAGTGAAAGCATGAGGATAGACCACTCACTTTAAATTACTGTAATTTTGTCGACGTCATTCATTCTGACATTGTAAACAGTAATTTAAAGTGAGTGGTTTATCCTCACGCTTTCACTTGCAGTACTTAAGATTTGCCCATATATAAGCATTTGGGTCAGAAAGAATAAGTGGATTCATTTTATTTTTTCTTAAATACTATATCTTCTATTGGGAGTGAAAGTATTTATTTATTATTAACACTCGTAAAAAGCACATGCACAATCTTTAATGTACAATCTTTGATATTTGAAAATGAATTTAAGTTATTTTATTTTTTATTCAAATATAAAATGTAGTAAATATTATTTTTCTAGAAGACTGGAATTTTTCAATTCATTATCATTTTCAAGGGTCTGTTTGAAAGACAACCACTTTACTAAATACTTTCTCATCTCACAAATTTGAATTTTAACTAATATTTGATTAAAATTAAAAAAAAACTGTTTTTCATTTTTCTTTTTACCCAATTGTTACAAGTATTTCAAATGAAATTAAATTTACTTTTGTAAAGCTGTTAGGTAAGATTACACACATATATATAAATTGATTTGATTAAATTCTTACAATGAGATTTTTTCATGACAAAAAAAAAGAACTAAAAAAAAAGCATATTGTACTTCCAAATATGTAAATTAAATAAAAAATATAAAATTTCAATAAAGTGCATTAAAAATAACTTAGCTTTATAAAGTTTTAAATTTTTTATTAGTATGTTATTTTCAGAAAAAGTAGATTTACTTTCTTTTTTAAAATATTATGTTGGATAAAAATTTTGAAATTCTGTAGACATGGAAACTTTAAATTTTAGTTTGTTATATATGTATATATATATATATATATATATATATATATATATATATATATTAAAATAAAGTATTTTGCTATATATATATATATATTGTACCCTTACTTCTCGATGTATAATATAGTCTGAAATACGTCTAGCTCAATTGAATTATTATGTTTAATTAAAATTTGCATCTCTATCTTTAATATACTTTTATACTATCACATTCTAATTAAATTTATTATCAATTATTAAAATCAATATAGTTCTATAGTATGTACTAATTAAATAAGTATTTATCAAAATCATGAGACTGTGAAGTAAAGTTACAAAGTAATAAGTAGATTTACATTGAGTCAATATCCTCCAAACATATTGTCTCAATGGCATAAGAATACTATCACCTCCTTATTAACTTACTACTACCTCTATAGCATTCTTATGGCTTTTAAATAAAATAAACTATCTTTAATAATAATAAAATAAATAAATCTTAACTTTTAATTTTTAAAAATATAATTAAATAATCTCAGGTTCTTCTAATTATCTTAAAGTAATGATAACTCATGTAAATAAGTATGATATGGGATTTTATATCAAACCTAAATACACCTAACTTATTTTAATAATAATAATAATAATACTCTTAGGGTATAACTTAACCTTATCTATTCCTATTATATCATCAATCATTAAATAATAATAACATGTCTATCTTTTATTTTCATATAGTATCTTAATTTTAGAATAGATCAAAATCTTACAACTTAATAATCTGTGGCAATAAATAATATTGTACTCTTATATTATGCATTATAATTACTCTATGACCATTGTAATATGATGTAATAATGTCAATCAATTCTCATAAATGATAATCAGGAAAATATTGTATTTATTTCTAAAATAATATTAATAAATTCACATTGTGCAAATATTATGTTTCTTCAAATTATCTGCTGTCAAATGCTGTGGTGCAAAATAATGAACTCGACACACTTTTAAAACAAATTAAACAAATTTATTTACATTAACTTTGATTAAGAATTTATTTACAATATTTACAGTTCAAATTAGAAAACAAAAGAAAATAAAAATAAGAAAATAATAATACAAGATGTTTACACTGTTATTAGCTCATACTCCTAATAAGTAATTATACATTCTTTTAAAATGCTATACTAATAATATTGAAGTATGTTTTTTAAAAACTTAGACTTTAAATAAATATCAGTGAACTTCAATTATTACATAGAAAAAATTATGTAAACAATATTTATGTAGCATATGTAAACAATTAAATTTTGCTAATTAAATTGCTACATCACTTAAGTATTACTGTTATTCATTTCATCATGTACTAGTATGTGTTCACTTTAATATCAGCATTACTCTAATAGCATAATATAAAACTAATGTATCTTTATAATGTAATAACAAATAACTGATTATATTTTATTTTATTTTCAATTCATCTACTTTTTATCAAATATGCTTACATATATTACTTTAAAATAATAATATTTAAATTATTCATTAATTTCAAATTCATAAAGTATTATATTAGATAAATTCTATGATTCTTTTCTATGTGAAATTATTACTTTACTTTATGTGTTATTCTACTCCTTCTTAATAAACTTTTATCTACAAAACATCCTCTAAAACTTATTTAAAATTACGGGAAAACAACCTTCAACTCTAAATAAATACTAATTATCCAAACTATTTATACTACGTCATCTATATTCAGTAAACCTTTAATTCAAACATAAACTTCTACATAAAACTTAACTTAATTTATCCAATAAAATAAAAATAAAATATAGACTTTGAGATCTCTTCCTAACTTGAAATAAAATAATTACTTGTATGAATAATAAATATAATTCTAATACTCCAACATAATAATAATAAAAATAAAAATCAAAATTTATTTACGAAAGAATCATATAATTATTTCTAAGCTTCTTATGTAATGTTGTATCATATTTATATCATAAATTCAAATTATGCATATTTAAATAAAACTGTTACTGCCAATATAATGTGTGTGTATTTTTAAAATATTCATACATCCATTCAACAATAACATATCATTTGGTTGATCTAAAGAAAACATATTAAATACATCAAAATTATTATTATTATACAATTTTTACCATCAATAATGATTTAATGTACAGTCCATCTTCCAATATTCTTCGGAATTACAGCTTCATAAAAATAATTCACATTTACACTCACGATCATTCTTTAACATATTCCGTGTTATATTAATTATAAAATAAACTTATGCAATTAATTATTATATTATTTTTAGTTATTATTTTAAGAAATGTACCTATCTTATTTTTAATAGATTAATAATATTTAAATTTTATGTTAGATAAATAAAACAGAATTCATATTACATAACTCCAGCGATGTCTCCTTTTCACCATAAAGTTCTTTAATCCTAGGCACACATTCACTAGAACACCATTTCCTGTTTCCGGTCCATCACGTGTTTTTTTAAAAGTTTATGAAAAATGAAAACCGTTCTTTTAAAATAAAATAAAAGTTAATTCTTCCATAAGAAATAAAATAAAATTAAAATAGTTTATAGGATCCTGTTTTAGTTCTTTCTAGAATATTATTCAAAGTTATTATTTTAAATTAGTCTATAGTTTATGAAAAATTATCATTTAATTATTTTAAATTGACTGGGACGTCCACATATTATTTGCGCATTCCATAACAAAATATCCAGGTAAGAATAAACTTCTTTATCTATAAACGACCAGCGTTTAAATTATTTCAATATAATAATTTTTATTATATTAAGACTTTCAGCTAACTATATTTCAATTTATTTGCCTTTTAAAATTATTAACATTCAGTCTTTTAAACATAAAGACTTAGCAAGGCAAGTATTTATAAAAACTACTTTTATTTCTAATATCTTTCCTTAAGATATATTTAAATTTATATCTTACAAAATACTTTCTTTATAAAGAAGTATTTTATTCTTTAAAGTATTTAATTTTCTAATAGTCAATAGCAATTAGCTTTTAAAATTATATACTGTCCAAAATATTACTTTTCTCCATCTCGTAATTATCCGAACTAATCCAGCGTTTGTCATACTTTTAGTATAAAGTTTCCGATATATTTTCACTATATATGATGTTCCCATGACTATTTGCTTGTAAATTGAGCTTAGTAGAGACGACCGATAGGGAAAAAATTAAGTTAACACTGCATGTTTATCATTTAAAACTTTTATAAATTATTTATAATGACACTCTTATAATTTTGAAAAATGATTTTAAAAGCGTCTATAAAATTTACTTAGCTATTTTTTTAATAACACAATTAACTTGAAAAATCAATCACAAAGTCCTCTCCTAACAATTGAACTGAGCTTTTATACCGGAAGAAACTTCCCATTTGATTGGTAGATTAAACAATCAACTTGCTGGCTTATTTACATATTTACCAACAACACAAAATTAAAAATAAATAATGGCTTATTTAATATTTAATATTTATTACATTATTAAATTTCTAAAATAATCTTTATCGTTCATTTAAATTTATTAAACATTCTTTTAAAATATTCTTACTTACTTGATTTTAATTTTAACTTTTATAAGATTATTTTTAAATAAACTAAGTATTTTTTATACGTCATATTTTTAAAACAATATTTTAAAATCAGATTTAATATTTCACATTGAATATCTTTATTTTTATCTCGTGATAACTCACGTATTATTTATAAATTTATAACATGATTTTTAAAATAGTTCTGCAACTTTACTAAACAACTTCCAAGCATGTGTGTGTATATTTAACTAACATCTGTTCTTTACAACACAAGAAACGCTTGTCATCGTCTAAAAATAAACTAACAATTGCATTTTTTAAAATAAATATTTTTTAAATAAATAAGATATTATAATAGATTTTAAAATAATTATCCAATATTATTAAAATCAAATATTAGTCTTTTATTTAAGTACTTACAATAATTAAAATATTTATATTCTTTTATAATATTATTTTATCAACAATAAACATATGCATTTAATTTTACTTGTCTTTTAAACACTTTTAGCTTTAAATACCTATTTATTAAATATATTAATGCAGTATTGATTATGGCCATTTTTCCAACTATATATTATAATCATCATCATTTAAAATGTCTCTCTCAATATCAGCACAATTTTACATATCAAATACTCATAGATTGCTTTCATTAAATCTTTTGAAATATTACCATAAGCAAAATTAACATCACATATTCAAATATATCTTAAATTTAAAATTTTTAATAGATTAGCACAAAAATTAAATGGTGACCCATACAAAAGGGCACAATATATATATATATATATATATATATATATATATATATATATATATATATATATATATTTTCTTCAACAATGATTTAATTAGCAGTTTAAGGGTTAAACAATTTGCTCTGCTTAAAATATAATCAGAAAAAAAAATTGTTTGGCATTTTATTAAAATTATATGGGCATAAAAATAATTATAGAAAAAATATCAAACTTTGACTGTATATTCTATTATTTAAAAAAGCACAATCCTTTAAGATACATAAAATAAAAATCTATTTATTGTAAAAGCTGGAATATATTCACTACAAATTTTAAATTATTAAAAATGTAAATCAGTTTTGTTAAAAACTAGATTGTGCTAAAAATGATAATATATATATATATATATATATATATATTGAAGCAGTTGGATCTGAGTTTGATCCTAGCTTCAACACATCTAGCCATAAGCCCACTTCAAACACATAATATTAACCTTAAATTTCTGATGCTATGGGGATTTATAGTTCAATCCATGCTAATTTCCATAAAGGAAACTTATTTTCTAAATGCACACTAAAATTAATTAGTTTCAGTTTAAAATTAATCAATGCTATTAATAAATTCATGATAGAATTATTCATAAATTTATATATTATAACTGCGTGGATTGTGCATATATATTTGTAAATTTTAAATATATATAATTGTTCGAAAGTTTCATTGTGTTGGGAATGTTTGATTTTATTTTTAAATAATTTGTTAAAGTTTTATTGATTAAAAGCTACATTCTTTTGATAAGCTTTCAGATTTTCTCTTTCCAAAAACAACAGTTAAAGTTTTATTAATTAGAAAAAAAGATAAGGATTCCCTAATTAAAATCATTTCTGATTTTAACAAATCATTTTCTAATTAGAAATGAATTCAAGTTAATGAGTTTGAAAGCCTTATCGAAGGAATGTATCTAAAAACAACCAGCAAATCTAAAAACATTGATAATGAAAAAAGTGCTAGCCTGAAGGCATCAGAGGACAGCATATATAGCAATGAAAAGTTTGGAGAAAGGAGAAGCCATCATTGTTGCAGAAAAGTGCGAGTAAATTATGTGCTGTTCAAAATCATGAATTCAAAAAGTGTTCCTATCATGGTAAGGGGCTAAATGTCAGGAATCTGGCTATTGTTCCTGAAGTCCCCTGAAATCTTCAATGAAGCTGCTGAATCTTTTCCGGACCAATCATGCTGCTAAAATAATGAAAATCAATAAAATGCTGTTCAAGTAATCGACTAAATGCATGCCTACATTTTCCTCACCCAGACGTGTAACCTAAGGGAACCAGCCCCGGAAGAAATGGGTAATATATTTCCATAATGAAACTTATACATTCTGGCCAGTTTCTGAACTTTATTTTACACTTCCCTTAAGAGCTCTTTTCATTCTATAAATGTAATACTCTGGGAAACCCTTTTTATTTATGCTATTTTTAAATTTATATAAATCCTCTCAATCTCTAGTCTTTAAACTTTCGCTTTTCTTACTTGGCGGTTCATTTATTATATTATATATATATATATTTGTGTGCTTTATTAATGTCATTTATTTTTAATTATATGCCAATAATCTTTCAACTTGATGAGATCCTTTGTTCTATTTGCCTCATGCAAATAATATAATATTAATTCTAATAGTAGTTCTCACCAAATTATTACATGTTTACTATTTTTATAATTGGCTAATAATAAATTATTAGCTCCATTTCTAAGCTATGCCACCGCTCTTTTCTCATATCACTAATATTTATATATAATTTTAAAAAGTTTTTATTGCAAAAGGGCCGATAAAGGAATCAAATATATTCTAATTCAACTTTGTTATTTAAGATTCAGGAAGGGCACGATGATTGGGGCATAATTAATATGATTTACAAATACTTTAAAATAATTTTAGTTAAAATCTTGTTTGTCTTTAATTAAATTGATCAAGTCATCACGTAGAGCATTCTATATGCGTTTTAGCATTCAAACAATGAATATCAAGTCATCATCTCCGAACGTTGCTGATGTAGGGCAATCTTCCGCTCCATCAGGCTGGTCAGTGATAATATTTCTGTTATTTTACATTTTTGAGGAAGAAAGCACTTCCTCTCCTTTCATATTAGTCAAAGGGCAAAAGACTTGTCAGATGCAGGCTGCCATAGGACTTTGATCATTGACTAGCTATTATCTTTCATTTCATTTTATAGCTCATAATTTGTCAGCACCGTTACCTCTCTGTTCCGGTAAAGCCCACTCTGATGCTCATAATTTGTGATGAAGTTATTTCAATTAAAGTCGAAAAATTTTCAGTCATATTTAATTAAATAAGTTTTCCAATAAAGATTAAAGTTATGCCCTAAAATACATATATTGCTCTTCATGAATGGATTTGCGAATGTGAAAATAAATCTCACATTCTGTCGTAATAAAATTAGAGTCAAAATTTTCTTTACTAATTAATACCTTTATCTGCCTTTTATACCTTGTTGGGGCATAGACATAGACTTTCAAATATTGCGTAATATTTATTGGCATATAACAAGGACCGCCACTCATATGACAATTATAAACTTTGTTTAAGGACTACAATTAATTAATTTAATCTTTATTTAAAATTCAAACAAAACAAATTATTAGTATTAAATATTTTCTAAACACACTTGGTTTCTTAGTTCTTAATTCTTTTATGATTATTTTAATGTTAATACTTGCTGTATGTGATGGCAACCCAAACATATACATATGATTCAATATAAAATTATTTTAGTCAGTTTATTATCAGATATTAATGTCAGTTCAGGGGTCTCTGATACTCACCAACCATTGAACTAGTTTCTGAACTGACATTAATATCTGATAATAAACTGACTAAAATAATTTTAAAATGAATCATATGTATATGTTCGGGTTGCCAACACAGACAGCGAGTATTAACATTAAAATAATAATAAAAGAATTAAGAACTAAGAAACCAAGTGTGTTTAGAAAATATTTAATACTAATAATTTGTTTTGTTTGAATTTTAAATAAAGATTAAATTAATTAATTCTAGTCCTTAAACGAAGTTTATAATTATCATACGAGTGGCGGTCCTTATTATATGCCAATAAATATTACACAATATTTGAAAGTCTATGTCTATGCCCCCAACATGGAATAAAAGGCAGATAAAGGTGTTCATTAATAAAGGAAATTTTGACTCTAATTTTATTACGACAGAATGTGAGATTTATTTTCACATTTGCAAATCCATTGATGAAAAGCAAGATACGTATTTTAGGGCATAACTTTAATCTTTATTGGAAAACTTATTTAATTAAATATGACTGAAAATTTTTCGACTTTAATTGAAATCACTTCATCATGAATTACGAGCATCAGAGCGGGATTTACCGGAACAGAGAGGTAACGGTGCTGATGAATTATGAGTTATAAAATGAAATGAAAGACAATAGCTAGTCAATTATCGAAGTCCTATAGTGGCTTGCATCTGACAAGTCTTATGCCCTTTGACTAATATGAAAGGAGAGGAAGTTCTTTCTTTTTTGATAATTTAAATTAACAGAAATATTATCACCGACCAGCCTGACGAAGTGGAAGATTGCCCTATGTCAGCAACGTTCGGAGATGATGACTTGATAGTCATCGTTTGAATCCTAAAACCCATATAGAATGCTCTATGTGATGACTTGATCAATTTAATTAAAGTCAAACAAGATTTTAACTAAAATTATTTTAAAGTATTTGTAAATCATATTAATTATGCCCCAATCATCGTGCCCTTCCTGAATCTTAAATAACACAGTTGAATTAGAATATATTTGATTCCTTTATCGGCCCTTTTGCAATAAAAACTTTTTAAAATTATATATGAATAAATATTAGAGAAATGAGAAAATAGCGGTGGCATAGCTTAGAAATGGAGCTAATAATTTATTATTAGCCAATTATAAAATAATAAACATGTAGTAATTTCTTTCGACTGGATGATTGATAGAACTTATAAATTTAGTTCTAATGGGCGAGAACTACTATTAGAATTAATATTATATTATTTACGTGAGGCAAATAGAACAAAGGAGCTCATCGAGTCGAAAGATTATTGGCATATAATTAAAAATAAATGACATTAATAAAGCACACAAATATATATATATAATATAATAAATGAACCGCCAAGTAAGAAAAGAGAAAGTTTAAAGACTATAGATTGAGAGGATTTATATAAATTTAAAAATAGCATAAATAAAAAGGATTTCACAGAGTATTACATTTATAGAATGAAAAGAGCTCTTAAGGGAAGTGTAAAATAAAGTTTGGAAACTGGACAGAATGTTTAAGGTTCATTATGGAAATATATTACCCATTTCTTCCGGTGCTGGTTCCGTTAGGTTACACATCCAGGTGAGGAAAATGTAGGCATGCATTTAGTCGATTACTTGAACAGCATTTTATTGATTTTCATTATTTTAGCAGCATGATTGGTCCGGAAAAGATTCAGCAGCTTCATTGAAGATTTCAGGGGACTTCAGGAACAATAGCCAGATTTCTGACATTTAGCCCCTTACCATGATAGGAACACTTTTTGAATTCATGATTTTGAACAGCACATAATTTTCTGGCACCTTTCTGCAACAATGATGGCTTCTCCTTTCTCCAAACTTTTCAGAGCTATATATGCTGTCCTCTGATGCCTTCAGGCTAGCTCTTTTTTCATTATCAATGTTTTTAGATTTGCTGGTTGTTTTTAGATACATTCCTTCGATAAGGCTTTCAAACTCATTAACTTGAATTCATTTTCTAATTAGAAAATGAATTCTTAAAGTCAAAAATGATTTTAATTAGGGAACCCTTATCTTTTTTTCTAATTAATAAAACTTTAACTGTTGTTTTTGGAAAGAGAAAATCTGAAAGCTTATCGAAAGAATTTAGCTTTTAATCAATAAAACTTTAACAAATTATTTAAAAATAAAATCAAACATTCCCGACGCAATGAAACTTTCAAACAATTATATATATTTAAAATTTACAAATATATATGCACAATCCACGCAGTTATAATATATAAATTCATGAATAATTCTATCATGAATTTATTAATTGCATTGATTAATTTTAAACTGAAACTAATTAATTTTAGTATGCATTTATAAAATAAGTTTCCTTTATGGAAATTAGCATGGATTGAACGTATAAAGCCCCATTGCATTGGAATTTTAAGGTTAGTATGATGTGCTTGAAGTGGGCTTATGGCTAGATGTCATGAAACTAGGATCGAACTCAGATCTGACTGCTTCAATATATATATATATATATGATAACAGATGGCATTCTACCAAAAACACCGTCAAGCGTAGTTTTCTGTTTACATAAACATCAGAGCGAACATTCACTATCTCTAACTTTAATTCCACTTTCAAATCATGATTTCAAGCTATTTGCTATCATCAGTGAAAGACAGGAATAAGAAACTAGATCTAAACACAAACTCTGAGCATTTATGAAACAGTTTCTATTCAGCTTGCAAGCGTGAATCTTTTAGACACATTAATGTCTTCAAACTCAGCATAGCAAGCCAGATAGCTACATGGGTCTGATCTCAGTTCCGCATCACCACATAGTAGAAGCCTCTGCAATATACATCATTGCAAGAAAGACCTCAAAGGTACATTTATGAAAAACAAAAAAAAAAAGTTAAAAAACTTGCTAACACTTGTATTTATGATAACAGATGGCGTTCTACCAACTGTTTCATAAATGCTCAGAGTTTGTGTTTAGATCTAGTTTCTTATTTCTGTCTTTCACTGACGATAGCAAATAGCTTGAAATCATGATCTGAAAGTGGAATTAAACTTAGAGATAGTGAATGCTCACTCTGACATTTATGTAAACAGAAAACTACGCTTGACGGTGTTTTTGGTAGAATGCCATCTGTTATCATAAATACAAGCATTAGCAAGTTTTTTAACTTGTGTTTTTTGTTTTTCATATATATATATATATAAAACAACAATAAATTATAAATAATTTCATATTATTGTTACCAAAGTTTTTAAATAATATTACATGGCATTCTCATTTGTTGACTTGAATAATCAGCAAAATTTAGATTAAAGAAGTAAATAATGGCTTCTGAATGTATAAATACATTTGTTTCACCTTGAATTATAGTCTTTTCATGATGAAAGCTAATTCTAGAAACTGGTTTAAACATTTTGATGTTATAGTATGAACCTTTTGATGGCCATTGATTAATAAAGTGTACAGTAAAGGTTTTAGAGTAAAGAAATAAATTGTTCATTAACATTTAATAAACATAAAGAAGTCATTACATTATAAGCCATATCAACTTATTTCACTTCAGATTACATTACTATATATAACTTATATAGCATAATAATATTAATTAATTATGCATACAACTAAAAAATATAAAAAAATTGGAGAATTGATATTCACAAAAGCAGTCATCATCATAGACACTTATGATTAAATATGAATTTCATTAATTTTGCAAACTGTTTTTGCAATATATATTTTTTAAATTTCAACTTCTTGGTTAATGATAATTTTTTGTATTATTATGTACTCAGATGGAAAAAATAATAATAAACATAGAAAATTAAAGAATTATAGGTTCAAGGTTAATTTTTGTAAAAAAATATCCATTTATCATATATTATATACTGGACTTTTTAGTATCTATATTTAATGTCTTTCCATGTTGTTCTTTGACTTTTTTGCAGCATCAGGTTTTCTTAAAGACTTCAATATTTTCTTTAACAGCAACTTTTTATTATATTCTATATTCACACATGATCTCATAATAAAAATAATTAATGTTTAAACTTTTTTAAAGATTTGTTATAATTTTTAATGTAAATAGGATCTGTCTTTCCACAAAAAATTTGTTTGAGCTTTCTATATAATATATTTTTAGATATCAATGCTTTTTAATTACTGACAGTAAAACACTTTATCAATCCAATTATTTAGGTATTTTTAAATGATGTCAAGATATATGCAATAATTTATAACAAAAAATCTTTTTATAATAATAATAACAACAACAACAATAATAATAATAATAATAATAATAAATTACATTATTACATTCTGTATAAACTATAATCAGTTAACATAATAATAATAATAATAATAATAATAATAATAATAATAATAATAATAATAATAATAATAATAATAATAATAATAATAATAATAATAATAATAATGATGATGATCCCCCCTCCCCCCCCCCCCCCTCCCCCCCCCCCTCTTTTTTTTTGATGATGATGATGATGATGATGATGATAATAATAATAATAATAATAATAATAATAATAATAATAATAATAATAATAATAATAATGATTTATTATATTATTTTATATAAGTTTTAACTAATTTATATAGCGATCGTTTAATCTAAAAAAGTGAAATTGATTTATAAAAAAAAAAGATAGAATTACTTACTAAAGTACTCAAAATTCTTATTTTAAACATTTTTATTTTTTACCAAGATATCAAATCTTGAGTTTATTTTGTATGTTAATACAATAGTCATAAAAATTATAAGAAGATCTCATGATATCGATGTTAACATATTCATGTGACATTATTACATTTGTTGCTACTTGCCTAAAATTTTAAAAACATTGATAAAATTTTCAGAACTCCAACAATCTTACAATTTCTTTCAGATGGTTGATTCATAGCCAATCTAATTAACCATCATTTATTCATTATTGCATTAATATGTAGCTATTATTAGCTAGATGATTTACATTTCTAAATAATCTGGATCAGTAAGACAATCAATTGTTATTTTACTGACTATAATAAACAAACATTATGATTGGAATATGATATATATATATAATATTCATTTGAATGTTAATATTGTACATTATGATTGGAATATGATATATATATATAATATTCATTTGAATGTTAATATTGTAGTTTATTATTTTTTGGATTCATGATAAAAATATATGCACATATTTATAATAATGAATTTTCATATTAAGTTTTTTGCTCAAAACAAATTATTTCTTTTGAAAAAAAAATTACAATCAGATAACAATTTCTAATAATTGTTAGTTGCTTTCAGTAATTTTAAATTTATATTAATTTTTGTGTCTGACACTTACATCTGTATTAATAATTTTAATAATTAATATTTCAGTTGTTTTAATAAAGGTATCACTAATTAAAAAAATGAATATAAAAAGTTTTAAAAATATTAATTAATGTCAATAACAAATTAAACTAAACTACATTAAGCAAATTTAGACATAATTAGAAAAAATTAGAACTAGTCAAATATATGAGGTGATAGATTATATAAATTTGTAAATATGGATCTCCTTTAACCTTCTTTATCAGTTAATCATAAAGACTCCTGAAAATAATCTCTTAAGGGATATTTTATTATAAAGCTATTTGGTATATGGAATTGAATATATTATATTGTGATAAAGGCACACTGCTATTGGACTGGCTTTTGAAGCAAATAAAAAAAATATCTCATTTGCTATTTTTTTTTAAATATAGATTTTTCAGTTAATTTAAGCAACATTTTCATATAAAAAATATATCCTGTCCATAAGAAAAATTTTGTTTCTTCACATCTCTATAGTCAATTTCTTCAAACATATAGAACATATACAATGAAACATAGATTTTTTTATTTTTTTATTTATTTTTAAAAAAAAATGCTAGTTTTAGAAGTTGAAGTATACATAAGATGCTTCATACACATATTAAAGAACTGCCATAAGATGTATGATTAACAATGGAATCATGAATTGGTATATATACATAATCAATTTAGAACTCACCTTTAACATTTTTTTCTTTGCCTACTGGAGTTAGTCGTCACATTTTCTTCTATATGACTTCTAATAAAAACCTTAATGGATATCTCTCTTTCAATTAGTATTTTAAAATAATGATTAATAAAGTGTAATATATATATATATATATATATATATATATATATATATATATATATATATATATATATATATATATATATATATATATATATATATATATACTGAAATGATAATGTCTCTTGACTTACAAAAACACATAGTAATATGTACGCACACAGAATCAAATACAAGTAAAATTTATTGTAGATATTTATTTGCAAGAAATATATTCCGGAATTATGGATTAATGCTTAAATAATAATTTTGATATGTAAAATTACTATAAATTATTGTATTTTAATTAAATCAAGCATTAAAAAGGTCTATTCAATGTTTTATTTAACTCTGATTTTGATAATTAATAAAAAATCAGGTTTTTATTTTATAATTTATAACAATTATAAAATTATTATATTTTTAATTAGAATAAATATTTTTGTTTTAATTAAAACAACTTTTTAGTAAATGAAATTTATTATCATATACTTTGATTTTAAATTCTACAATCTGATTTTATTTACAGCTTCAAAAAAATGTTGAGTTAAAAATTGATTTTGATTAATGTGAATTGAAAAAAGGTTATTACTTTGTTTTTTTATTTGATCAAGATAAAAAAAATGGCTTTGTTGTGTTTTGAAATTCCACAATGCTCTATAAATTCATGTCAACAGAAAATTGTCTTCTGGCCAATTTGCCCTCTGGTGAATTTTTTTGTAACTATTATACATTAAAATGCATGTAAAATGTTATATTTTATTATAACGAATTTTTTTTGCTGAAAATGTTGCACTAAAAGGCACAAAATTCAAAATTCCTGCTTTAACAATTCTCTGTTACCAAGGTTGTAAAATGTTCAGCATTTTATGACATTGTAGTTTTCAATGACGCAGAAACGTGTTTATTTGCAAATTTATTATGGTTTTAGATTTTATTTCAAAATAATTTACACTATATATATATTAGATATCAAGAAATATAGATTATTAATAACTTATTTTGACTTGAAATACTTTATTTTCAAAAATATAATGTTATGTTAGCAGCTAATGTAAATATGGCTTGAAGCAATTTATAAGACTTAGCGTTGACATAAACAATGTACTTTATATTTACAAGTAAGAAAATATCTTAATTTTGTAATAAATATTCAAAAAATTTAAACTTTTAAAGAATAATTTGTTAGATATAAGAGAAATTAGTAATTATTCATTTTAATGTTTAAAAATAATAAGAATTAAACAATATTTTATTGATTTTATAAACTGAAAATAATCTTTCTAGAAACAATGATGTGTAAAGTCTTTGTTTTCATTGCAATCTCATTTTTTTAATATTTAAAGAAACAAAATGTGAACACTTAAATGTTATTTCAGGAGTAAACAAAAATATCTATCAAATGAAGTCAATTTTATTATTTTCTGATAATAATCATTTTATCATATATTTAATGTTGATGTATTAGACAGAAAACAACATCAGAAATATCAAAAAACTAACAAAATTTGGTAGGGTTAAAGGAAAAAATATTAAGATATAAAGGGTGCAGGTATGACATGCAAGCCAGTTGCTGCTACTTTCATGATAGTTGAGTTTGAATTCACATGGAATAATTTTTGATTCATCGCACATATGCATATAGTAGATAGCATTTCTGCCTTAAGTTTATCAAACTACAGAGACTGAATAATATCACTGACTGCCAATATTTTTCTGATATATGCTTTTTTCTGAAATGTTAATGGGTCAAGGTACTAGTCTATTAATGGGTCAGCTTACCAAACAATTTCAATAGCAGTCAGCTTGCTGAAAATTTAATGTGTTATGATTTTATACATATTCTGTTTCACCTATATGCAAAGAAGCAAAAACATATAATTTTTACCACACATATAAAAGTTTTCCATGCTGCTAATTATTTCATGAATGATGATATTAAGAATTTGTGGAACAAATTAGCTGGTGAGTAAAATGTATTATAAATTGAGCATGATATGTCTCAAACATTAATTTTGTAGTGAAAGAAAGTCAATTTCTATTTGTTGCCTGCAAGAAAATATTTAACATTATCTGTACTGATGAAGAAAAGATAATTTTAAATAAAATTAAAGCAATTAATTAATGTAAATAAATTTAAGGTAGTTTAATTAAAATTAAATGACAAAAATTTGAAGCAACATAACTTTCTAGCTACCCTTTTAAAGATGCTTACAATTAAGAATAATCTTGGGGAAAATAACTTTTATGCAGGATTTTCAAAAAAGTAATATTTTTATGAGTTTTTTTTTTCAAATAAAACTTTTATTTATTTTATATTTAATTTGGTTACTTTGGTATTAGATCTGCAACATGGAGCATGTATTATACTTGCTATGTTTTTTTCCCATTCATATAAATCTGCTGATAAGTTTGAAATCTTGTGATCTGACCAAAATAATGTGTACAAGAATTTTGTATATGACATTTTTCACAAAATAGTAATGTGTACACAGATCTTGTACATGATATTTTCACAAGATTTTTAAAGTTATCGGCAGGCTGTTGTTATGAATGTGATAAAGCACAGCAAATCTAATACATGCTTTTTGGTACAGGACTAATGAAAATAACTAAAAGTATAAAAAATATTAAAAACAGCATTTTAAAATAATTTTTGAGAAACAAATGAATATTAAAAACATGATTTTAAACCAATTTTGTGGAAGAAATGTATGTTAAAAAGACCAATTTTTAAAGTATAAAAAATATTAAAAACATCATTTTAAAACAATTTTTAAGGAATAAATGAATATTAAAAAGACCAATTTTTAAAGTATTAAAAAATAATATTAAAAACAGCATTTTAAAACAAATATTGAGTAATAAATGGATATTATAAAGATGATTTTAAAAATAATTTTTAAAAAACAAAGGACATTAAAAATTACATTTTTTTAAGCATTAAAATAATATTAAAAACAACACTTTAAAACAAATTTATATGACTTTCACACTAATGCCTATAAAATGTATAACGATATATAAATCAATATTAAAAACAACATTTCAAACCAAAAAAAAAATTGATTTTTATCTCAAGAAATGATGCCATCATAGAAAAAAATGTTAATTTAAATATACACAAAACAATCACTAAATTATATTTATTTAAATATTATTTACAAAAACATATAAAATACACACACTTGTTGCTTACTGAGTAATATATAACAGGAATTATCACACTGAAGCCTTAAATTTGATATTTACTTTTAAAACACATAAAATGGAGATTTGAACTGAAAATTTTCTCCCCAAAATGAAATTTTATTGAAAATGTGATTGCACTTGAGTATGCCAGGATTCTTCACAGAAATGCTAATAAACATTTTTTTAAGAAAGAATACAAAAAAATACACAAAAAGAAACAAAGAGAAATTATTATATAAGTTTTACTAAATATTTATCCTGTTGGCAGAAAGAAATCTGAAAAATAATAGAAAATATCAAAATATTACAAAAAAAAACTAATTTATAAAGATAGACACAATTACTCATGAGATCGAATATCATCACAGGGATTATTTCATTTCACTTTGATGTCAGTGCAAGACTACACATTTATTGTGAATGTGAAAAGGTCTCCTTTTCCCCCTACATTGCAGGTCTAATACCAAAGTATGGTAATTTGTTATTGGGTAAAAGTAATAAGAATTGATAATGAAAATGTTTTATTTTATATTGAAATAAGAATGTATGTGCATGCTTATTATATATTAATTTGTTTTTAATGATAGAATAATATTGACATATTTTAACAAATACAGTATTATTAGTATATGTTAAAATGTACTAGATAGTCTTATCTATGCATAAACATGTATTTATGTGGTATAATAGAATAGTTCTAATTAGTTTGTTAATAAGTAGAATATTTTATATGTGTATTTAATTAATTAATACATTTTACAATTTGTACATCAGGAAATTATAGATAATACTACATGTGTCATTTATTCTTTTTCAATCTATGAATTAAAATCAGAATTATATATATATATATATATATATATATCTGATATATAATTCTATATTTATATATATATATATATTGATAATATATATATATATATATATATATATATATATCATCAACCATTATCAATCCACTGCAGGATGAAGGTCTCTCCAAGTTAAATCCATCTTCTCCGATCTTTAGCTTCTCTTCTCCACAACACCCCTGCACATTTTCTTCTTTCATCCATCCATCTCACATGTGGTCTCTTTCTGGGTCTTTTACAATCTCTTGGAATCCAGTTTAAAATTTCAATTGTCCATCTATTATCATCTCTTCTAGCAATATGTCCAGCCCAACTCCATTTCAATCTTTTAATTTTTTCAATAAGGTTAGTAACACCTGTTTGTTGTCTTACCCGTACATTGTGTTTTTGATCTCTTCTTGTTACTCCCAACATACATCTCTCCATACTCCTTTGAGTGGTCTGAAGTCTCTGTATTGCTCTTCTGTTAAGTGTCCAAGTCTCAGATCCGTAAGTCAGAACTGGTAAAACACATTTGTTAAAAACCATCATTTTCAAACACATAGGCATATTTCCTTTTAGTATCAAGTTATTTCTACCAAAAGCTCTCCAACCAAGTTTAATTCTATGATTAATTTCCTCCATTATGTTTCCATCTGTATTAATAATCTGACCAAGGTATTTGTAGCTGTTAACTTCTTCTAATTCTTCATAATCAATCTTTATTTTCATATTTTGAGCAAATCGATTAAACATTACTTTAGTCTTTTTAACATTTATCTTTAGTCCTACTTTTCTACTTCCATCTGCTAACTCCTGAAACATTTCCTGCAGCTCTGAAGCATTATTTGCAAAAACAACTACATCATCTGTGAAATCGAAATGACTTAAATGCTCTCCATTTACTTTCACTCCTTTAGTTTCCCATTTTAATCCACAAAATACTTCTTGCAGCATTGCTGTAAAGAGTTTTGGAGATATGGAGTCACCTTGTCTTACATCTTTCTCAATGTTGATTTTTCCAGTATCATTATGTAATCTAATTGTTGCTGTTGCATTTTTATAAATATTCTTTAAAATATGACAATATCCTGGATCTATACCTTGATGATCCAATGCTTTAATCACTGAAGAAATGTGTATAGAATCGAATGCCTTTTCATAATCTACAAATCCAAAACATAATGACAACTCATATTCATTTTTTCTTTCTATGACTTCTCTCAATACCTGGATATGATCTATTGTACTAAAACCACTTTTCAATCCAGCTTGTTCTCTTGGTTGGTGGAAACCCAAAGCTCTCTGTAGATGAGTTGTAATTATCTTGGTAAAAATTTTATATAAAACTGATAAAAGGCTGATAGGTCTGTAATTTCTAATATCTTCTTTATAACCTTTTTTAAATATTAATATTATTACTGCATTCTTCCAATCTTTCGGTACATCTTTTTCATTTAGACATTTGGTATATAACTTTGCTAATATTGTTTCTATTTCTTCACCTGCTTCTTTTAATATATCAATTATAATTCCATCATTTCCTGGAGCCTTTCCTTTCCTCATACATTTAATTGCATGTCTCACTTTTTCATTTAAAATTCTGGGTAATTCGGAAGATGTAATAGATATAGGAGGTACTTGTTCTTTATTACTATATAATTCTTGATAAAAATATTCTACCAATTTCATGATGTCATCTCTCTTTTTAGTAATAATTCCATCTTTTTTTCTTATTGCAGATATAAATTTCCTACCAATACCAAAATGTTGTTTAATATTTTTGAGACTTTTATTTTCTTCTACAGCTTTCCTTGCTATTTCACAGTTATACTTTCTTATATCATTTTCAACTCTTTTCCGTACCATTTTACAAAATTCGAGATATTCAATTCTTCTTAATACATCATTTTTGTATATCTTCATATTCCTTCTTTTCTTCATAAACTCTCTAGTCTCATTAGAAATTATACTACTCAATTGCTGCTTTTTTCTACCAGCTATGTTTGTTGCAGTTTTTAAAAGTATATCAGTTATTTTCATATTAATTTCATTTAAATCTGAATCATGTTCAAAATCTCCTAACATTTGAAACCTATTTGTAAGTTCTAATTTAAATTCATTATAATGTTTTTGATGATTAGGAATATCAACTGTAAATATTGTTTTTCTTAATAATTGTTGTCTCTCTAGTTTTACATTAACACGTAACTTACACCTTAGTAATCGATGATCACTTCCTGTGTTGAAGTTATTAAGAACATTACAATCTTGAAATATCTATTTTCTGTTAATCAAAATATAATCCAATTCTGCTGTACCTTCATTTGGATGCTTCCATGTCCATTTTCTTTTAACATTTTTCTCATAAAATGAATTCATAATATAAAGTTTTTCTTTTTCTGCAAACTCCACAAGTCTATGTCCTCTCTCATTTCTATTACCATAACCAAAATTACCTACAGCAATTTCATCTTTCATTCGTCTACCAATTCTAGCATTAAAGTCTCCCATAACAATTTTAAAATGTTGTTTACTCTGATCAAAAGCCTTTTGTACATCCATATAAAAATCTTCTACTACTTCATCACTATGAGAACTTGTTGGGGCATAAACCTGAATTATTTGCATTTGGTATCTGCTATTAAGTTGTATAACTAATCTTGCCACTCTGTCCAATACACCATCAATCTCCACAATATTGTTCTTCCACTTTTTATTTATAATGAATCCTACTCCACTTGTATTTCCAATATGTGTGCCTTTATAATAGAGTATATGTCCACTTTTTAAATCAATTGTTTCTTCTCCTTAAACTTCACAAAGTCCAATAATATCCCATTTAATATAAGACAGTTCTTCTAATTCTTGCAATCTTCCTTCACTTGAAAGTGATCTGCAGTTGTAAGTACCTAAATAAAAAGTCATCATCAAATGGCAGCCTGGGTCCACAATCAGGGGATTCTTAGCACCCTCCGCCTTCGGCCACCAACCACTGCCTTGGCTGGTGACTTTACAGCCTCCTGGGAATAAGGGCCATGCTTTATTTTTGTCTGTCATAATTGTATATATGTATTGCAAAAATATTTATCATTTATACAAACATTCATTCTGCCTTATCAGGCACTGAGAAGAAAGACCATGGTGTTTCTGGATCTTAAACTCAGAGGTAAAAAGCCAATAAACTCACTACGCTGGCTAATGCATGTTGGTGAGCAGCCCATCCATGTTCGTATACTATACGAATAATCACATAGTAATAACAGCTGCAACGACAAGAATGTATGGAGTGGACATTAGGAATTTGCCCTGCTCGGTTCCTTTAAGGGGTCCAAGAGGAATCAAAGGGTCTCCTTTCAGTTAATAGCAAACTCCTTTCTGCAGCCATATATATATATATATACTTATAAATAAATATTAGAAAATACAGTAATTATATTTTTCAAAAAACAAAAAAATATATAAACATCACTTAGGAGCACTTTCATCTATCTTCATAATCTTTGTTAACTAATACTTTGAAAGGTCAACTTTTTCATAATTCCATGATTTTAACCTTTTCTGTCATCTACTGATTAAGCAGACTTAATCTATAGGTGGCAGCAAACATTAAGATCATTGAATTATAGGAAAGTTGATGTTTCAAAGTATTAGTTGACAAACACTACAAGGATAGTCGAAAGTGTTTCTAAGTGATGTTTATATTATTTGTTCTTTTTAAAAAAATTTAATTATTGTATTTTTTAATATTTATTTATATGTTTATGTATATTATTTTGAAGAAATACAGACATCGATTTGTAATATTATATATATCGTGTATTTGACAGACTTTTAATTTAATGTTATTGTTGTTTCTAATTAATAAATTTATATATCATTGTTTTAAGTTCTTCCAACTTCATACTAAAATATGTTTAAAATATTATATATTGGTTATTTTTTCTTGTTTGCAACACAATTTATAGCATCCCAACTTTCCAAGCTAGCTTGATCATTAATGATTGGTTTATATATGTGTGAAAGTTTATATTTGTGGGTGGACATCCAGATAGTTTACTAAATCATGCAATGGTATCACTAAAGTCTGTTCATTGCATTTTTTTTTTAAAAAAATGAGTTTATAGTTGGCCTGTACACTCATGGTTCTCTATGACCCGGACATTTATGGTGATGCAGCTTGCAACTTATAAATATTGTCATAATTACTTATATTTTTGTTCAGTGCTGATGATTATTCTCTCATGCTCTTTAATTTTTTTATACATGCTTATTTTCTTTATTTATTCATTTTATCTGTGATAGTTATTTTTGTTAAAATGAGGATGATGGTGGTTTACTATCTCACCATGATTATCGATATTTTGTGTCCCATTACAATATATATATATATATATATATATATATATATATATATATATATATATATATATTGTATATATATGTGATATATATATATATATATCACAGTTATAAGACAACAGTTTTTCATTTCATTCTAAGCCTGGGTAAGATAAATGTGATTTCATTGAAACATTGACAATCTAATGCAACAAATGGCATTTCTGTTTTAGTGAATGACCAACTTCTTGAAGATTTTAGAAACTTTAATCAGAACTCTTTGTGTGCAGAAGGGAATAATTTCTCTTTGCATAAAACTAATACCCAGTGTGACCATGTTTTTTTTTTTTTAATTTTCATATATTTATATATCCATTGTGTATTTATCAATGATGGGGAAAATACAGATAAAAGTTTACCATAATAATTATTTCTACTATTCCACAATGTTTGTTTCATTATAAGTCAAAGTAGGATTATATTACTATCACTTTGCCACTTTTGATATGTAAATTAATATTCAACTAACAAATCAAGTTAGAGTTAAATTCAGATACCCATTTACAAGCTAATACTGAATGCTACCAGAACTGGTTAAGGTTGTTTAAGAAATTTTTAGAATTAATTCAGATTTTCGTAGTGGCAAGTTAATACTCTTAATCTATACTTTGAGCTCTTTTCATAGAAATAAATAGATGAAAAATTATATTTGAAATTTAAAGTATTTATTCCAGCTATAAAGAGACAGCATTGAAATTAAAAATAAATAGTCAAATAATTATTGCATAAAAGTCACTTAACAATAATGTATCAAATCACTAGATGGTGCCTCAATCAATAGATCTTCATTTCTAATCTTTTACATTACTAGTTTTCTAAACTGTAAAAAAATAAAAATCATTAACTATTTAAGGCTTAATGCACGCTTTATTAAGTTATTAATTATTATAACTTTGTGATTTTTAATAAAATATTAAGCTAACCAATATATGCCTTATTTCTATTTTTTATTATTAAAACCACATTAATATTCTATCAGTTCAGTATTATTATGGAAATGTTAGTAATTAGACTTTTAATAAAGCAGTATTATATTAATTCAGCTTTATTGACAAGATGAGGATTTTCAAATAGATTGTATAAATATTTAATAATTCATACTCTTTATCACTTTCTGTTTACTCTTTTAATTAAATGTTATTTGCTAGAGTGTAATTTAACTTCTTGTTCTGTTTAAATTATCACCACATATTGTTGTTCCAGTAAACTCTTGTACTTTCATATTTCTGCTTGTTAATATATTTGCATAAATGAATTATTTTTTATATAAACGTGCATGATTAAAAAATATTTAAATGAGATATTATTTGATCTTGGTTACTGTTTACTTTACTGTTATTACACATTATTAACTCAAAATTCTTGTCATCTGCACATTAATCATAAATATTAGATTACATGAAAAATTTGTTAATGTTTTCAGTTACTCATGGGTATGCCATCTTTTATTAACTGGAAAATAATGTAAATATATCAAGCTGATTTATATATGAGGCTGCCATTTATAAATTTAAAAAGTGAATAAAAAAAGTGAATAAAAGAATAAAACTTTTTTTAACACTTTTTGCTTGCATTTGTGTATGTGTGCGCAATGAAATGACTTTAAATAGTTCAGTGATAATAAAGGCATTCTCAAGGTCTCCCCACAGGTAAATAATAAAAAAGTGTTTATTTGTTGATGTGGCTTATATATTCCAGCTAATATTAGTTTGATACTGATTTACTGATATGTTTGATAGGCTGTTTGCCTAAGTAAAGCATAACTCTTTTAAAATACTCGTCTGTATAAAAACGTTTCTAGGGTCAGAACTCACTTTATTGAGTTTTTTTTCTACTTTTTTATATTAATCAATACAGCATTTTATTGTACTATAATTTATTTTAGCTATAAGTACTTCCTCATTTTTATGCTATATTACTTAGCTAAAATATTTTTAAAATCACATAATATTCGCAATAAAATCAATCATCATTCAGGCAATAACTTCTAAGCAGTAATGTTTAATACATACATGTTGTACTTTATAAATAAAAGATAATGTAAAAGTCTTTACATATTTCATTGCAGAGAAAAATCTTCTCCAACAGTTCTCATAAAGAAAAGAAAAGACAGTTCTAAAAATCTCATCATTTGTCCAAAGATGAAGGTTCGATAAGTTTTGATTCTTGCTTTTTTCTTGAACTAACAAATGTTAGCTCAAGAAGCTATGATTCACTTATCGGAATGAAAAAATTCAAACTTCTTAAAATATGTTTATGATTTTTTACTTGGATTTAATTTTAGATGAAAGCATCATGAACTAATAAATAACCCAATTTATGAAAATACTTTTCTATAATCCTTTTCATAATGTGTAGTAAAGAATAAAACAATAATCATCTAAAGTTTAACTTTTGATTGATGAAATGTAAAGTGTTCTCTTTCCATTTTATTCTCTAAATAAAAATATCTAGACCTTATTTATCTATCAACTATTTAAATGATTATATGGGATAACAATATATATATATATATATATATATTGTTATCCCATATATATATATATATATATATATATATATATATATATTGAAACAGACAGATCGAAGAACCGATCTTAGTTTCATGTGTTTTTTGAAGTACGGTAATTCGAACTACTATTTGCCCGCAATGAGATTTTTCTATTTCAAGTCACATAAAAATTGGGATATATTTTATGTTTTGTAAAAAGATATGTAAAGATTCCGTGTATAAATATCACAAATCATGAAATAATATTCGTGTGTGCAGTGGTTTGTGAATTTATAGCAGCTTAATTTAAAAGTTTCATTGCGGGTGTATTTGTTTAAATTTTAACTTTTTAGAATTATACAAAGTCGTTTAAAAATACTGATCAAAAGTCACATTCCTTTGATCAGTGTTTTTAATTAAAATCTGTCGTGTACAAATGTATAGAGTAATTAATTTGTATTTGAAAATTAGATAAGGAATTTATATTTTGTAATTACTTGGTCAATTTAAAATTGTGTATTAAAGTTAAAGATAGCTGAAAATGGAACAATGGAAATGGATAATTGATATTGTATAGTCAAGTTGGATTGCTGGAGGCTAGAGAAAAGTAGGCGGAGTCTCAAACAAAAACCAGGCAGAAAGGTCAACCGTGGCCATCTTAGAAAAAACTAACATTCTAACTTTTGACGTGGTTGAGAGTAGATAGTCTCAAGACAGCACAGCAGTTGCTAGAGAAATCGCCACAACTCTTGTTAAGAAGTCCACAAGTAAACCGTAATGTCAATGGGCTAAGTGCCAGGAGCTGATCTCTGTCCTGCCAATTTGAATCTTCGTGCCACTGTCTGATCATGCTTTACGTGCTTCAAAATTTCCAGCTTCCAATCTCCAAATTGACTATGCCTTTCAAGTAAATTTCAAATGCGCGCCTACGTTCGTCAGAAATACCATCGTGAGAAGCCAAGCCGGATGAAGAAAGAAGGGTAACTGTGTTACATGAACTTTTAACTTTCTCCCGAGCTTAAATTGTATAGTTAATCTGTCAATCAAATTAATCACATGTAAGTTTTGTTTCTTTTATAATGCTATTCTTTAAAACCTGTCAGTAAATTTTCTTTTCTCTTTTTCCTCCGCTCTAGTCTTTAGAAGATAATTTATAAATATTGTACCTAATAATAATAATTCAAATGAATACATTTATATGTTTTTTGTAACTTATTCTATAAACAAACGATGCCAATAGAAATATTTCCCAACTCTGTTTAAAGCTAGTTTATAATATTGATTATAGTTATTTTAAAAGTAAGTTCGTTTTTTTTTAATTAAAGATTATTTCATATTTTGAGTTGGCAGATATTAAATCACTTTATTATTCTCCTTTATTTTTGTCATACTATTGTAACCTATCTTTCAATCTTAAATATGTAAAATGGTTTTAAAGTTTTATCATCTTGTTGCCTACATGAAATGAGAAATAATTCTCAGTGTATAATTTGTTACTATCGCTACCGCCTGAACAACCTGAGGGGTTAGGGGTTTCAGAGTAAACTTAATTAATCGTTGCTTTCGCGGTCAGTTTGATTCCGCCATGTTTTATTGGAATAGTTATATCAGCCTGTTGCGTAGAAATAGACGAATAGATTATCTAGGTTTTGTGTAATTCCGTTTCAAATCTACTTCAAGCACTCATCCTCGATGACTGTGGCAATGCCTTTCCTTCGCCGAAGTTGGCATCTCGCCGTACTACCATATGGGAAAGAAAGCAATTCTTTTCCAGGTAATCTCTTGGATCACCGTGTTTCGAAATGATCCCGGCTGGTTGTAGTGTCCCGGATCTACTTGGGGGCATTAAGCCTTGTCAAAGTACAAGCCGCCTGGTATTCCGTTGATGCACCGCAAGTGATTACTGTAGGGCTCTTTAATCTAGGCAACCACTAGTACATCAATCTTAGATATCATATTTATGCGAAGCCACCTCCAACTATTCGTATACGCAACGGCTCGAATCTATTCGAATAAAATAACTTAATAAAAATAGTAGATAAATATTTTCAATGCCCCAAAACTCTGATTCCCTTAGCCACCCGTCAATCATTTAACTACACCGATATTGGCATGAGTTTGTTTACCAGGTAAAATGATTACTATAGACTAGTAGCCAATTATAATAGAATATTTATGGAAGTCTTACCGTACTTTTGAATAATATTTGTTAATGCTTTCTATTTATTATTAAACAATTTATTTAATCTAATTTTGTGTCTCCCACCTCATTACTCTCGAAGTCTATTTAGTCACCTACTGTCTGTATTGGCAACTTAAATATATACATTATATTAATGACCGTACCAATATCCAGAGTATAATAGATTTATATATAATTAACTGTAAGTAATTTAGTCTGTGTTCTGAGTTGATCTAGTAAAGGGATAACCCCGTGCTGTTATAAAGTCATCATCGGTTGGTCATACCGGGGTTTGGGTTGGAATTTAGTTGGCATTTTGGAATTTATTCTTAAACGTGGACTGGGTTTGAACTCGGGTACTGTGTATGAGTAAGCGTGGTGGATTTATACCGGTACAATATATATATATATTGTTTGTATTGAACTTAATGTAATTGGAAGGGATTTGAACTGAGACTTTCAAGCTTCCTATTATCATTTACTCCATCTTATACAACTTAACACATGACCATATTCATGGAAAAAAGATAAATGATCTCCAATATAAGTATTTTGTACTGAAACAGCACTCAACTGGACCAACGGATGAATGCTGGTTCAGCATGAAATACATATATTGGAGATCATATATCCTTTTCACAAGTTGGGGTCATATTCTTGGTTGTATAAGATGGAGTAGATAGATGTAGGGAGATTCAAAGTCTCGGTCAAATCTGCAGAAGGAATTATTAAGCATCTATTCATGAATCACTTATGGAATGCATCAAGATTTGTTCAAAATGAAAATATATAAACATTAAAGTGATGTTAACATGAGGATTTCTAAGCCCACATCCAAACTTTCTTTATGCTGTATAAATTATCTTATTCTAGATTTGGATTATATTTCCTGATTATCATCAATATTTAAAACAACTTTTTGCTAATTGATATAAGAATCATTGAATTGTTATAGAACAAATTATTTAAAAAATGTGATTATAATAACTTCAATATATCACTATACTTATAAAAACTGCAGATGATATTTAATATTTCTATAATGTTATTATTATTATTATTATTCATTATTGGATAATCTCTAGTCTAATGAATGCCCAATACAAATTATTAATACATATGATGCTACTTTTTAATTATCTCACAGTACACTAACACTGTGACAATTTTTAAGTTTTCTGTTATGAAAAGTTTTCAACTTTTAATTTAATATTAAACCATTATTATTTATCATAATATTATAAATTTGACTTTATTTGATTTTTTTTTTGTTTACAAATTTAAAAAAATTTAAATATCAGTTTTGGTTTTGTACATATTTAAAAAATTACATCATAACAAAATGATAAAGGTTTTTATCATTTACTGTCAGAAAATAAGTTTTATTTCAGAAACTGAATGAAATTTTTATTATTTGACATTTGCATTTAAAATGTTAACAAATAAATGTCAATAACTAATAAATCTATAAAAGTATTAGTTAAAAGTTTAATTTTTTTTAAAAATAATTTTTATGATATTGTTATATAATTTAACAGTTAATAACTTAATAATATTAGCAAATAACATATAACAATCTTTTCTGCAATTTGACTTATTCAAAAATAAAACTTTCTATTTTTTACAAAGTTAGAAACTACCAAAAGTGATTCAAGTTGCTGAATTTTCAGTTATCATGATATTTATAGAACTTTTTGGAATTACAATATTAAAATAAAATAAAAATAATTTTCATGTTGTTTATAAAAAGTAGTGATTTCTCTCAATGGATTTTAACTGATTTTCATACAAAATGCTTCATTGAGAACATTAAGGAAATAAATTAAGATAATTCTTATTCTTAACTTAATATCGCATGCAATAAAATATTTATGAATATGGGCACATTAGCAACAATTTATAATTTTAATTGATGATTTTGAATAGAACTGCTAAACAAAGATGAATTATTTAAAGTCAATTTTAGATAACTTTACCAATATAATTAAATAAAAAATGTGTTACACATTGCACATGGTTACATACTTGTACACAAATAATTACATAGTATTGACAGATATTATTTTAACATATTAAAAAATATTTTTTCTTTATCATTTATTTGGATTTTAAGATTTTTATCTTATTTCTGAGTTTTTTTCTACAAATGAAATACATTGTATATCATCAATTTTTACAATTTATTTCAGTAACACTAATAAAAATATTAAATAAATGCAAATTAAATGCAGTTTTATTTAATGAGGATAATTGCACTCATCTAAAAATCACTTATTGTCTATAATTATTATGAAATTCTGATTTTATAGAATAAGTAGACAGTTTTATGCATTTTATTAAGGCAAAAAAATATAAATATGAAAGAAAAAATATTTACTTATTTTACAAAAAATGAAATATAATATAAAATCTTATTTCAAACTGTTACCAACTTTAAAATCTGTTGAATACTAGTTTTGATTTTTCTTATATATAATCAGATTTGAGTACATGCTCGATTCATTCACATGTTATTCAAGCATGGACTCAAATCAATCAGTTAACTTTACTTAATTATGTTTTCCACAAAATTTTGACACTGCAAAGTTTTCAAAGCAGAACACAAATTCACTTCTTACAATTTTTAAATTAGAAAGGCACTTTATCTTTCAAGCAAGGCTAACATACTACAGATATAGGTAATAATCGATAATAACATATACCAGCATTAAGGCATTAGCCCTGATATGATAAACCTTTGAAGAATGAGTAATAGGTAGGTTCAATGACAGTATTCTTGTAAGAATTAGCTAATAATGTAGATGGATATCTCCAACAGAAGTTATTTTTCATAAATAAAGTATGGATAATACAGTTAAGTACTTTATTTATCATTGGATTATGAAGCATAGTAAAATATATCTGTCCCATTAAAAGGTTCTTTGGTAGTTTTATTGCTGAATATATTTCTGTTTGACAATATTGATGTTCTGCTAATTCTATTTTTTTCACTCTCAATGATTCTAAATTATTTTATTTTATATATGTCTTAATAATAATCATAATAATCCTTTCATAATAGTTAATAGCTTTCATATAACTAACCTAAGGTGTAAAAAATACATCAAAAAATATCATGCAACTTTTTTCATAGTAATCAATATTTGCATTTTACCTGGTTTTAAATGTGCTTTCTCTTCAATGCAAATTAGGAGTGAAAACAATTGTTTTCTGATTTACAATTTTAATCATATTCACAAAAACATAATACTTTTCAATTTCTAAAAGGTCAGACATATTAATACTATTACAATTAATTTACAATAAATTCAAGCAGTATTTTCTATTCTGGCTTATATTTTTTTATATTTTAAAGCATTATTTTTATTTGAAATAATTTTAAACTGATCTTTTTTTAAGATATAAAATATATATTCACAATCTGATCCCAAGTGTTAATCATAGTAAATGTCAAAACTGCACAGCTAACACATGAAAATTGCTCAAGGGTAGCTCCACATTTCAACATCACATGATCAAAAGTTTTCTTTTTATATCTGGCTAACTCTGGTAGATACAAGAGATTTTTTTCATATTCTAGTCACCACTATTGATTGTGTTAAATGAAAAATGCTAGAATAATGAGAAATTAATATTTATGTATATAAATAATCTCTGTGGAATAATCAAAATAAATATTAATATAATTGACTGAAATCCTCCAGGAATATCAGGTTACTGGTATTTTACCCAGGGTTCAAATTCAGGATAATGACACTTAATGATCAATTGTCATATGCCAGTATTTAAAGTCAATCAATTTAATTTTACTACCCTAACTTACCTTTAGAAAAATTCATCAGAATGGATATTCATAACCTCAATAAGATTACAATCTGACATTATACATGGATAATGTATAGATCCAGGCATTATAATTGTCCCTGAATAGATACAGATTCACTGCACAGATCAACTGTAAATATTAATAACTATTAATCTATGACTGATCCCAACCTATTTCCAAAAATTTTCAACCTCACTCACAAGCTGAAGCATATGCTAAAATTGTTTATATAAAATATACTATTAGGAGGCCAAGACTAATATATATATATATATATATATATATATATATATATATATATATATATATATATATATATATATATATATATATATATATATATATATATATATATATATATATATATATATATATATATATATATATATATATATACCATTCTAATCTCTTGTGCATAGAATTTTATACTAAGTCACTAGATTATGTGGATACAAGTGAATACTAAAGTTATAATGGAAATAAATGTCACATACTCCAGATGATCTTTAACAGCTGTTTTAATAATATTCAAATAAATTTCACCAAATGCCTCAAACAGGATGAAACATTTACCTGGAATTAATGACTGAGTACTTATAAACTAAATGATAAAAATGTGCTTCTACCTGATAAATAATAATAATAATTTTCCAAGTACAAGAAACAGAAAAAAACATCTGCGTTACACTGTTTTCTGGATAAGCAAAATTGCATAACACACAAAGTATGCTAAAAATGAGACATCTACCTAAATAATGTTCAGAGGATCAATAATGGGTTTTAGTAAATTACTGGTACCATCCTGATCTATACACACACACATATATATATATATATATTGTATGGACAAGTTTATATTCATGTAACAGAATTCAGAGTCCAAGCAAAGAGACTGAAACTGACCAGACTAGGATTGTGACATCCTGAGTCCAACCACACTTCAACTCATAAGCCAGTATTCCAAGACTGAAGATCCTGCAAATGACCACCTTGAAATTACATGTAGTATACCCTTTTATTCATGGCTGACATAGGTCATGGAGAAACAATGACTCATGATTAAAATTGCTTTTATTGATTGCATCTAATATATAATTAACTAATGGAGACTTTATTAACGCATAAATTTTACATATATATTATCAATAATTAGAATTGGATTGAATAATGAGACCAAGAATGGACTAGGTTAATTTAACTATAGTTTTATATCATCAAATAAACCATAATTTAAACCAAGATATGTATCACAATTTATACAATACATGAAAATGTGCACAGGCATTTAATGGCTGAAGACTGTACAGGTATTCTCTTTGTACAGAATCAATTACAAAGATGTTAAGACAAGTAATTATTATGCTTTAAGTAAGATGAATTTAACAGGGTTTTCATCTTATAAATTAATTATAGCAGCATATAAATAAATCACCACATGTCATGTCTATAGAGAAAAATATGCCAACTCCTCTTCATTTGTGGCTTTATGCAAGTAATTAGACTAAGCCTTCATTAACACTTATGAGGGACATTACTTATCTGTTTCTATACTTAATCATTTGGCCTAGAATCAGCTACAATAAATTAGATTGAATGTGCTTTCAAGAGTATCTCAGACAATTGCTGAAAGTAATAAAATAGGGAGGTAGAGCTTGGCTGCTCTGGATGTACCAATGTGCTATAGCACCAGAAAGTACAATAGTAAAGATAGCTCTGCAGATGGATTGGGAGATCAAGGGTTTCTATGACCAGTGCTGGTATCCTGAGACCGATCATTATGCTGCATGAGGAAGGAACAATTTGTTCAGAAATGGTGTGGGACTTACATGCTGATATGGCATTAAACTCAGGCTTTGTGACTGATTTACCTTATGAGAAGAAGGTGTGCTGGCTTAACCAAGGCTCCATCTTAAAGACATAAATATACATAGCAGCAAAATGAGAAAAATATTTAACAAAATCAATTACATCCGCCAAGCAAAGTGTATTATAAATTTAATATTCCATATACAAAAATAATAGCTTATTAGCTTGGTCAATAGAAGGTAACTCTTAGGTAGCATAATAATAAATATATGCTATAGACAGGAATAGTTATAGATATTCTTTACTTTTCCAGTTCAATCTAATTAGTTATTTATCATATAATTAGTATGTTAAAAATAGGGAAAGTATATTTGGAGGGATTTTATAAATAAATTAACTAGCAAATATACTTATAAATATTTCTCAAGGCTAGTCTATTTCTTAGTGTAAAATAAGTTAAAATCAATTTCTCACTGAAACAAGCCACATTTCAAATTTAAAATCAAGTAATTACTAATAAACTAATAAATAATAATGATTACAGAGCGAGTCATTACTATTTTCATAAAAGGATTTTGAAACAGCACGCAGAAAAATAAGGCTATGAAATAATTACATGAAAAGGTTTTAATTACTCTCTTCTTAAAATGTTGAAATTTAGTGCTGGCTGTTTCGAAGCATCAGCATATCATACAATAAGTATTAAAACTAAGTAATTAAGAAAGAACTATGGACATAACTGCATTGATATAGTTTTAAATTAGGAAAATAATTCATTTTCTTAATGAAAAAATTTTTTAAAAGCAAGTGGGTCATTTAAAGATTTTGACAAAATAGAAAAACTTTAGCATTTAGAAAAGTTTACATTTAGTGATTAGTTAGCTAACTTGAATTTAAGAGTTTAAAGAGGTGGTATATAATTAACATAAAATTAACACAGAGCTTTGCAGTTTGAAGATAATTTACTAGTTATTAATACAGGCGCTTGAGCTGGAGTTTGGTGAGCTTTCTGGGAGGCTTGTGACATCCTCTTCTTTTGTGGTTAGGCTGTAGATCTTAAAGTGACATGCTGATTATGATGGTGTCAGATGGAAGCAAGCCCATTGCCTCACTATAGAGTGACAGCCAAGATGCCCCACTAGCCTGACATATCAGTTCTAAAACTAACTTTGATTCTGATGGCAAACGCTATTCAAAATGGAGTCTCTTTTTTGTCAAGCTCAAAACATGGCCTATTTGTATTTCACCTTATCAGCCTTAACACCTTTTAAGAGTTTACGTTGCCTTAGGATTATATATTTTAATTAATTTTGTCAATCATATAATCTGATTTTAAATATGCTGATAAGTTTTGAGGTGTTATAACTTTTCCTTAATTCTAAGTTTTAATTAAATTTCCCAAAAGCATACAATTTTGATTTCAAATCTATCGATAAATTACTAAGGCATTATAATTATAACCTTTCTTATGGCCTTTTGTGAAACCATTTTTGCTGTAAACAATTTTAATTAGCATGGTCCCAAAATAGTTTAATTTTTATCTGATACAATTTCAATTAGCCAGATTTTAAAATACCTTTTTAACTTGACCTAAGGTAGGTGCAGTTGTTAATTACATTCTTGTTTACAGCAAAATCTGTTTCTAACCAAAACTTTTAATTCTAAAAAAAAAAAAAAAAAAAACACTTAATTTAAAAAAAAAAAACTTTTCAACATATTTGAAATAAACCTTTTAACATATTTTAAATCAAACTTATTTAAAATATTTTAGATATCTTTTAATATTTTAAATCAACATAATAGATTTAATGTTTTAAATCATGCACCCCTATATATATTATAAATATGGATTGGATTATATATCCACATATGAATTAAAATAATAACTTTATTAATAAATTGACCCCTGTCATTACTTAACATAATAAAAGTATTTTATTAAAATACTATGCAATACTAATAATAATATGCTATAATTCTATCAATCCTATCTAATTATAGCATTCTTTCATATGTAAACATATAATGCTGTTTAGACAGCCTTGATAACAAATTTTAGCATTATTTTTAAATATCATTTTACAGTTTGAATGAGGTTTGAATCTAGCACAGATGTGTGGGCTATTAGGTTGATGCTGAAACGGTAAGGGATTAAGAGATTCCCAATTTAATATATATATATATATATATATATATATATATATATATATATATATATATATATATATATATATATATATATATATATATATATATATATATATATATATATAATATTGTGAAAAAATAGCACATAAGCTCAAGACAACACTTTAAGAAATTTTAATACTAGTCTATTTGACACACAAATATCCTCCCTCTTATTGGAAACTCCTAAACCTCTAAGTGCATTTTGACTAAAACTATAGACTTTTATAACAATGAAGACAAGCTTTTTTAATTTTTTTAATTTTTCTATACAGCTTTTACTACATCCAGAGAACATTAATATCTGCATTATTTACATTCAAGTTTAAATTGTTAATGGCTTTCAATTTTTTTTCTAACACCTAATCCATTTCATGATAATGGAAATAATAATTATTTATGTCTTTCTTTTAAAATAATTAACTACAATTACAAAATACAGAAAAATCTCTATTAAATGGTGAGGAGTTGCAATGATTTGTTGTTTATTATACATATTTTTCTTTATATTACACTTTCTAAATGGTTGACATATCTAATAAACCAGAAATAATAATATTGCATAATCCATTGCCATTCTTCTCTCTAAAACTTACAACATTCTACACAAAATTTTTAATACAAATTATGCACACATATGAGGAGGGACCCAAAAATAACTGGAATTTCTCTCTGCTTAGAGCAACTTTTGTAGTATGTACTTTTTACTGGTACATACTCTTTTTCAGGAAATCTTCTGCATCAATCTGCCAAATGACATTGTCATGTGAAATTGTAAAGACATGTAGTACATTTTTTTATTTGTAAAATGCTTTTGCATATTTGTCAATTTTTTTATAATAACTGAAATGTTTGAACAATGTGAAATTCTGTTTTCATTTACAGAAAACAGCAAAGAAAAAAGATATAATGCTTGAAACAAATTATAAGCAAGATATTCTTATAAAAATACAAGTTTATATTTGGTTTAATTGAAATGTTAAATTTACTTCATCCCTAAAAAGCATTACAATTGTCCAAAGTCAAAACAGTGCTGATTTTTTAAATGTAAACAACATTTTTCTCTCAAATTTAGTTTGCAGCAGTCATGCATTTTATCTGAAAGTTCTGAAATATGTGATGTGGTAAAACATAAACATCTAGTTTTGTGGCAAAAAAACACTGTAAACTCCATCTCAACAAAGTGTCATCTCTCAAAATCTTGTCTATGAAACCTTTCTAATTAAATTCAGCATGGTGCATCTTATCTATTAGACATTTTCACTTGATTTCACATTATGTGATTTTCTTTAATCTATCAAATAAAAATGTCCCAATTTTTGTTGTGGAATTGGAAACTAGGGGGAAATGAGAGATGCATTAAAATGTATCATGTTGCAAGTGTTTCTGAACTGCTTTGTTAAATGACAAACATATTTAGACCAGTGTATTGCATTAAATAAACTATACTTTTAAAGTGATTGAATTTGCAACACCTAATAGAAAATATACAATTTGTTATTACAAAATTCTACTAATTTTGTGCCCCCCCCTCTGTGTATGAGAGTAAATATCTTAACATTAGTAAAACAGAATCATACAAACAAATAAATAAAGTTTATACAAATTACCCTCTTTCATCTTTGACAGTTTGTATCATGAATTTGAGTACCTGAAGATTCTGTGTAAAATAGGTAATATAAATATAGCTATATTTTCCAGTATTCAGCAAAACTTCTTTGAAATTGTTTTTGGTAATTGAGGTGATTTTTCTATTGATATTGGTTCTTTTAGTTTATTTAGTGGTATTTATTATTTATTATGAAGGCACTATCTTAAGGTATTTTTCTTACTGTGAAGCATTTGTCCCATGTGGAATTATTGCTGGTCTCCTTCCTAGAACTATAGGACACTTTTTAAATTAAACATTATACAAATTCCATGTAACTGGACATAATGAGCAAGAGAATGGCTTTATAATACATCATGCCACCTTCTTTACTTTTCACAATAAATCTAAGACTTCATTCTTGGCTAGAATAGAGAAGACAGTGCCCTTCCATTATATATGTTTTAACAATGTGAATAAATGTAATAGCCTATTATTATTATTTTTCTTCTATTCTATTATTTTTGATTTTCTGAGAGACCCCTTTTTATAATTAACTGAGCTGTCTTTACCAAATCAGTTTTTCATCATAGTTCAACTTCATTCACTCTCCATTGGCTAAATATTAGCTGTAAACTTTTTTGTGGTCCGAGGATTACTGAGTAATCATAAATTTCACAAGAATTAGCTTTAAAAATGATTGCAACAAAAGTTCATATTTTGTCTAACCAGTATAAAATACCAATCTCTTAATTAGGCAGTCTGATTATCAACAATTTAATTAATTAATGTCATTTTCACCCACATAATTATTAAATAACTTTGTAAATATTTCTGAAGATTTTATGAACTTTATTTAAATTACATATTTATTCAAAATCAATTTATAAATAATGAGGCCTAAGAAGTTATTACATCTAGTAAACAAAATGTTTTAGCAGCTTTTAATGAAAAATATTCTAATGAAATTTTAAATAATGTAATCTGAAGTGATGTTTTCATGTATCTAATTGAAAAATCTGTAAGAATTAATTGTATAAATATCTGTCACAAAATATATTAAGTTTACACAATACACGTGTGTTGTCATTTGTATCCATTGTATGAAATAGAGTGGATGGATGAAGAGAGTTTGAACATCTGTGTTCAAATCCCCTATATTACATCTAGTCTCCAAGTATATAAAATGTATTTAAAATATTACAAATTCAGCTTGTATCCTGCCCATACCTCTTCTTGTATTTAAATTAACAAGATCCTATATATGAAGGGTCAGAGTGATTTAATGAATGACAAAAATATTGCCATTTTTAAGGGATTTTGGCATTCCATCATCAGAATTTTAATGCTATGGAGAGCTAAAAAGTTGTAAGGTGGAGTATTATGAAGCCCATCCATTGAATTGTGATGATTCTCTATTTCCTAATTTAAATAATAAAATATTATACATGTTATTTAACTAGAAGTTCATGAATATATTTTACAATAAAATACAAATCAGCTATATTTCGTTATTAGATTTATGTATGCTTCCATGGTGATCATTTTTTTGTCATTGTAACAAATTTAAACTTAATTTGAATAAGCTTTAAAGATGTAATGATATAATTTTAAATTTAACAATATCCTTTTGTAGTGTTCAAACATTGAATGCAGGTATATACTTATAAATAGTCATGCTAACTAATGGTTTGATGATTTTTGTCAATTGATTATTTTCCTATGACTTATAAAGAAGAAACAAGGGATCCAAAATTCATAATATATAATTGGCATTGTTAATTATGAGAATGCCATAGGCACATTGTATCACTACTTTTCACTATTTATACAATATACAAGTCATCTTTATTATTACCAACTTAATTTAGTAACCCTCCATTGAAGCTATGATTCTACATGGAATTTAGTTTAAGTTACATCACTATTTACATCTTAAATAATGAAACACAAAACAAATGTAAGTTTTTATTATATATGATAGAAAATCAGTTTTTATAAGAAAACTATTTATTATGAAACTAATTGTAAATAATAACATAAGTAAATAAACATTTTAAAGTTCTTTATTAAATATTCTATTTATTGATTCCCTTATGGAATTTTAAATGATTACCCTTATTTACATGTTTTACAAATAATAGATTGTGCAAATAAATATGTAATAAAATAACTATATATATTTTTTTAATTATATTAACTGCTACTTTATTAATTTGAAAATACTTTTGCATTTACTTTCTATTACATGTGTTGATTAAGATTTGGTATAAAATGATAAAATTTATTATTAATATTATATATTGATTTGAGCATTCAAATATTCAATAACTGTTGATGGCGTTTTACAAGTTTATCATGTGTAAAACATATTTGAATAATAAATCATATTTTTATGAATTTTCATTTTAAAATAATATAATATTGGAAAGTGAAATTAATTATATTAATTTCATCCTAATAAACTTAAGCATAATAATATTGAAAATATTTTTATTGTTTATTGATTTTAAAATAATATGCTTTTTTACAAATCTTCTTGAACTTGCCAATAAGAGACAACTTGAAAATCATAAGTGTATGTCTATGCATAGGGCTTATTTATATGCAAGCCAGTCTTTGCTTTCCATGCTAAAAACAGGTCATGAATGTATTACATGCCTTAGTTATATATTAATAATTTAATAGGATAAACTTCAATCTACATCAGAAGACAGATACAATCTTAGTTTTAACAACTGAAGTGAAATAAATACTAAATTTTGAATTTACTTTTGATAAAAATTCTGTTATTTAAATAGCACAGCTTACATCATAATCATCATCATCATCATTATCAACCATTATCAATCCACTGCAGAATGAATATCTCTCCAAGTTTAATCCATCTTCTCCGATCTGTAGCTTCGCTTTTCCACATGACCCCTGCACACTTTCTTATTTAATCCATCCATCTCACATGTGGTCTCTTTCTGGGTCCTTACAATCTCTTGGAACACAGTTTAAGATTTCGATTGTCCATCTATTATCATCTCTACTAGCAATATGTCCAGCCCAACTCCACTTCAATCTTTTAATTTTTTCAATGAGGTCAGTAACACCTGTTTGTTCTCTTACCCATACATTGCGTTTTCGATCTCTTCTTGTTACTCCCAACATGCATCTCTCCATACTTCTTTGAGTAGTCTGGAGTCTCTATATTGCACTACTATTAAGTGTCCAAGTCTCAGATCCATAACTAAGAACTGGTAAAACACATTTGTTAAAAACCTTTTCTTTTCAAACACATAGGCATATTTCCATTGAGTATCAAGTTATTTCTACCAAAAGCACTCCAACCAAGTTTAATTCTATAATTTATTTTGTCCATTATGTTTCCATTTATATTAATAATCTGACCAAGATATTTGTAACTGTTAACTTGTTCTAATTCATCATAACCCATCTTTATTTTCATATTTTCAGCAAATCGATTAAGCATTACTTTGGTTTTTTTATCATTTATCATTAGTCCTACTTTCCTACTTTCATCTGATAACTCTTCCAACATTTCCTGCAGCTCTGAAGCATTATTTGCAAAAACAACTATATCATCTGCAAAATCTAAATGATTTAAATAATCTCCATTTACTTTCACTACTTTAGTTTCCCATTTTAATCCACAAAATACTTCTTGCAACACTGCGGTAAAAAATTTTGGAGATATGGTGTCACATTGTCTTACACCTTTTTCAATGTTGACTTTCCCAGTACCATTATGTAATCTAATTGTTGCTGTTGCATTTTTATAAATATTCTTTAAAATATGGCAATATCCTGAATCCATATCTTGACGATCCAGTTCTTTAATCACTAAAGAAATGTTTATAGAATAAAATGCATTTTCATAATCTACAAATCCAAAACATAATGGCAATTCATATTCATTTGTTCTTTCTATAACTTCTCTCAATACCTGGACATGATCTACTGTACTAAACCCACTTTTAAATCCAGCTTTATCTCCTCGTTGGTGGAAATCCAATGTTCTCAGTAGACGAGTTGTAATTATCATGGTAAAAATTTTGTATAAAACTGATAAAGGGCCGATAGGTCTATAATTTCTAATATCTTCTTTATCACCTTTTTTAAATATTATTACTGCATTCTTCCAATCATCTGGTACATTTTTATCATTTAGACATTTGGTATATAACTTTGCTTAAAAAATTTCTATTTTGTCACCTGCTTCTTTTAATATATCAATTATAATTCCATCATTACCTGAAGCCTTTCTTTTCTTCATACATGTAATTGCATGTTTCACTTCTTCATTTAAAATTCTGGACAATTCAGAAGATGTAACATTATAAAGAAGAAACAATTTTTTTAGTCATGTCTTTTATGCATCTTCTTGCACTTTTCTATGACCATCGACTTGAGAAGCATAAGTGTATGCTATTATTTAAAACTTATTTATATATAATCCATTCTTTTCTCATGATGCTGAAATCAGGACTTGAATCCATTATTAAGAGTAAATTCAAGATTTACTATATATTTCATCACAGGTGGTTAATAATGAGATTTATTTCTTCCCTGCTACAGATCAAATAGATTTATTCAATTAAATTAATAATATATAACTCAGGCACAAAACAGATTCAAGCCCAAATTTCAGCATAATGTAAAACTATTACATTATATATAAATAAGCTCTACGCATAAGTATATACTTATGCTTTTCAATTCCATGTTCATGGGCAAGTGGAAAGAGATTCATAAAGTGTATGATGGAAAAGATTGTTTCTTCTTTGTCATATTATCTATATAGACTGTGTTATATAAATAAAATATTTATTAAAATCAATTCTAGATTTTCTATATATTCCATCTCAGGCAGTTAAAAATGAGATTGTATCTCTTTCCTGCTATAGATTGAATAGGTTTATCTAATTAAATTAAAAATGTATAACTTAGGCACATAATAGATTAAAGCATTAATTTCAGCATGGGAAAGGAAATCTTGCTTATATATAAATAATCTCTCAGTATAAGTGTATACTTGGTTTCCCAAGTCAATTTTCATGGGCAAGTGGAATGCGATTCATAAAGTGCATGACTTTAAATATTGTTCATTCTTTATAATATGACATACCTAGGATGCACTATATAAATAACAGAATATTTATTAAAAGTTTAATGTAATAAATAAAATTTTACATTCTCACTTGATTGCAACTAATATAGATATAAATTATCTAAATCGAAGATACGCTTTATCATTATTTTTTTCATTTATGATTTAGTGTATATTTATAGAAAACAAATCTTACAAACTTACATTTATAAATGTAAAAATGCAGCTCTAATGATGTTATTTTACCTCATTTATCAATCAAAAAATAAAGACATCAATGAGTTTTACATTTTATTATAAAGTGTGGTCAATTCATTATAAGATACAAAGGCTGCAGAAAATTTCGTATTTCTAAAATGAATATTAGCATACTTTATAATGTGATTTTCCATGTAAAAATAAAAAACTAATTTGTGGAGTATTCCAAGTTCTGATGATTATAATTTTAGTACCTTCTTCATAACCAGACATTGGAGAAAATTTTTTAAAAATAATGTATTTTATTAACCCTGAAATTTAATGATATTTAGAGTTCTAATTGTATTTGATTTTGAAATAAGTAATGCTTTCAAATATGATAAATTATGAATGAATATATATATATAAAGTTTCTTCATTAAACATGTTTCTATAAAAAAAATTACATTATACATAAATTTTTAGATAGATTTTTTTTTTAATCCAAAGTCTGATTCAAATTAAAACACAATACTAAGAAAAGTAATCAAAAATATATGAAATATATACTGACATACTTTTTTAAAAGTGTTATACAAGATTTTTATTACAATCATTAGTGGACATGAGATTCAAATCACACAAAATAACAAATGGATTTAAAATTGATGTTTATGCAAGTATTGAGCCATTATAAAAGGACCAATGAATATAAGTTATGGTTATGCTTTGGATTTGCAGAAAATGAGAAGGATTTTGACTGAATAATTATTTTTATGTTGATATTAGCTTTGAAACATTAAGAATGTTGTCAATATTTGAAGAGTATTTATAAAAACACCACACCAGTTATTATATAATATAGTGCCACTGGAAAATTAGCATTGTTACCAGATTGAGACAGAATAATTTCATTTATCCAAAACATTTACCTGCACTTTTACAGTAGGTATTTTCTGGATTAAAATAGAAAGCTAAGAGAATATAAATAAATGAACTTTATTAAATCATTCAAATTCTTCAGATAATGGGCTTCATTTTGCAAGTAATATTTCAGAGCATTATGAAATATTAAAGAACTATCTAAGGAAAGCAAGAAAATAAAACTAACCTTTTTCTCATACTTCATTTCTGCCACTATGATTAAGATTTTGTATCAATGGATCCCAGATGGTATTGCATAATAAATCAATTTTTAGTACTTACTTATCCAAATTTTCAGTATAAATTATACTTTATGGCTTTCATCGGTGAAGAGTATTAATTTGATTTAGTACATCTTGATTCTTTGGATTTATGAACTTTTTCTCTAGCATTCATTGTGTATTTCTTTTTTTTACTACCAATCCTTCAGGTTAAGTTTAAGACCCATTTCATATGTTGATTTTAATACAACTTAATTTTATAATTATATATAGTGCTAGAAACTAAACTGGGGATATCAGTAGGATGTCACTAGGGATTTATTAAGCACTATCTAATCTATTGTTATCTCTTGTTTGTTAAAGTTTACTAAGTAAGCAAAAATGAAGTAGGTGAAATAAATTTGAAATCTAAGAAAATGTTTAGGCAGAGTTCATGTTATATTTTGTTGGTGTTATAACAGTTCTGGAAACATAAATTAAAAATTGATAACACCAAAATATATAAATACTGCACTGATATGAGATCCACATAATTATATAAGCAACTTCGCTTAGACTAAAAAAATTTAAAATGTTTTAAATTTTGAGCCTATATTTTTATAATAAAAAATGAGTAAAATATGATTGCTAAAGGGAAGATGTATTAAATCCAAAAGCACCAGAGCACTATACAAAACTTCTCAATAACTAAAAGTCATGAGCTAGAATTTATATTATGGATATGCATAGAATTGCAATGGATAAAAATTAAATATATTTAACACTAGCAGCTATCAATTATGGATTAATTAAGTTTACACAATGTGGCAAACCAGGAGTAACAAAAATAAATTTATATATGCATAGATTTATATAACATTGGTATTAGAGAATAATATTAAGATATCTAACAAAATGAAAATAATCTCCTATGGTTTTTCAAAATGAAAAAAATTATGAATAATAATGATAAAAAAAGTTAATAATTACAAAAATACTTGATCAGAATACTAATACATAAAATGGAAATTAATCATAAAATTAAACTGGAAGAAGGGATATTTGTGGAAATAAATTAGTGATTAAAAAAAATATGTCTGTGTGTATGAAAAGGAAGGAATTTAATTGATAAGTTATCCTGTTTTTACATATGCATCTGAGATATAGATACTGAACAGAAAAACAATACAAAAGTATCAATCTCATAATGAAATGTGAAAAGATTTCTGTTATGAGTAACAGGGAAAGATCAAAGAAAAATGCATGTGTGAAATATCAAAGGGTATTACTGGCATTATTATGAGAAATAAGAGACAGAAATGGAGCAATATTAGATGTACTGATAAATAGATATTAATATACAAACAGTTGTTATTTTAAAGTAGATCTTAAATATTTGTAAAAGACAAAATGAGATTAATGGATTATTGAGACAAAAACATTTTTTGTAATAAAGTAGAGGAAAGTATTTATGAATCAAAAAAATTGAATTATATATATAAAGACTCTCTTTGTCCATAGAATGATTTCAAATAAAAATTATCTATATTTATTTTTTTGCAAATGCAATTATATTTGATCTTAAAAATCATATTAAAAGCATTACTTTATATTATTTTTATTACAAACTTAAATTATTCATTGTTTGTTTTTAATATTATAAAATATCATATATGATTTAGAGACTAGCCTTATATTAGAACGCTTGAGATTTATATAAACCATTTAAAATGATTTTTTAAAAAAAATTCAGAATATAAACTATAAAAAAAAGCATATTATTATTTGTAATGATACAATAAAATAAACAAAGGCATATATTTTCAGGATAGAGCATTAATGGTTTGGGTTTATAAAATATTGTAAAAATAGCTTATTTTAAACTCATCAATGATAAAATGGAAATGATAAAATATTGTAGGATTTTTTAAAACATGATTGATTATTTCTAACAAAAGAAAAAAGTATGGATATTGATTATTTTGAAGTTATATATGAAATCAGATAAGAGTAGAGCAGTCTGCTTTCTTACTATTAGTGTCAATTAGCTACTAATTAAGTATTTAAATTTTATTTTCATTTACAGAACAGAAATCTGTTTTTTCTCTTATCAATGAGCATTTGCATTAGTATTTATTTGCTTAATTTCAGAAATAAGATGGCTATAGTTAGAATAAAAGTAACTTTATTAAAATATATAATTACTAACCTCATGACAGATTTATATGTTAGGATTTTTTAAATCTCAAGCTATTGATAGTAAATGGTTTCCAGTTGTATAACTTAATTGGTTCCAAGAAGAATCACAATCCTTAATGAAGAAAGAAAAAATTCAGTAGGAAGGTTGAAATTGCAATACCATTTCCTTATTACTGATTCTTCAGATTTTATTAATTAACATTAGAATAGTAGAAAAGAAGTCTTTAAAGCAATCCTAAAGAATTATGTCATTATTAAATTACGATTTATATCTGAATAATTTGAAAAATAATGGTGAAAGGAATATAAATATATTTGTGTAGTAACGATTAAAGATTTAATTGTTCTAGTATTATATACAAAAAATATATAAAGGTTAAATATAAGTTTTTGTAAATCTCTGTAGTAATGATTATATGGTTTAAAAATAATAGGATAAGAATTTAATGAAGGTTTGAATAGCAAGAGTAGATTTCAATTTAATTTTATTTTAATACAGACTGCATGTAAAAATACAATAAAAAGTGTCTATTCTTAAGATGAAATAGATTTGGAATCTACTTTAATAATAGTAGAAGTAAAATTATTTTTGACTGTAAAAATGATCATTGATAAATTTAAATAATAAAGTAAAATTTTAATATGTGTTTGTTAATGAAATAAATGTAAATGATACTTGATTATGGAATTTCATTTAAAGATTGAAAATATACAAGGAAAAAAATAAAAATGCTTCACACAATACATGATAATATCAAGAAAAGTCTTGGGTTATTTAATAAAATGGTAACAGGAATGCAATAAAAATATAAAATCTGCAATATGAAGAACTGGATGAAGTAGAAATATTATGTAGAACAGATAAATTTTCTATTTAGTAAAAAAAAAATCTGTAAGTAAAGCAAAATCATAGGCTTGAACAAATATGTGAATATAAAAATAATAATTCATTAGTACTAAAAAATAATTTATGTCATAAAAGTAGTTTTCATCTGTGTTAAATAAAAGAAAAAGTCAGATAATGAGAAATTGGTAATAACACAACAAAAGACAGATGTAAATGGTGTAATAAAATAAAAGATGAAAAAGCATGAGATATTGATGATTTTCCATGAAATTATAGAAGCTTTGAATAAAGAGTATAAAATAATTAAATTATATGATAATTGTAATATAATTTATAACTTAGAAGAATAAACATGCTTTTTCTTCTCTAGTATTATTATTTTTCTTATAAAATAATATAGATTAATAAATTTGACATTAAGTGCAATCTATCTACTTATTGAGGACCTTTTGAAAATGAAATGCAGGGACACAAAATATTTATTCATAATGCTGATAATTATTGTAACTATGTGGAAAACGAAAGTTTTAAATAAAAAAAATATAGATGGGAAAAAACATTAAAAAAATAAACAATGTAGTAATTTTTTTGTACAGTCATATGACGTTTGAATATGCTCAAATGGCAGATTGAACATTCAAAACTTTCTTCCAGTAAATCACAAACTGAGTTTATTTTAATTTTCAATATTTGATAAAATCTTCTATAAAAATAAAGAAGTAATAAAGTAATAAATGAGTACATTTAACTTGTATAATAGACAGTATGATGGTGAATAAGCAATTCAAATTATCTAAATATTGGTTTCAAAACTTTTTTTTTCAACAAATATTTAGTAAATTGTGTTGCCATGCATCATGTCTCACATTTATTTGATTCAAATATTGATAATGGACAATTATCATTTATATATGTATATGCTCAAAATATGTTAAAATCTAGTTTTAAAATAGAAAAGAAAGTAATCTTGTAAATAGCATAATAACAAACCTCTAGATACTTAATGTACTAATGGGATAGGGTATCATTATCTTCATCAACTTTAAACAAAATTATATATTCTGTATAAAGCTTTTTTATTCCACATAATTGAAAAGTAAAATCAATATTCTGATAATAATCCAGGTTCACATTAGTACTTTATCAGTTCATCAATAAGTCATGCTTATATTTATGGCCCATAAGTAAAATGGCGTTAAACGAGACATTGTTAACAAATGAAAATTACACATAAGCTCTGTTCTGCTATAACACAACTATGTAATTATAATTTTAAATAAATTCTAATTTTTAAAACGAACATATTACTATACTTTTTGATAGTTGGTAATTAATATTTTTAATTCAAATAATAATTATCCAGTTATGCTGTCTATATTATTAAGTAGACTGCAGCCTTTAATTGTATGTATATATATATATCTTTTTTTTCTCATTTGTTTTGCTTTAATTTTGTGAGCTGATATAATTTAATTGATTTAATTAAAGTTAAGACTGGATTTTAACTTAAACAATGTACAAAGTAAACAACAACATTTGTTGTTGATATTTTTCTCCCTTCTCTCGTACTTTTTTTAAAGAGAGAGTGAAGTTCTATTAGAATGTCGAACGAGCTCTTCATGTACATCAAATTTTTTAATTAGTGTAATTTAAATAATTAGTTATTAATTAGTTGCAAATAATTCAAGCTTAACATTTTTCTTAAAATTGCATTAACTTAAAAATTTAAGAAAATGTTTTGTTTTTCTAATTATTATAGCAAGAAGTTTAAGATAAATATTATTTAATAATAATAATCTCATAAAAGCTTAACTTAATGCAAAAATAAATTTATTTATTGTAATTATAAAATATGGAAGTATAAATTTTAAAGATGTAAAGAGCTCATTAAAATTTATAATGTAATTGAATATTGATGTTCTAAAAATAATTACGTCAAGAAAATGCCATGGAATGGCAAATTATCATTAATGATTATAAAACCGTATTGTTTGATTATAGTACTTTTTTGTTTAATTATCTTCATTTATATCGCACTATATTTACTTGACATTGCAATGATACTTGACACATATTATTTTAAAGCAAATCACTGAGAAAACGCAATATGTAGAAGATGAAAATAATAATAAAAAATAATTGGTAGTAAATTACAATTCAGCAATGGAAAATGAAAAAGAGCTCAATATGAAAGTGGAATTCATCTTAATTTAATACTAAACTATGTATAAATGAAGTGAAAACAATATTTTTTTAAAAAGATACTTGCATTTAATTTATAACTAAAGCCATTAAAATATATGGATGTTAATGATAGACAAATTGACTATGGTTCAAAAACTTTGGATGTTTGAATATTCAATATTACTAATATGACAAGCAAAATAAAAAGTAAAGATGGTCATTGGATGAATGCAATTGAAATTAGTGTATTATGTAAGGGAATTTATCTAAACAGAAGTTGGGTTTTTGAGTTTTGTTGTGTTGTAAACTAATGTCTATTGCTTTTACTTAATGTTTGCAATCAGATATCTAGAATAAATGAGATTACATCATTATATCAAAAACAATTTATGATTCTGAGATTATTGCTAAATCAATAAAGAATCAAAATAAAACATCAAGCTTAAATTACTTTTTTAGTTTAATATTTGTTAGTCAAAAGCTATTACTATTATTAAATCATGCAATTTCAGTTTGCATGGGTTATTTTAATTGATTGTTGCCTGGCTATATGTATCTGGGATTTTATCTAAATTAATATATAGAAAAAATTTCATTATATTTCAGAGTTTCAATCAAAACAATTAAATTTATGTATAAAACTCATTGTAGAAGAGGCTTTGTTGTTTGTGAAAATTCAAAGTTGTTATATTCCAAACTTTCTCAACATATAAGTCTCTGATTTACTAATCTTGTCTTACAAAAACTCATGATTTCTATTTGCATTACCAGTATTAACTGCTTATTGTTTGGTTGTATTGCAGCTGAAATTTTATCTGATCATTATATAGGTCAATACCAATTACATTTCAATATATACATATAAAGGTAAGATCTTTTATTAAAACTAAGTGTAATAAATTTTTGCATATACTTGTATAAGACTTGATGGAATAAAATTTAAATATTAAATTTCAGTCATAATTCCATGCAATGCATTTTTAATTCAATGTGCTAGCTTATTATTTTTAATTGGTATAAATTATTGTTGTATATAATAATCAGAGCTATCACATTAAAATTCATATTTGTATAATCCATTTAATAATTACATTTTATTTTATCAATATATATATATAATGTTAAATAATATTTTAATACTGAACAAATATAATGTCACGTGAAATTTACCAAATCTATTTTAAATAATAGCAACAACAACAATAATAATAATAATAATAATAATAATAATAATAATAATAATAATAATAATAATAATAATAATAATAATAATAATAATAATAATAATAATAATAATAACAACAACAACAACAATAATAATAATAATAATAATAATAATAATAATAATAATAATAATAATAATAATTTTATTTATTTATTTTAGTACATCTAACAGATTTTACATTGAACCAAAAACGCATAGTTAATCTAGTTCACAAAACATTTTGTAGAGTTTTTTGTACAGTAGTCCTAAATGTTTTATCATTTGTTTCAAATATATCAACAACACTAAGGTATTTATTATACAATCTAGGTAATCTTAGTAAGGCTGAATTTATTATTGTTTCACTTTTAAACTTTGGAAAGTTATACAATTTTTTTTAATCTTGTATGCTTTGTCTTCATTTTAAATGATAATGTTGTTTGACAACTTCTCACATCTGTTATACCTGAGATATTTTTAAGTACTTCATATTAGTATATATTAATCTTTTCCATAGAGTGTATTGTCATCATATATTATTTCATATTTAATGTATCTTACAATTTTTTTTATAAACTTTTTCCAGTACTAAACTATTACTTAATTTACAAGAGTTCCAGTTCAAAGATCCATAATTTAAAATAGGCAAAACCAATGTATGAAACAAATACATACATGTATTTACAGTTTCTGAGAATCAAACCCATCATTTTATAACTTTTTGCAATAATATATTAAATATTGTTATTAAATGTTCCATTATTAGCAAAAATAGTACCTAAATCTTTACAACATTTTTTCCTTGAAATACTTTTTGAATTTAGTGTATAATTGAACATAATTGTAGATGATTTTTTAGAAAACGATTTATCACAACATTTTTCAATGTTACTTTCCATATAGTTTCTTACACACCAATCTTGAAATCTTTTGACATCAGATTGTAAAATTTTCTGATCACCAAAATTACTAATAGTTTTATACAATTTAATATCATCTGCAAAGCAAAGAATATTAACATCAACTACACACTGCTCTATATTAAAACAATAAACTAAAAGGAGATTTGGTCCAAGGTATTCCAGCATTGCTAAAATATGTATATGATTTTGTGGACCCAAAAGAAACAAAATTAGATCTATTTGAAACAAAAGATACAAACCACTAAAGTTCACAACTAAAACCAATAATATGCAATTTACTAATTAAGCTGGAGTGATGTACTCAATCAAAAGCTTTGCTTAAATCAGAATAAATTACAACTAGCTGCAATATGTTATCAATCACATTTGCAATAACAATTGATTATGTATTAAATTACTCTCAACAGATCTGCTTGGTGTAAAGCGATGTTGTGTTTTAGATAATGATGTAGTTACTCTATCTATTATTTTATTATATATACATTTTTCAAAGATTTTTTCAGCTATACATAATAATGAAATAGGTCTATAATTACCAACATCATTTGATTTAAATTTTGGGATTGGTATATTTTTTGCAACTTTCCATAAATCAGGAAAAATCCTGTGCTGTAAAGAGATGTTGAAGATATAACAAAGCACTGAAACTAGCAGCTCAGCACATCCTTTGTAAATAAAAGCAAGTAACATATCATACCCACAACTTTTTATATTTTTGTATTGCTTTAATGCTAACAAAATGTCATTATAATTTCTTGAATCAATAACTATCAAATTATTAGCTTTAAAAGCAGATGTGTAAGAATCAGATAAGATATTCATTTTTGTACATGATGAAAAGTAGTTGGCAAAATTATCAGCTGTAAGATTTCCACTGTCAATTGACATTTTATTTTTTACGCCAGGATGCTTTTTAATGAATGACCAAAAGTAATTTCAATTGCCAATTTATGTTGTTCTCTAGTTTTTTCAATATATCTTTGAAATCAATTATTTCTATGATTTTAAATAATCTTATAACATTTATGAAGTTATTATAACATATTATTGATCCTGATTTCTTAAACAATTTATGATGCCTAAGGATTTTTTTTTATAAATACAAATCAATTTCTTAGAGAACCAAGGAGGCTATTTTTTAGATGATTCATGGCATAATGGTATTCTATTATTTATTTTTTTGCATAATTTTTTGAAACATATTTACTGCCTCATTTACATTTGTGGAACAATGTATTTGGTCCCAATTAGCATACTTGATATCACAATATAAATTATAATAATCACCAAGTTTATAATTTCTATTCGAAGTTATCATATCTTTATTTATTGATAAGTGTTCAATATAAACAAAAAACTCAATTGCTGGATGATGAGAGTCTTCCTTTAATAATGGCTGTAGAGTATGTTTCACATTTACATCATTAAAGTTAATTAATATAAAATCTAAAACACATCTATTATTATTTTTAACTGATTTCTTTGTACTACACCAGTTATATTCATAAATTCTATAATTATTTTTCCTTTATTTATTTCATTACTGCACAATCCAGTTATTCCATCTGCTGTCATTACATATTGTGCATTAAAGTCACCACAGATCAAAATATTGTGCTTATAATTAAGTAAATATTTTTTTTCCACTTGTTCCAAATCATTACTTAATTCAATTATATTATTATAAAGTAATATATATATATATATATATATATATATATATATATATATATATATATATATTGTACTGGTCAAAACAGTATGCTCACTTAACAAGGTTCCAAATCCTAAGCAAAAGTACCTCGAATCCGATCATGCTCGAGATACACAGGTCTGGAACAATCCTGTATTCTAACCTATTTGCCTATTCTTCGAATCTCTGACCCAATGAACAACAATTCTGATGACGCAGTAAAATTATTTTAAATCCGTGCCCATAAGCAGAGCAGTGGAGCATAAGATCAGACTGATGATGATGATCGAGGTCGGAGTAGCCCAGGAATTACATTTATTATACTTATTTATTAATGCTAAGCTCTTAGCCAACGAAAATAGTTCTAAATATTAACTATAAACTAATAATTCAAAACAAACCAGGATTTACATGAATATATATATTTAATAAATGTAGAAAACGCATATATATGTTACAAAATTGTTTCACGCTTGGAGGGATCTTATACATTTTGAAAACTTGGGATTTGTTTCATAAAATCCCCATTACATCAATAATTGAATAAATACCATTTTATAGAATGTGTTATAAGTTGTGCGGGGTTAATATGTCAATTTACAAATAAAATGTTGTGGATGTACAAACAATCTACAAGATCGGAACAGATTCGGATTACAGAAAGATACACGATAATTTAACATTAATCATTTTGACAAATAAATATAAATGTACGGTCTCAATCATTTATTTACAATCTTAAAATCATCACATATGTTTGATAGGCATTGTTTGGACATAGCGTCTCTAGACTAAGTATACATAAGGAACAAACAATGCGCAATATTTACGAGAATGAATTATACAAATTGATTTACGTCTCTGGGAATCGATAAAGCTTTTTAAAGAAAAGCAGTTTTTAGATCAACATACTGAGCGTATTTTACGAAATGAATCTTTATCTTTAACACATCATTGCGACTTTACTAAGATTAGACAAATGATCAAGTTAATAAGCAAAGTAACGGTACTAGCATACAATAACGAAAATAAGGCCTCATGGCGATTGTGGATATTTCATCATTTAAAAGATACTTTGAAATGAACTTAGATTGGATATGTCCGCACCTTCTGGCAGAGCGATATCAAAGTAGAGGCTGAGAAGGAGACCCCAGATCATTATGTACTGCCATCTGCAGCACATAATCCTCTTAAACTTTACATTCAACAGAGAGTAGTGTCTCTGGTTAGGAACGATTTTGAAAAGAAGGACGGGAGCTTCATGCTTTCGACGTCCCCAATAATAAAACGATCAAGAAATGGAAAGATAAAATATCAGAAAAGAAAATATATGCCAGCACCGTTTCTATAATTTTATAATATCATTTAAAGTTTGAAAATGGTCTAACCTCTTGCACAATAATCTGTTTCCAATTCTGAGTCATTTATCTAATCATAATGAATAATAACGCTTCTATTTACAATATTATTAAACTAACCACATTTATATTTAAAGAATTGATTCCCAAATACGTATTAACTGGTGGAATTTGCCCTTCAGGTGCCAGCAAAAAGGAATGGATTAATTATAAGAAAGTTCACGATCTTTTTAAAATAGAAAATTAAAGCAAAATTCATCCACAGTAAAAGTTTTTAATTTACTTTAAGAGTAACGAATTTAAAATGAAACCAAACTCGCGAGCAATTTCTATTTAATATAGACAAAACTCTATGGATAAGTTTTAAATAAAGCCCACCCTTTTCCCAAGTAAAACAATTATTTCCCCCCTTACTCGCGAATTTAGCGATTTTGGCACATTAAAGAAAATAAATTATATCTATACATTAAACAAAGTATATGAAATCTTAATGGAATCACACACATTTATATATAATTTAATTAAGCGTGAAAGGTAAGTTAAAATACATGATATTAATAAAAGATTACTGAGAGAGAGTTTAAAAGCAAAATTAACAGAAGCTTATAATACTGAGAGAGAGTTTAAAAGCAAAATTAACAGAAGCTTATAAAATAATATATAAATTAAGACATGACAGTTGAACTATAGATTACAAAAGTATTGACTTATAAAGGCAGTTCTATGTTAAAAGGTTACCTAAGAAAAAAAAAACAGCATGGCGGCATCATTAGCAATCAGCAGTCAGAAGCAATCATGTTGTATGGTCGTCCAGATGGAACATGGCACTTGTAGGCAGACAGTTCTGCGAGAGAAGAAGAAAAAGGTTCTAGATTCCACTACTCAAAATTCATCGCACAGAACTTGCGTTGGCTTCTTAAAAGTAATTAACTCAACTGACTAAACTCCTCTGAACTTAACTATGAACTGAAGGTAAACTGAACTGACTTCCTTTGTTCTGTGGTCCTTTTTATAACATTTTAATACTGCCCAGAATGCAATCTCATCTACCAACCTTATCTCTATAATCCCTTTAAAAAAAAGCAACATTTAATTAGCAAAATATTTTCAGTTGATAAGGCCTGAAATACTATTTTTAACTGTTTTGAAAGATTTGAAAACAACTGATAAACAATTTGTTTTTTTGATTGTAATTAAGATTTATAAATTTTAATTATAGACAACGATTTGACCAAAGATAATTTCAATATTTCAAGCCTTCCCCATTTTTTTCTTTGTTGTTACATTAAATGCACACAGATATAAAAATAATTACAAATGTATTTTCCAGCAATAAAATTATTGCTTTAGTCAAAATATATATACGCATCACTCAAACTACTGTTTCATTTTTACTAAACAAAGATCAATTTCACTAATCTTTAGAATGATTCAGCATACAGTGTGTGAGTGAATAGCATATATTTATAGCAGGGTCTAAATTGTGGACCCCTAGGAGGTTAGTGTAGATGGTGATACATGAAGCATCGATGATGATTAGACATCGATTGGTTCATTCTTCCCCACTTAAAATGATAAACAAAAAAAAATCAATAAAAAAAAAAACCTTAGTTGGAGTCTAATATAAAATTGGTGAGAAAAACAACCTTAATAAATGAGCCTGAAAAATTTGCTTCTTGTTGACAAAAAAAAAAACTGCCTTATATGACTCATGTTTCTAGTATGGAGAAGAATCTTTCATTTTGATATTTTACTGCAATTTTTTTCTCTATTAACTGAAATATTTGGTATGAGGATTGGGTGGTGAGTAGGGTTTCAATTGTCGTGCATTATAGATGCCACTAAACCCATTTTCTCCTTCCAATAGAAAAGTATTTTCATGACATCTCTTCCGAACAAGATATTGTCCACTATACAAGGGAAAAAAATTTTTAAATTCCTTTTTTACTACACTGCTAGTCTTGGGGGATCTCAACCATACTTGATCCCCTTCCTGAAATTGGTGACTATGCATCCGTCCCCTCTTTATGCGATTTTTGGCTGCCTGGGACAACCATCTTTAACAGCTTCTTGGTCATGAATAGGGTCAATAACTATTTCATCTAGTGGCACCAGGTTTGGAAATAAGTTGCGACATGGCTTCCCATAATGAAGGCGTTCAGGCGTAAAACCGGTAGACTCATTTATCGTCTGGTTTATACAGTTAACTATTTCTGGAGTTTTATTTACCCAATCCCGGTGGTTGGTTGATATGTAGGTGCGAAAGAGACGATTGAGTTCTCTCATGACTCTTTCACATGGGTTAGATTGGGGATTCCTAATCGATGTCAACCGATGAGTGACTTGTTGCTTCAAAAGCCAGCCCTTCCATTCCCTAGAGGTGAAGGGTGAACCATGATCTGATAGAATAGAATTAGGTTTTCCCACCTCAGGGAATTGTTTATCTTGGAGGGTCCGAATCGTATTCCTTGAGTCTGCAGCCCGGACAGGATACGCTCATACATATTTGGAAAAAACATCATAGGTCATGAGTAAATATTGGAAATTTCTAAATTTGGGCAATGGGCCGTAGTGGTCGATTGCAATTAACTCATTGGGCCTTGATGCAGTTATGGGTTTCATAGTTCCAGCATAAGACTTGTTCGGAAACTTAGTCCGGGCACACATTGCACATTTCCGTAACACTGTGAGGATCTGTGTGTACATACCTGGCCAGTAAAATTGATGTCTCAAGGCTTCCTCAGTTTTCCGTGGCCCATAATGTCCCAAGGTTTTGTGGACATGTTCGATCAGTTGCATCCTAATCTTATTTGGTGTCATGATTTTCCATGGGCTCTCCATGTCTTTGGTCTTACATTGGAGGATTCCATCTTTTAAACGGAATTGGGAGTATCGCCGTGCATTTCTTTTGTTTGTACACATTAGGTGATTGGTTCCCAGGTTGGAGATAATGTTAGCATATTGGTCATCTTGCCAATATCGTAGATTTGTCAAATCGGTTTCCATAGGGGTCTTCGTGGTTGTGGCCATGATTCTGAGGGTCTGGTCATTCAGCTAAGGATTTTGGATACTGGCAGGTACAGGATGGCGGCTTAGGATATCTGCCACAATGTTCTCACGTCCTGGGCAGTAAGCCACTCTGTATTGAAACTGTTGGAGGGCCAGGCTCCACCGGATCAATCGATCATTTGTAAGGAAACTCTTATTCAAGAATTCCAAACATTTGTGATCGGTTACTATGACCACATCAGACCCCAGAAGAAATTGACGGAATATCTGGCATGCCCAAACGATTGCTAGGGTTTATTGTTCTGTGGTGGTATAGTGTACTTCGGCTCCCTTTAAGGAGCGGCTACAAAAATAGAGCACCTGATGCTTTCCTTCTTCATTAATTTGGAATAACACAGGCCCCAATCCCTGCTTGCTACTATCAGTCTGGACGTAAAAGGTCCTTGTAAAATCAGGATGACACAACATTACAGCTTGAAGAAAATTTTTTTTTATGTTCTCAAAATCCTTGTCATGGGCTTCGGTCCATTCCCATTTATGATCTTTCTTTAGTAACTCTATCAGCTTTCCTGTCTCATGAGCAAAATTTGGGTAAAACCGGTGATAGAAGTTACAAAGCCCCAAGAAAGATCGGACTTGTTTCCGAGTTTTTGGTTTGGGGAAGTGCTCGATGGCTTCTACTTTGTCAGGGTGGACTTTGACCCCATCCTCAGTTACAACATGCCCAAGGAAAGTAATTTCTTTTACCGCAAAGCGACTCTTTTCCAAGTTAATAGTTATGTTTTTTTGGGCACATTCATGGAAAAATTGTTCAAGGCATTTCAAATGTTCAGTGATGTTTTTTGATGCAATTACTATATCGTCCACATAGCAGACCATATTTTTCTGTACCTCTTTGGATAGGACTTGTTTTAAACATCGCATTAGACCTGCCCCACTATTAATGAGTCCAAAGGGAACTCGCTTAAACACATGGGTATGTCCTCCATACTGAAACGCGGTATACTTTCGGTCAAGAGGATCTAGGGCCATCTGCCAATAACTGGCTGTAAGGTCTAAGGTAAAAAAATCATCTTCCCTGCCAACTGGACAAATACCTCCTGGACCGGTGGCGGGATGTCTCTTTCAGGGATGGTCATGCTGTTTAATTTTCGTGCGTCCAAACATAGCCGCAAATCTCCATTTTTTTTTCACCACAACTAATGGATTGTTATAGGGAGATGGGCTCCGCTCAATAATGTCCCACTCGATCATCTGTTGAATCTGCTTTTCCACCTCATCCCGGTATTGGAATGGGATGGGGTATGTTTTGGATTGGGTGTACGATTCCTCCTTCACTCGAAATCTATGAGTATATCCCTTTATTTTTCCAGGAGTCTGGGCAAACACCTGAGCATAATTTTCTAATATGCTTTGGATACTTCTTTTATCTTTGGACTCTGTAATAGCTGAGTCATGGACCTTTTTTTCAATCAATGTGGAATCAATAGGCTGGATCAAGCAGCTCTGCTTCTCAGGTACGGCTTGGTGGGTCACTTTGAAATGTGTTGATTCATTGTCGAACAGGCATTTTCTTCCAAAATAATCGATAATTCCATGATTTTGGGTTAGAAAGTCGGAACCCAACACCATATCATAGATCAGTCCAGATACAATCAAGAAAGTATGGCCCATCAATGAAACAATGAAACAATGACTTAGATATTTAGAAAGATATAAAATTTATTAAATCAACTTGGAGTATATATGATTGCAAACGTTATTGGTGTTACAATGTAAATAAAATGGGTGTTTATCTCCCTTGGACAACATTAACCTCTCTTACAATACTATATAATGAACATATTTAATCATCAATAACAAATAATTCATGGCTTTATTCTATTGCAGCTATTTATATGTCAATAATTTATCGATTGACTGGGATACATAAGATTTTTAATAATAGCGCTAGACTACGGTACCTAAAGTTATTTGAATCCACCAGTAATAAAAACAACAGCATTCATACCAATACGTAAGTTTATTAAGTTGGATGATAAGGGTAATTTTATTTAATTAATACTTGCATTTGCTATATAAGAACGTGTGTGTGGGAAGCTAATTTGGGAAATAATAATAATGGCAAAAGTGTCGTATCTGAAAGTGTGAATGTAATATATATTAAAAAATGGCAATCCATTTAGTATAATCATAACAGTACAGTTTAGGAGAATTAATAGGCTTTTAACAAGAACAAAATATGAGAGAGCGGTACGTGTATGAGGGCAATGGAACGATCTATTCTAAGATCTAAGAAGACGTTTCAATTCACCGTTAAAGAAATGTGACTCTCTGCAAACGTCGGCAGGGTCAGGTCATAAACAACTAAGAAGGCGCTTTATTGAATTGCCATAGGCTGGACTTTTGCCAGAGCGAACCCTATGCAACAATATCTCGCGCTGAAGAAATCCAAAGAGGTTTGCCAAACCTTGTCCTTGGCATTAGAAGTAAAAGTGAACGAAGCACAAAGATATATATATATCATGAAAGGCCGGTATACACGTAACACTTGCATTAATATAAATATATAGATATTTAGCTAAGGAATAAATAATTATCGCCTATCTTTATTAATAAAAACCCCTCGTACCGGTATGATTTGATTACTACGTGGATGTGGAAGAATTACAGTTAATGCTAATATAATATAGCTCATAGAACTAAACGATCCCCCCCCCTTTTATATTACTTTGAATTACACATAAACTTCCCACAACGTATGACTAATATAAATCTTTGGTTTTGAATGCTTTAATAAATAGATAATTTTCATAGGATTAAATATATATAAAATTGGTGGCGGTTAGTGATTTCATGAAAGTAACATTAATTTAATTCATATAAATATATTTAAAGTTTTTAGAAGTGAGCGCTATTATTTAATTAATAAAAAACACATTTCTAAGAAAACAGATTTTGCTTAGTTTTTCGAAAATAACATTGTACAATACTTATCAAATTCTGATTTTATTTCCCCAGACTGGCAGGCTCCCGCTATACTAGGAATAACAAATTTGTTTTCAAAACTACTAGGTTAATTACCCTCTGAAAAGTAAGGAGGGTTTTCTTTTATTAAAAGAGATAGCGTAAGCATTTGCGATTCTGGGGGAAAATTATCGACATATAATTTAGTATCTGAAAGTATAAAACATAATAATAAGAATAAAATATTGCCACATAGACGTGACATTAAGTACTAATAATTATTCAGGAGAGGTTTAATGTAGGAGAGATTACAGCTAAGTTATATAGAGAGAAGAAAGTACAATTGACAAAAGGTAAGAATTCATAAATTGATTCATAACTAATATTAAATTTTACAAATGAAAGCTTTACAAAATGTTTAAAGAAATAGATAGGTGAGAGTTAAAATTATTCACGCTAACTTTAAGAGTCTAGCAGCATTTGAAATTGTTACCTCTGTACAAACTTGGCTGTTCTTTTGATGATTTCGGATTCCCTCGGAGAACTAGATCTAGTTTGTTAAGCAGTTATTCAGGCAGGTAGTAATTTTATGATTTAACGAACAGTCATATCAGTATAGTCTATGAGTATCGGGATCCAGGGCACAGATTTCAGGGAAAGCCATCTCGAATGGCGAGAAAGGCGATTTAGATTTACTCAGTACACATTGAAAATAACCAACGCAAATTTTCTTGGTCTGCTATCATTGACTGTCTTACTTACTCTCCTCAAAATAATTTGTAATTATCCCATGCCTTGGTATTTTTGGAATCCCTTTCTGATTGGTCATTGCAATCTAATTTCCTAAAGAATTCGTATACAAGCTTTTACCCATTGTGATGGAAGATGCCATTGTTAGATAAGTATTCAAACTTTTAATTAATTTTGATAAAAGAAAATGTTTGTAACAAAAGTAAATCAATTAAGTTTAGTTTCTACTTTTGATTTTAGAGAAACTTTTAATTAAAGTTATGTTAGAATATTATACAAGATTACGCTTCTCACCTTTAATTAATTTTGACTAATTACAATCACATCTTCCATATTGGATTTAAAAGAAAAGTATAGTTTAATGGCAAAAATAATTTAAAAACACAATTTTATCAAATTACATATAACGAACTTTTCCACTAAATATTTACTCAGTACCTTTGTCTCTACAATATCAGTAGATATCTGAGCTGCAATTAACAAACAATTATTATAACTTTTATAAAACAAATTAATACAGAAATTATAATATATTTTGATATTATAGGTCTGTTATAATTAATCCCCCATTCCCTATTGCATATATGAATTTTCAGATGCTACATTTATTAATTTTATTTTGCATGTTTAAATTCAGATATTTATGCCAATATCTTCGTTAATACATAGGTTAGTTAATAATACTCAAACAAAAGGATACAAACAAATGTGTTAGTGAGTGGAATATATATGCAAGAATAGGGTTTGAATTTAGGTTGGTAGCGGAAGATTGGAAGTGGGCTGTGAAGCGCAATCTGAATCTCAGATTCCGCTTCAATATATATATATATATATATACCAAAACAAATCACATCCTAATATCATTTCAATCCAAACAGTATCAATAAAATTGAGTTCTATATTTACTTGCTTTGTTATAATTTTGATTTTAACAACCAATAAAACACCTCCAATACTTATGCATTATTAGTATTATCCCCAACTACTTGATTCTTTATTTATTCATAAACAATTAAATCTATTTAATTTTCCATAAAATGGATAAATATAAATGCCTGCAGCCCAAAAACTTGAATTATTTATTTCACTCATGTCATTTTCTTTTACAGATATATATATATATATATATATATATATATATATAGAGTTTATATAGCTTTATTATGAATGGATATATATATATATTGTGCCCTTATCTGTAGGTCATAATAAGGTAGAAAGGTCAATTACTAAAAAAATTTTAAATTTTAAGTTATGTTTGTATGATATATAAATAATAGTAGGATAATTAAATTTTATAGTACAATTTAAAGCTGAAAATACCTGGTATATAACAGTGTAATAAATTATTTTAAAAGAAAACAGTTAAATAAAGCTTAATTATATCCTTGCTTATGGTTGTAAAAGCTGGCCATATAAAATAACACAGCTATAAATAGTTTAAAAGTATATTAATAATTTGAGTATAATATTTTAAAACTAATAAATTAAATAAATGCTATATGTAGTGTTATAATTATATTTAATAGTCAAAATTAATAGAGTATATTTTAAAATAAACTTTAGGATGGTGAGAATTGTATTTAGTTCTACAAGTTTAAATTATTTTCCAAATTTTTTATAAAATATATCAGTTTTGGTAATTTAGACCGAGACGTAAATAAAAAAAATCATTTGATAAAGTTAGTAAACACGTGACTGTATATTATATACCTTCACACACACGCTTGTTAGAATAATAATAAAGTTTGTGAATTTGAAACTAAATATAATTGCCATCGATCATTAAAGTAAAAGTTAAAATATTAAATATTGTTTTAATAATTGTTTTAAAAGTTTAAATGATTTTGGTAAAATTAAAATTGAATTTAAAAATACTAGTCTAAATAATATTTGAGACATTACGTCATCAATTCTTTATTTTAAACGTCTATTCTGTTATAAAACTAAAATGGATAAATTTGTTCGCGCTAAAATAAAGTTATTAACCAATCAACGGAGGTAAATTAGCAGACAAAATATAAGAATTATACGAAGCGGGGGGAGAAGTAATGTGTAAGTGAAAGAGAAAGTAACATATTTTTGTAGCTGATAACACCGTAGCTGGAAAAGTGATATAAATTTAAAATTTAGTATTTATTTTAAAAGTTCTTCTGTAACATATAATATATTTTGACTGTATCGACATGGATTGCTAATTTTAAAAGTTATCTTACCAGGGAATTTTATTCAAGTTTAACCAAAAAACCTACAGTAGAGATGGAAGTACAAGGAAAAATACCTAAAAATATTGCTGAAGGAAAAATATTTGGAAAGTGTCTTAATACAGCTTTATTTATGCTCAACCAGAAACTTATTATTATAACTCAAAGAAATATAATTGGGACGCTATATGAAAACTTAAAAGAGAAGTTACTTGCCGTCAGAAAAAAATTATGACGCACCAATTTTATAAGGCTACTTTAAAGTTATTTTATTCTTCTCTATGGAAAAATTTAATATGCGTTTTTATTATAAAGAAAAATATATGATGAAGAAAGAATGTTTATCTTTTAAAGGAAAACATTATTAAAAATATAGTACCAGAATTTCAAATAAAGAAAAAAAGTTAAAGAATAATATGAAAGTGCTATTATGTGTTTATAGAAAGGGAGCCGAAAAACTTTATCTAATTAAAAAATATTATAAAGTATTCAATGGAGGAAATGCTTGATTTAGAAAATATAAAATTAAATTACTTAATGAAAATGGATCCATGAAATTATGATCCATGGAAACAGAAATTTTATTGAAGATTTAAATAAAAGTACCTAGAAGATGCATCGGAAAAGTCGCGCGGGAAAATACTAGCAGACAATAGTAGAAGAGAATATCATGAATTAATAATTGTATACAATATTGTGAAAACCAAGGATTGTCGTCTATGAATATTTATTAAACAGAGTAATAATTGTTTTACTTTAAAATAGAACATTAAGTGACTGAAGAAGAAATAAATATATATATTTTTTTAGCTTTAATATGAACAGTTCAAGAAAGTTTGATGAAGAAGTATCGTAAATATAATTTAAATATTTTTTACTAATTTATTTTTAAATATAAAATGCTATGTGAGATTAGGGAAAACATATAAACATAAATTTAGTAATATTAAAAAATTAAATATAATAGCTTAATAGAATGATAGAAATATTGTTTTAAAAATAAAGTGTATGTATGGAAGTCTTATATCTACAAGAATCAATGGGATGGTGAAGCCTACAGAACACGATCGAGAAGATAAAGATCGTTTTGGTAATTTTGATATTTATTTATAATGCATAATGTATTTTTTTAGATCATCTATTGATTAAGAATGATGTGTGAAAGTTTAAATTCTATGTACACATTTTATACAACATTAAAACATATTATGAGATAGGAGTAATTTTAAATATGCATGCAATAAGTTATTTAAAGTATAATTAATAATATAATATAACAGAACAATTGTGTGATTCTTTTGAACTTTCATGTAATAAAGTATTCAGATATTTTAAAATAGTTTGTATATGATAAATATACGAGAAAAGTAGTAAAAGATTTTCTTAAAGAACAGCGGTATAGTTTTGAAATAAAATGAATTTTATTATTGTTAGAAATGCAGATAGGAATTTGTCGATGTACTGTATAGAAAAATCATGAGAAATAAGATCGGATAGTGACTTGGTAGTACTAGTGTAGAGGAAACCAAGATGATGTTTTGTTAAGAAATAAGAAAAATAAAGTATTTGGATCATAGTTAGTTTGTGTGATTTCAGTATAGCTAACTAAGCCCTATCACTGAACACATATATTTTGGACAGTGTTTTTGCGTATCTTTTAAACTTTTTGATGTTATATAAAGCTGAAGAAATAGCTTTAGCATCACTCCTATAATAGAGGTGGGTAGACAGACAAAGGTCACTCCTCTATAGTGTTTTTAATTCACTGTGCCATTATTGTCAAGGTTTATGACGGATAATATTCTAGTTATATTTTTGATCCTGTGCATCTATTTTCGCTATCCTTGTTTCGTGAATCTGCATCGTCAGAAAGATATTTTCAAAGAAATAATGAATAAAATAGAATTGAAGATATGTTATCGTTTAAGTAAGAATAGTTTATTTACTGGAATGTGTTAGAATTGTGTAATTTTAAAAGTGAAAGTACAAAATATCATAAAGAGAGAAAGAATCATATAATACAGTTTAAAATTAATTCGGAAATGAATATAAGATTTTAAAAGAGAAATCTAAACAAAGTTTTTTTAAAAGTGATAATAAAATTTGAATGTTTTAAATAATATTTAGAAAATAAATATTGCATATTTATTAAGAAAATAATTCAATAATGTGTAATAGACATATATTTGTGCATGGTGTGTTAATAGTTGTAATTATCATCCGAAGTAAGGCTTGAATGAGTATATTAGATTAATAAACATCGGATAATGAACAATCAAACCTAATACCGAATGTAGAAGAATGTTTGAATTTGTAGGATTCCATACAACCAATATAAAACTAGAATTTTATTGTTTTTGTAGAATGTTTAATACGAATGTAATTTTGTAAAAAATATAAATTTAATAATAGTAGGGATACAAAGTGTTAATAATAATTATATGAGAAACACATTTTGTAACAAGCTAAACTATAATAAGAAATCCAATAATAATAATACTGTATTTTCTTAAGCATTTAAAAGATAAGAGTTAACTAGAAAAAAAAAATAAGTAGAAGTTTGATTTCATTTTTATAAACTAGTAAAATAATTTTGTGATAGGAGAGTAAGGATATCCATGTACATAATGTAAAATATTGTTATTTGTTTATGTTATTAATAAACTTTGTTGTAAATTTATTTTAAAGCTTTGTGTCTTCGTTGTTATTTCTCCACATGGATGCATGATATCACAATACACTTATAATTGAAACAGACATATAGTTTTTGCACAAAAAGGTAAACATAAAAGTGTTATAATAATTTTGAAAATTTATTTGTATGATAAAATTAAAAGATCATAATTATATCATTTATTGGTCATAAGTTGGTTGCCACAATATTACATTAAAATATATGCTAATGTTGCCACACGTATTCTGTTGTCAGATTATTAAAATACTACCACGTACGTAATTATTTATTTCATTTAGGAAGTAATAAGATTATATTATACTATTGTTGTTATTATTATTATTTATTATTGTTAGTTACTGCGTAGTGAATTTATGACATAAAATTCCCTTTTCATAGTTTACTACCGTAATTTTAAATCAGTTAGAATACAATTTATGAACCTGAGATTTGATTTTATTTTATTTATTCTATTTATTTACTTAATTTTATTTAATTGAGCTAGATTCTTATTACAAAGAATATTAAGACATGATTATTATTTTAATCGTAGTGAAAAGAGCTTAGAAAGTCGTAAGAATACTATAAGTTAGTTATTTAGTATAGTAAAAGGGGGAATAGTGTTCTTATGCCATTGAGATAGTATCATGTGGATAATATCTCAATGTAGTCTATCTCGTTCCCCGTGTCGTCACTCCATGTCTCATGAAAATAGTAAATATTTGTTAATTCATTTTAAAAATATAACCGTATTTGTATTTTAAAAATTAGAGCTAGTAATCATTTTAATTAATGCTGGATATTTCATTTATTTATTTGTTAAACTGAGCTAGAACCCGTAAATTTTAAACAGTATAATATAAATTTTTGGAGAGGACGATCGAGAGGGTGGGGGGAGAGGTTAGATTGTGTTCGCCCAACGTGTTGCACGATGTGTAGTTGGAACTACAATCGATAGGTTGGATTCAACTAACAAGGTTAAATTTTGCTTTTCCAATGAGACTGCACGATGTGTAGTGGAATTACATATAGTTTAGTATTTGAATTTGTTCATGTAAATCGGGAGATTGTCAATAGACATATTTTACAGAAGTAGATAATTTCATATTTGATTATAAAAATAATTATTAGGATTTAGTTATTAAAGTAAACTAAGTATTTGTTATTAAAAATAATTTCAATTTTATGTGGTAGATAATCTGATTGTTTAAAAAATCGTACTATACTATTGTGGATCAATTGACAAACAAAATTTAAAATATGCATATGTGGCTAACGATTATTGGTATTTAATATGACCATGTCAATTATTGAATTGTTATTGAAAAATATATTTGAAAGTGTTTTAATTTGTGCAAAGTATTTGTGAATCATGCATGTGGGAAATGACGTTGTGACACATATAATTTTAATTGTTATTGTTATTATAATTAGTTAGATAGTATAGGGGTGTAGAAGGTATTGTCTATGTTTATTGTGGGTGATGGTTGGATGAGATAAAAGAACTGGTAAGAAACTATTTTATGAAAAGTTAATAGTAACATATTATTGCGATATTAAAATTTTGAGGAAAAAGTATTATAAAGAAAAAATGGATAATCAAGATAACAGTTCAGTAGAGGAAATATCTGAATTCATGGTGGATAGTAGTTGTGAGGAGGAAAGGGAAGCGGAAGAGACCATTAATATAGAAACAGTTACAGATATTGTACAAATTGCAGATGATGAAATAAAAGGAGAAGAAAAGATTAGGGAGTTAAAAATAGAGGAAGAAGAAGTAGTCTCACATAAAAGAGATGTAGATAGCTTCTTATTGTCTCAAATAGCACTGATAATGAGAAAAAATAGAGAAGAGATTAAAGAATATAAGCAGAAATAGAGAAGAGATTAAAGAAAATTTGAATATCTCAATGAAAATAATAGAAAAATTAATGAGAATATAAGAAAATATAGAGAAGAGATTCTAGAAAATATAAATAGAAATAGAGAAAAAAATAATATAAATCATATTAATGAAGAAATTAGAGTTATTAAGGAAGAGGTAACTCAGACTAAAATAAGTAGTCAATATGTTGAAATAATTAATACAGATTTGGAGAAGAATCAAGAGTCTATTAATTTAATTGGTGAAAATGTGGTAGATGACAAAGGAATTGTAGAGACTGTAGATGAAGAAAATCCACAATTCATTAAGATAGTTAATAAAGATATTAACTTATGTACTAATTGGACACCAGAAAACATAGATTTTATTAAATTAGGAGATAAAGATAGATATAATGATGTATCATTTGTTAAGATAGCAGACGATGAATTTAAAAAAGATGAGTCTTATATTAAATTCGCTAATAAAGAAACTAAGTTATTTGTTGGAAAAACCAGTATAAATAATGAAATGATTTATGAAGAAAAGGAGATTCATAAAAAATCTATTGAAATAATTAATAGTAGTAATGAATTATATAAAAGAATACTGAACAATCCCAAAGAGTATTTTAAATTGACTAATGAAATGATAGGAGTGAGTAAATCCTATGAAAGATTAGTTGGTGAAAGAACTATAGATCAAATTAATAGTTTTAAAAAATATTATATTGATGATAAAAGATTTGGTAACTTTACAAAGATAATATCAAATTCTTCAGAGCAAAAATATTTAAAGTTGTTGGAACATGAGTTACCAAAAATTATTGATAAAAGTAGTAATAAATTTAAAAATAAAATGCAAGAGGTGATATCTAAATGTAGTATTAATGATAGAAATATTCATTTACAATTTGATATTTCTAAAGAAATATTGTTTCAAGGAATTAGAAACTTGATACCTAATAGTGAATTTATAAGAGAAAAATTTAATCGGAATAGAGATTTAAGCAAGATAAAAGTAAGACTTAAATGTCTAAAGCATGAGAAATTCATAACAGATTTTCTTAAGAATAATTTTAATAAAGGAAAGAAGATAGGAAAAGCTAAGGTGAGACTTAAGAAAGGCGAGAGAGAATTAAAGTTTAGATTTAGAAAAGAAAATACCTAATAATTAAGACAAATAAATCCTAAATAAGATGTGTATTTAATAATATATTATAACCTTATTTTTTTTTTTACAAAACAAATATAAAAATTTTAAATGTTAGCAACCTACAAAGAAATCAATTTAGAAAGTTTCTAGAATTATATGAAGGTCCGTACAAGATTTTGAGAAAAGTGGGAGAAAATGCTTTTGTATTATCTACACCAGATGGTGAAAAAGGGACATATAACGCTAGAAGTTTAATCCCATACCCATCAGAAGTGTAGAAAATTTTTTATAAGTATTAATAGTTCAAAGTCTAAGTTTAGTGTCCAGATATTATATAAATTTGTATAACAAACAGTGTATTCTATTGTATTGAGTAGTATAAGATGGAATTTGGTTGTAGCAGATAATAAAATGAAGAGTATTAATGAATAAAGTAGGTATTAAAATAGATGTTTAATTTAAAATTTTTTATTCGAAGGGGGAAGTTATGTGCCCTTATCTGTAGGTCATAATAAGGTAGAAAGGTCAATTACTAAAAAATTTTAAATTTTAAGTTATATTTGTATGATATATAAATAATAGTAGGATAATTAAATTTTATAGTACAATTTAAAGCTGAAAATACCTGGTATATAAAAATGTAATAGATTATTTTAAAAGAAAACAGTTAAATAAAGCTTAATTATATTCTTGCTTATGGTTGTAAAAGCTGGCCATATAAAATAACACAGCTATAAATAGTTAAAAAGTATATTAATAATTTGAGTATAATATTTTAAAACTAATAAATTAAATAAATGCTATATGTAGTGTTATAATTATATTTAATAGTCAAAATTAATAGAGTATATTTTATTATAAACTTTAGGATGGTGAGAATTATATTTAGTTCTACAAGTTTTAATTATTTTCCAAATTTTTTATAAAAATATATCAGTTTTGGTAATTTAGACCGAGACGTAAATAAAAAATCATTTGATAAAGTTAGTAAACACGTGACTGTATATTATATACCTTCACACACACGCTTGTTAAAATAATAATAAAGTTTGTGAATTTGAAACTAGATATAATTGCCATCGATCATTAAAGTAAAAGTTAAAATATTAAATATTGTTTTAATAATTGTTTTAAAAGTTTAAATAATTTTGATAAAACTAAAATTGAATTTAAAAATACTAGTCTAAATAATATTTTGAGACATTACGTCATCAATTCTTTATTTTAAAAGTCTATTCTGTTATAAAACTAAAATGGATAAATTTGTTCGCGCTAAAATAAAGTTATTAACCAATCAACGGAGGTAAATTAGCAGACAAAATATAAGAATTATACGAAGCGGGAGGGAGAAGTAATGTGTAAGTGAAAGAGAAAGTAACATATTTTTTTAGCTGATAACACCGTAGCTGGAAAAGTGATATAAATTTAAAATTTAGTATTTATTTTAAAAGTTCTTCTGTAACATATAATATATTTTGACTGTATCGACATGGATTGCTAATTTTAAAAGTTATCTTACCAGGGAATTTTATTCAAGTTTAACCAAAAACCTACAGTAGAGATGGAAGTACAAGGAAAAATACCTAAAAATATTGCTGAAGGAAAAATATTTGGAAAGTGTCTTAATACAGCTTTATTTATGCTCAACCAGAAACGTATTATTATCACTCAGAGAAATATAATTGGGACGCTATATGAAAACTTAAAAGAGAAGTTACTTGCCGTCAGGAAAAAATTATGACGCACAAATTTATAAGGCTAATTTAAAGTTATGTTATACTTCTCTATGAGAAAATTTAATATGCGTTTTATTATAAAGAAAAATTATGATGAAGAAAGAATGTTTATCTTTTAAAGGAAAACATTATTAAAATATATAGTACCAGAATTTTAAATAAAGAAAAAGTTAAAGAATAATATGAAAGTGCTATTATGTGTTTTATAGAAAAGGAGCCGAAAACTTTATCTAATTAAATAAATATTATAAAGTATTCAATGGAGGAAATGCTTGATTTAGAAAATATAAAATTAAATTACTTAATGAAAATGGATCCATGGAAATAGAAAATTTATTGAAGATTTAAACTAAAGTACCTACAAGATGCATCGGAAAAGTCGCGCGGGAAAATACTAGCAGACAATAGTAGAAGAGAATATCATGAATTAATAATTGTATACAATATTGTGAAAACCAAGGATTGTCGTCTATGAATATTTATTAAACAGAGTAGTAATTGTTTTACTTTAAAATAGAACATTAAGTGACTGAAGAAGAAATAAAATAATATATTTTTTTTTAGCTTTAATATGAACAGTTCAAGAAAGTTTGATGAAGAAGTATCGTAAATATAATTTAAATATTTTTTACTAATTTATTTTTAAATATAAAATGCTATGTGAGATTAGGGAAAACATATAAACATAAATTTAGTAATATTAAAAAATAAATATAATAGCTTAATAGAATGATAGAAATATTGTTTTAAAAATAAAGTGTATGTATGGAAGTCATATATCTACAAGAATCAATGGGATGGTGAAGCCTACAGAACACGATCGAGAAGATAAAGATCGTTTTGGTAATTTTGATATTTATTTATAATGCATAATGTATTTTTTTTAGATCATCTATTGATTAAGAATGATGTGTGAAAGTTTAAATTCTATGTACACATTTTATACAACATTAAAACATATTATGAGATAGGAGTAATTTTAAATATGCATGCAATAAGTTATTTAAAGTATAATTAATAATATAATATAACAGAACAATTGTGTGATTCTTTTGAACTTTCATGTAATAAAGTATTCAGATATTTTAAAATAGTTTGTATATGATAAATATACGAGAAAAGTAGTAAAAGATTTTCTTAAAGAACAGCGGTATAGTTTTGAAATAAAATGAATTTTATTATTGTTAGAAATGCAGATAGGAATTTGTCGATGTACTGTATAGAAAAATCTTGAGAAATAAGATCGGATAGTGACTTGGTAGTACTAGTGTAGAGGAAACCAAGATGATGTTTTGTTAAGAAATAAGAAAAATAAAGTATTTGGATCATAGTTAGTTTGTGTGATTTCAGTATAGCTAACTAAGCCCTATCACTGAACACATATATTTTGGACAGTGTTTTTGCGTATCTTTTAAACTTTTTGATGTTATATAAAGCTGAAGAAATAGCTTTAGCATCACTCCTATAATAGAGGTGGGTAGACAGACAAAGGTCACTCCTCTATAGTGTTTTAATTCACTGTGCCATTATTGTCAAGGTTTATGATGGATAATATTCTAGTTATATTTTGATCCTGTGCATCTATTTTCGCTATCCTTGTTTCGTGAATCTGCATCGTCAGAAAGATATTTTCAAAGAAATAATGAATAAAATAGAATTGAAGATATGTTATCGTTTATGTAAGAATAGTTTATTTACTGGAATGTGTTAGAATTGTGTAATTTTAAAAGTGAAAGTACAAAATATCATAAAGAGAGAAAGAATCATATAATACAGTTTATAAATTAATTCGGAAATGAATATAAGATTTTTTAAAGAAAAATCTAAACAAAGTTTTTTAAGTGATAATAAAATTTGAATGTTTTAAATAATATTTAGAAAATAAATATTGCATATTTATTAAGAAAATAATTCAATAATGTGTAATAGACATATATTTGTGCATGGTGTGTTAATAGTTGTAATTACCATCCGAAGTAAGGCTTGAATGAGTATATTAGATTAATAAACATCGGATAATGAACAATCAAACCTAATACCGAATGTAGAAGAATGTTTGAATTAGTAGGATTCCATACAACCAATATAAAAATAGAATTTTATTGTTTTTGTATAATTTTTACTACGAATGTAATTTTGTAAAAAAATTAAAAATATAATTTTAATAATAGTAGGGATACAAAGTGTTAATAATAATTATATGAGAAACACATTTTGTAACAAGCTAAACTATAATAAGAAATCCAATAATAATAATACTGTATTTTCTTAAGCATTTAAAAGATAAGAGTTAACTAGAAAAATAAGTAGAAGTTTGATTTCATTTTTATAAACTAGTAAAATAATTTTGTGATAGGAGAGTAAGGATATCCATGTACATAATGTAAAATATTGTTATTTGTTTATGTTATTAATAAACTTTGTTGTAAATTTATTTTAAAGCTTTGTGTCTTCGTTGTTATTTCTCCACATGGATGCATGATATCACAATACACTTATAATTGAAACAGACATATAGTTTTGCACAAAAAGGTAAACCTAAAAGTGTTATAATAATTTTGAAAATTTATTTGTATGATAAAATTAAAAGATCATAATTATATCATTTATTGGTCATAAGTTGGTTGCCACAATATTACATTAAAATATATGCTAATGTTGCCACACGTATTCTGTTGTCAGATTATTAAAATACTACCACGTACGTATTTATTTATTTCATTTAGGAAGAAATAAGATTATATTATACTATTGTTGTTATTATTATTTATTATTGTTAGTTACTGCGTAGTGAATTTATGACATAAAATTCCCTTTTCATAGTTTACTACTGTAATTTTAAATCAGTTAGAATACAATTTATGAACCTGAGATTTGATTTTGTTTTATTTATTCTATTTATTTACTTAATTTTATTTAATTGAGCTAGATTCTTATTACAAAGAATATTAAGACATGATTATTATTTTAATCGTAGTGAAAAGAGCTTAGAAAGTCGTAAGAATACTATAAGTTAGTTATTTAGTATAGTAAAAGGGGGAATAGTGTTCTTATGCCATTGAGATAGTATCATGTGGATAATATCTCAATGTAGTCTATCTCGTTCCCCGTGTCGTCACTCCATGTCTCATGAAAATAGTAAATATTTGTTAATTCATTTTAAAAAATATAACCGTATTTGTATTTTAAAAATTAGAGCTAGTAATCATTTTAATTAATGCTGGATATTTCATTTATTTATTTGTTAAACTGAGCTAGAACCCGGAATATTTTAAACAGTATATAAAATTTATGGAGAGGACGAGAGCGGTGGGGGGAGAGGTTAGAATATATATATATATATATATATATATATATATATATATATATATATATATATATATATATATATATATATATATTGCACAGGGTTCAAACCATAGAAGATTCCACATACTCTACTTACTAGGTTTAGCTGGGTTTAAACCTTATTTATAATAAATTTATAATCTTATATTATAAATATTATGTGACGAACCTATCCATCTAAGCAGAGTGGAGAATATTATCGATAGCAGAACTGTCAACAATACCTACAATCAGACTGATCTATGCAATGCATAATATGATAACATTTCCAGATCATGGCCCTCCTCGACTGCTAGATTCAAACCCTTATTCTCCAAACACTTTATTTGTTTTGGAGTAAACCCTAGGTGCCAGCTAGTTTCAGAACTAACATGTTTGGACAGTAGGCCCATAATCCAGTGCTCAAAAATACCTTAACTAGCTCGGCCACTTGTAATCAATAACAAATTATTATTTCAATTAGTGGTAAAAGATTTGACTGACATATTTTAAATACTTTTATAAATCTTATTTAACTAACATAACACTGGTATAATGAACACACACATTCTTAATTCACAACCTATGTCATATAACAAAGCATTAAATAAAATTTGACATTTAAAAACACACACATCAATAGTTCATCTATGTATGCTATAGAGTTCATATTACTTCACTTTGGGAGGCTTGAACTAATATGATGGCTACCTTAGAAATGAGAATAAGAAAAATGTTATTACCTAGGATTTTTGAACATGGGCTTAAAACTTTGTTTTCTTCCTGGTTGTTGCTTCAATTAAAAATATTTCCAGCTGGCTGGGATGTTTTCTTGAGGAGTTTATTATTATTATTATTATTATTATTATTATTATTATTATTATTATTATTATTATTATTATTATTATTATTATTATTATTATTATTATTATTATTATTATTATTATTATTATTATTATTATTATTATTATTATTATTATTATTATTATTATTATTATTATTATTATTATTATTATTATTATTATTATTATTATTATTATTATTATTATTATTATTATTATTATTATTATTATTATTATTATTATTATTCAGTTGAAATCTGGGTTAGGTAGGTATGAAAACTTTCATATAATATTAAGGTCTTTCTTGAAAAACGTTTAAGAACTAGGATCATATGTCATGAAATTAATATGTATAACATGAAATCTTCTTGCTTTTATATATCTGCTCCTGCTCATAAATATAATAATTTAATCTCTTCCAATTTATGGCCTCGTGGTGCTTCCATTCGTTTTTTTTATGGAACTTTGGCTAATTCTTTAAAACTTTAGTGGTATTTATTTATTTATTTTCTTTGTTTTCTTTGATTTCTTATTTTCTTTATTTTCTTTTATTTCTTATTTTCTTTATTCACTATACTTACTTACATTTTTTTTTACTTGATATCATTTATTTATTTGTTTTGATTTATTTTTAATTTAATATGGTAGGGCTGTCTTGTTTTTATATGAATGTTAGAGGGATGAGAACTAAGTGTGTGGAAATTAAACAATTCTTTGAAACAGAGCATTTTGATTTGATATTTTTTACAGAGACTTGGTTAAATCAACAATTTTCTGATTGTTCTTTCCTTGATAATAGGTATAATATTTTATGTACGGATAGATCTTTAGAATATGCAGCTAGAGGAGGTGGTACTCTTATTGCTATCAACAAAAATGTTTTATATAGAAATCTATGTTTTACTTCTTCTGTATGTGAAGCTACATGGTGTGAAGTTTACATGGATCATAATTTTAAATGTATATTGGGAAATATTTATTTTAAACCTAATATCTCACTTTTAGAGCTTGATTACTTCTTGACAGCACTTGAAGATTTTTTGATTAGATATAATAATATTATCATTGTTGGTGATTTGAATATGCCTGATTTATTTAAGGATAAGATTATTATGCATTATTCTTTATTATCTCAGAAAGCTTTAAGAATGCTTAGATTTTGCAAATTTTTTGGGCTTCAACAATATAATCCTGTTGTTAATAGTTTTCAGCGTACTTTAGATTGTGTTCTTTGTAATGTACCAATAGTTAGTAATTTTCACTTTGTCTCTGTTTCTTTTCCAATTGATGTTCATCATCCACCTATCGAATTTTATATTAAGATGTGTTATTCTAAAATTACTTGTTCTAATGTTGTGAAAAGGGATTATGGGAGGGGTAATTATGTTGATCTTTGTAGAAAATTTTATGAAGTTGATTGGAATAATATGTACTCAATTAATGGTGTGAATTTTTGCTTGGATTATTTTTTGAAAATTTTTAATGGTTTTATTGATGTATATATTCCTAATACATTATCGTTTAACAAAGGTTATCCTCTGTGGTTTTCATATACTCTTATTAAGATTATTAAAAGGAAATCTTACCATCATAGTCTCTATTTTAAGACACAGAATATAATTTATTATAATAATTTTATCAATTTTAGAAGATTGGCTAAATATATCTATAAACGAGATTTACAAGAGTATATAAAACAAATTGAAATTAATATTTCTTCTAATCCTAGAGAATTCTGGAATTTTGTTAATAATTCAGGCTTGGGTAAGAAAAAGGTTCAAATGACTCACGGTTCTGCATTAAATGCAGATGATTTTTTCTAAACATTTTGCAGAGTTATACTTTTCACAACATGGGATTGATTCTAAAATTACATTTCCTGGCAATTTGTCTAGTGCTAAATGTACAATTGATCATATCTCTAGGGAAGATGTTATTGTAGCTATTAGGAGGCTTAAGACTCACTCTAGTTTAGGATGTGATAATAGTCCTTCTTTTATTTATAAGGGGCTAGCCAAATTTATTGCAGTACCTCTTGCCTTTGTTTTTAATTTGTCTCTTAATTCTTGTACTTTCCTAGTGTTTTGAAATGTGCTAAAATGGTTCCAATCTTCAAAAATGGTGATCGAGATTGTGTTTCTGATTATAGACCAATTTCTGTTTTGCATACCATTGCAAGAATTTTTGAGAGATGTATTTATAATAAAATTATTTCAGATGTGGGTAAGATAATTTCTTCTTCTCAAAATGGTTTTAGTCCTAATAGATCAATTCATAGTAATCTACTGACAATTTATGATCATATAGCTCATGCTATTGAAGATCGTCAAAGACTAGATGTTATTTATTTTGATTTGTCAAAAGCCTTTGATAAAGTTGATCACAGTGTCTTACTTCATAAATTACATAAAATAGGTTTCTCTAATAAACTTGTATATTGGTTTCAATCATTTCTATGTAGTCGTACAGCATATATTAAATTCAATAATAACGTTTCATTTAATTTTGAATGCAATTTAGGTGTTCCACAGGGTAGTATTTTAGCACCCATGCTGTTCAATGTTTACGTTAATGATCTTAATGATTGCTTGAGATATTCTTTTCTGTTAAGCTATGCTGATGACTGTAAGATTTTTAAAAGAATTGTATCAGTGAACGATTGTGTTCTCCTTCAGAAAGATATTGATAACTTTAGTGCTTGGTGTCAGTCAAATAATATGACAGTTAATTTTGATAAATGTTCCTTTATTTCTTACTCCAAAAAATCTGAAGTTTTACAGTTTTTCTATTATATCAATTCTCATAAAATTATTTCAGTTAAATGCCAAAAAGATCTTGGAATTATGTTTTCTTGTAATGGATCTTTTACTCCTCATCTTGAAATGATTGTTGGTAAAGCTTTTAAAGTTATGGGTGCCATTCTTAGACATGGTTATCAGTTCAGTAATGATACTAAACGGAAATTGTTTTTTTCATTCATTCTTCCTATTATTGAATATGGTTCAATAATTTGGAACCCTTGTTCTTTGCAAGGATGTAACTTGTTGCAGTCTATTTCAAAGAAGTTTTTCAAATATGTTTCTTGGGAGGGTAAAATGATTAATCTTTCATCTAGACGAAAGTATAGGGATTTGAAATATTTTTATAAAATTGTTAATAAACAGGTTATTTTATCAGATATAGTTTCAACTATCTCAGTTAGGTCTTTGAGTTATGATACTAGATCTACTTGTGTATATCAGATTCAAACATGCCATTCTAATATTCTTAAATTTTCTCTTTTATTTAGGTTACCCTCTTTATATAATCAAATTGGGAGTAACCTTAATCTGTGTGACATTGATTATAAAAAATTTTGTAATCTTGCTAAACTGAAATGTGAAGTTTGAGTTTGTCTTTTAAATTTTACTTTATTATGTATACATTTATATTTTCATTTTATGTTATATGCTTTATTTTCACTTTTATTGTATGTGCAAGCTGTAATTGGCTGTATGCTGTTGTTTTGCACTTAAATAAATGAATTGAATTGAATTATTATTATTATTATTATTATTATTATTATTATTATTATTATTATTATTATTATTATTATTATTATTATTATTATTATTATTATTATTATTATTATTATTATTATTATTATTATTATTATTATTATTATTATTATTATTATTATTATTATTATTATTCATTGGCACTATTCTTGGAGAGAGCTAAATATTCCTGGCAATTCTTCAAGATGTTATGCAGGCATTTTCTATTCCAGGCAGTTTGCTGTTTTACTGGACTCAGGCTAGAGAAAAATTGTATAATTCCAATGCTGATTAGCACTGCATCTTTGATTCTGGATACACTGATTGATTGAATGATTAAAGAACTCAACTCAACTGATTCTTAGCTGCTCAATCTCAATTGTAATCTTAAATGATTGTCCAATAAACAACTGGACTATTTATCAATAAGACCTGTTGTCATTTTAATATCCTCCTGATATATCTGTTGTCGAAGTTCTTTCCTTCTTTTTAATTGCATTTTTTGATAAGTTTTTAATTTTGTGTTTTTGGAAATCATTTAATTAGCAGCCATGCAAAGGTGTTGTTTTTACATTTTTCATTAGTAGCCATCACTGTGTTTTTTAATGATAATTTTCTATATCATTCATTCATTTTTTTAAAATTTAATATGCATACATTTATTATATTTACAATCACCCATATTTATTATACTAGTAAGCTCACAATTATTTGTCCTTTATGCACATATATTATTTATGATCAATTCAGTATGTATTTTTTAAGATGACTTTTTTTTTCTTTACTTAAATAAAAAGAGATTTACATTTTTAAACTTTAAGTTATATTTCAACTAATAATAATAATAAAAAACTCTTTACTTCTTTTATAAAACTTTTAGTTTGATGTTTCTAAAGCAAACACCTCCCCCCTTTCTAATTAATTAATTGTAAGTTTTATTTCAAAAGAACCCTTTGATTTTAATTTTACATTTCAAAAACAAACTGCATTTTATTTTACTATTTTTTTTTTTAGACACAATTAGATATATGTACGAATGCGATCTTGGTACAATATATATATATATATATATATATATATATATATATATATATAATGCATTACTAGTTAGATAGTATAATGGCAAGAAAGATACCAAAATTATTAAGATATAAATTTAACAAAAAATTATTAAGTTAATAAATATAAATACATATAAATATTAAAATTTGGATGTAGTACTGTTTTTTATATCTTATTATTATTATTATTAATCTTTTTATATACATATATACCTATTATTGGATCAGCATATAATAACCAAAATAATAAAGAAATCACATTTATATTATAACAATGATATTTCATTTGCTAAACTTAATTTTGTAACATTAATTAAACATTCATTGATGCAATATATATTTATTAGTCATTATATGTATTCATACACATATTTATGTAATCCTGATGCATTTGTGATGATGGTAACATATAAAAATAATTATAATACTGTCATTTTATATTAACAAATAAATTATTTTCCATGAAAGAAAATTACTGAAAAAATATTTCACTTAAATAATTAATAACACTAAAAAAATGTAAGTCATATATGTATCTAACAATTATAACAATAGAAAAAAATTATATTAACATTTTTTAAAAAATACAAATATTTTTATATAATAAAGTAATGTAAATTCATATTTGAAACTTAGTGTTATACATAATCATGATTACAAATTAATATTTTAATTAGAATATATTTTCTACTTGTATAATATATAATATATGAAACTTTTGTATCTAAAATTTCTTATTTTTAATCCAATTTGTCATAAAAAAAATCTATTGCATTTTCAAATTTTTACCAAGTAATAAATTTTAATGGCTTTTAACTTTGTTTCTTTTTTTTTTGCATCTTTTTCAATATTTCCTCTTTGTTTGTTAATCAGAAAACTTCAACAATTGACTAATTACTTCATAATATAGAAATTATAAAGGTCTAAACCATTTTTTATTAGATTCTATGTTTTTCTCAGAAAGAGGAGATATAATCAAAAACATATTTGAAATTTAGAGAGAACCACTAATTCTTTATTCTTTTTTTTGTTTCTACATTATTTATTTTCAAATAAACAGGGCACCAAGTGACATATTTCTCTTTAATATTTCTTTCCTTATGATGTCATAAAAACAAAGAAGCAAACAGAAAAAAAAACATTCATCCAAATCTTTTTTTTTTCAAACCACATCATAATTAAATGATTTCAAATTTGATCATTATTTCCTCTGTTTTTTAATTAAAACATGTTTATGTCTAAATTTATGTTTAGATTTTAATTTATTTTATAATTATAAAAAAATCATAATAACTTTTAAAACACATATTTTTACTTTTTATTTTAAATTTTGATGTTATACAATTGTTTAAAATATTTTTATAAACATGGTATAAAAATAATTTTATTACTAACAAAAAATTTTGATTTAAAAGTATGATTCTATCATTAATAAATTTTACTTTTATTAAAGTTATTTGCTTTATAGTAAATTTAATAAAATAGTGCTATTCCATTGAAGCAATTCTTTTATCGTGTTTCTCTAATATTCTTTTACAAAAATAGTGTAGTATTTTTTTACTCCTAATGTTATAATTTACTCAAGCTTGAAATTAAAATTATTAATGTATTTGTTCTGTATATTTTGAATATGTTTACACAAATGCTTTGTACTTAACAAATTCATGAAACTCATTTATCCACATATTTATATAAAAAAAGATTTTGCTTATTGATGTTTGTCAAAATTAAATGTTCATTTTATTTTAACAAATAAATGTACATAGAATTACAATATATATATATATATATATATATATGTGTGTGTGTGTGTGTAATACGAAGATTTTTATGGGTTGCATATATAAAAGATATATATTGCAGGTTCATTCGTGTTAAAAATTTAAATATAGATATACCGATGTTTTGACTTGATCACCCAGTGGTGACTTGTGCAATCAAGTCAAAATGTCAGTATATCAATATTTAATTTTTTTAACAGAGATGAACCTGCATAATATATCTTTTATAAATATAAACAATGTGCTAATAGCTCTAAACAAGCTTATTTTTTATGATAAATGCTACAAGAGAATGCATTCAAAATCTTTATCTAGGATTGTCCCCATTACCAGCCTGCTTTCAAAATATGGCTATCTTCAGCGAGAATCTAGAACACCAGATTCAAATACCAACTTAAGCTAAGCATTTATCTATTATTTTACTCTTTAGAAAAATATCTGCAATTGTTAAACATCGACATGTTTTTAAATTCAGCTTTCCAACTAAAATAATCATATGGGCCTGAAATAAATGTATATTTACCATATATTAATAGACTTAGCAATTTAATTTAGCCAAAGCCCCAACAGCCAAATAATAACAGTATTAAAGTCATATATCACATGAGTTACATAACATGAATTTACATATATATATATATATATTGTAACGATATATAAATATGTCGTTACATTAATTTAAAATAAAACTTAAAGTCCAAATAAAATAAAAAAAACTAAACCTAAAATTAAAAATTTTTTATACTATATACATTGCACAGTTGCTAAACTTTAAAAATATTTTTAATAAATAAAAAATATCTATGTATTTTTTATAAAAAAAAGATTTATAAATATTTTAATAAAAAAATAACTAAGTTAAAATAAAAACATATTAATTAATTCCTTAATCTATAAATGAAATGATTTTTATTAATTATCTAAAAACTTTTAATTAAAAGTCAGATGGAAAGTTAGATAAGAAAGAAAGGGATTTTACTTGACCAATGGAACAAAATAAAGGCCGTACCATAATGAAAAAACAGAACAGTGACATTTTTTTCATGGAATCCCTAGGAGGACTATAAAAGAAAAAAATATTGAGTTCCAGTCAGAGAGACTCTTTCCAACTTATTTTGTGAGTCTACAAAGCACTTTCTCCTCACTCACTTATTTAAAAATGCAAAGACTTATACCAGGACAGAACACAACTGCCACCTCCAAAACATCAGACCGGTCTTCCAGGAAAGTCTCATGGAATTGCAATGGAACAGGACTTCTCTACTTAACAATAGAACTGAACAATTTTAAAATATAACCTTAATTAAGAACTTTAAAGATTGCTAATAAATTTAAATTTTATAAAAGAACTTTTCTCTACTTATTTCAACTAAATTATAATGTGATATTTTATATATGTTCTTTGATAAAAAAAATCATTTCCATTTATTATTTATTTATTGATATTTATTGTTTAAATTTTAAATGAGGTAATTTAAGTTTTTATAGACCTTCATGGATTAGTTTTAATTATATTTTTTTTCATATTTGATCAAAATATATAGACATTCATAAATAATGATACCTTACGTGAGTATCTAAAATATATATATTCAGATGTCTTTTAAGTTATTGTGACAACGCAAGTATCTTATGGTGAATACTATTGGGTTACTTATAAGTTTCCCTCTCGATTGTTGGTATCAATAATTTTTATTTTGATCATTTATTTTATTTTGAAATGTTTTTACCGTGGAATCTATTAATCGATCTATACCCAACATTTTTAAACTCATTTTCACTATCTAAATGTTAAACTTAAGTCGGCATGAATCTATATAGATTTTAAAGTTATATTAGGGGAGGGCAATCTTAGGTTATTTTGTTTTTTGAATTGGGTCAATGGATTGGATATATTTGTGTAATTAGTAGATGTATTGAGTTTGCTGTGCAGAACGCTTATCCCCCAACCCTTTCCTATGGATGGGATTGTAAGTCGGCAAAAGGATGGTCCTTCCTATGGAGTTTTTATTTTATTGTTCTTCTTCTATACAGACGTCATATTCCTGTATTAGACAAGAGTCAATGTTTTTCTTAAACTATATTGTTCAGATGTCCATTCCTGACAGTATAGTATCTTTGTCTTTGTATTTTCATGCTACATTGAATACATAAATGTATCGATGGATTGATGCCAGTTTGACTGCGAATTTTAGCCTAGGGTTAAATAGGGATAGAATGTTTTATTTTCAAATGCAGATCTATGTAGTCTATTCATACTTGACAATCTAAATATAAAAAAATTAAAATCATTGAAATTTAGGTAAATGTAAAAATAAAGAGTAATATAAAAATCTAAAAATGTTAAACCTATTCCTCGAATTTAGAATGATCTTATATGTGCATAAATAAATATTTTATGTGTAAATTTCTGGCAGTGGCTTTTAATCTTTTATATTTAAGATATAAAATTAATTTATATTTTATTATCTCTGCTACTCACTGAGCTAGTGACTTGGGCTAACGGTCGGAATATTTAAAGAAAGTGGAATCTTAACAGGGACCCACTCTATAAATTTTCTAGGCTCAAATGCCTAGATGGCGCTTTGTAGGCAGATATTGTGTTTGAATTAGATTCACTTCACTTCATTCCTTATATATATATATATATTGTAATTTATATATTACATATATGAAAATATTTCATTGCATGTTACCAGCTAAGAATTAAACAGAAAATATTCAAATCATTTTTCAGATGATAAGATATATATATATATATATATATATATATATATATATATATATATATATATATATATATAGATAGATAGATAGATAGATAGATAGATAGATAGATAGATAGATAGATAGAGAGAGAGAGAGAGAATATTACTGAAACATAACATAGAAAGAGAGAGAGAGAATTTATTTCCAACAAATTGTAGATTCTATATTTTATGTATGGTTTCACTTTTATTATGTGAATAATATATATATATATATATATATATATATATATATATATATATATATATATATATATATATATATATATATATATATATATATATCTTCAGAAATGGTCCAAAATAATTTAAAAAATAATAAATTTGTAAAAATATTACAAATAATAAAACAGTTATATATTTATTGCCAAAACATTTGTTAATGTCAAATTACTTAGAAAAACATTTCAGTCATGGAAAATACATATTATTTAATTCCAGTGCATGCCAATTTTTGATCTAATTGTTTTGATGTATGGACTCTACTACATTTTATTCCCAGAAGGCATATCTGAAAATTACATCATAGTTAAGGTGATTTGGTATATTATTATTTATACATTGTAATTTCTTTTAAAAAAAAATCTTATTAGGTTTTTTTAAACATTAAACTTACTAATAACATCCATTGAATTGCTATAACCCTGCATATATTTTTTTTGCACACAAGGCACAAGTTCTGAAAGTTCAAGATCATCCATCTATTGATCAAAGTCATATATTAGTATATTAAAAAGCTACAAAAATTGGAAGCAAAATAAATACTTTAATGTTGTACACATGAAAAAGTAGGACTAAATAATAATGCTTTTAGGCATAATAAAAATGTAAGTTTTATTTGTGTTGTTTATTGTATATAATTGCCATAGTAAATGTTGAGACAATGGATATGGACATTTTATTAAATGTATAAAACCAAGTACAAAGATAAAATGGTAAAGTACATATTTTTTTCTTTTATTCTAAAATATTTTTAGCATTAAAAAGTATTCATCATTATCATCATCAACCATTATCAATACACTGCAGGATGAAGGTCTCTCCAAGTTCAATCAATATCCTCCAATCTTTAGTGTCTATTCTCCACATCACCCCTGCACACTTTCCTATTTCATCCATCCATCTCACATGTGTTCTCTTTCTGGGTCCTTTACAATCTCTTGGAATCCAGTTTAAGATTTCAATTGTTCATCTATTATCATTTTTTTAGCAATATGTTCATCCCAACTCCACTTCAGTCTTTTATTTTTTCAATGAAGTCAGTAGCACCTGTTTGTTCTCATACCCATATATTGCATTTTGATTTCTTTTTTTACTCCCAACACACATCTCTCCATACTTTTGTGAATTGTCTGAAATCTATGTACTGCTCTTCTATTAAGTGTATAAGTCTCAGATTCATAAGTAAGAACTGGTAGAACACATTTATCAAAAACTTTCCTTTTCAAACATATAAGCATATTTCCTTTTAGTGTCAAGTTATTTTTACCAAAAGCACTCCAATTAAGTTTAATTCTATGATTAATTTCATCCATTATGTTTCCATCTGTATTAATAATCTGACTAAGGTATTTATAAGTGTTAACTTCTTCTAATTCATCATAATCAATCTTAATTTTCATACTTGAGAAAATCCATTAAACATTACTTTAATCTTTTTAACAATTATCTTAAGATCTACTTTCCTACCTTCACCTGATAATGCCTGCAACATTTCCTGCAGTTCTAAAGCATTATTTGCAAAAACAACTACCTCATCTGCACAATCTAAATGACTTAAATAATCTCCATTTACTTTCACTCCTTTAGCTTCCCATTTTAATTTACAAAATACTTCTTGCAGTACAGCTAGCTGTAAAAAGTTTTGGAGATATATAGTCAACCTGCCTTACACCCTTTTCAATGTTGACTTTCTCAGTAGCATTATGTAATCCAATTATTGCTGTTGCATTTTTATAAACATTCTTTAAAATATGACAATATCCTGGATTTATACGTTGATGATCCAATGCTTTAATCACTGAAGAAATGTTTATAGAATCAAATGCCTTTTTATAATCTACAAATCCAAAGCATCAAAGCAACTCCTATTCATTTGTCCTTTCTCTAACTTCTCTCAATACCTGGATATGATCTACTGCACTAAAACCATTTTAAATCCAGCTTGTACTCTTGGTTGAAGGAAATCCAATGTTCTCTGTAGACGAGTTGTAATTATCTTGGTAAAAATTTTGTATAAAACTGATAAAAGGTTGATGGGTCTGTAATTTCTAATATCTTTTTTATCACCTTTTTTAAATATTAATATTAATACTGCATTATTCCAATCATCTGGTATATCTTTATCATTTAGACATTTGATATATAACTTTGCTAATTTTTTTCTATTTCTTCACTTGCTTCTTTTAATATATCAATTATAATTTCATCATTACCTGGAGCCTTTTCTTTCTTCATACATTTAACTGCATGTCTCACTCCTTGATTTAAAATTCTGGGCAACTCTTAAAATGTAATAGATATAGGAGGTACTTGTTCTTTATTACTATATAATTATTGATAAAAGTTTTCTACATATTCCATGATGTCATCTCTCTTTTTAGTAATAATTCCATTTTTTTTTCTTATTGCATATATAAATTTCTTACCAATACCAAAATGTTGTCATACACTCTTGATACTTTTATTCTCTTCTACATCCTTCCTTGCTATTTCACAGTTATACTTTCTTATATCACTTTCAACTCGTTTCCACACCATTTTACAAAATTCGCGATATTCAATCCTTTTTAATGCATCATTTTTATATATCTTCATATTTATTTTCTTCATATTCTTTAGTTTCAGTAGAAATTTTATTAGTCAATTTCTGTTATATATATATATATATATATATATATATATATATATATATATATATATATATGATAATATTAAGATTTTCACAGGTTGCATATATAAGAGACATATTTTGCAGGTTTATCCATGTTAAAAAATTTAAATATTGATATACAAATGTTTCAACTTGATCACACATGTCATAGACTGGGTGATAAAAGGTAGAAAGATGGTTGTAGAGGCACTACCATTACTGATTTAAAAAAGAAATTGTTAAAATTCCACCAATAGCAAAAATGGTAAATTAAGAATGTTTTCTAAACAAATTGTTCCAAATGGAAGGAAGTTTGCATGTATTATCTTGCTTTTGATACAATCTGGCCTTTTAAGTATCTCAATGGCATCTTGAATTTTGCTCTGTTGGATATTATCACATCTGGATATGATCCTGGTGATAGAAAATCAATTTTATGATCTGAATCTATAATATGGTGTGAGAGTGCTGCTGATGATGAGTGTTGTTTAACTGTATTAGCATGTTCATCTCTCCTAACACTGATGTGATGATTACTCATTCCTATGTAAGAAGCTTTACAATTTTTACATGAGATTTGATAAACACCATGAGATTCAAGAGGGATTGAATCCTTAGGCTTGGTTATTATATTGCTGATCTTTTCATGAGTAGGAAATGTTGTATCTATATTATAGCACTTTAATATATGTCCAATATTCTCTGTAGTTCCTTTTACATATAAAACACAAATCCTAATGTCTGATTTATCATCTTTTTGTTTCCTATTTTGTCTATTTTGGCTTTAAATAAGGCTTTTTTTTATAAATTTCTAATTATAACTATTTGTTAATAAAACACTATTAATATGATTTATTTTTTTTATCAGATGTGACTTATCTGAAAGGTTGATTGCTCTATTTAAAAGAGTTTTGGCTACAGAAACTATCTGAGTTGTGTGATGATGAGAATGTAAATGTAAATATCTGTCCCTGTGTGTATTCTTTCTGTAAATCAAAAAAGAAAAACAATTTGGTCGTTCTGGTGACTAGAACATCAAGAGATGGGAGTTTTCCATTAGACTCTGTTTCCATTGTAAATTTAGTAAGAGGATGTATATTATTTAAATGTAAAAAAAAAATCATCTAATTTACTTTTTCCGTGTTGCCATATGACAAAACTGTCATCTATGTAACTGAGCCAAATGAGAGGTTTTAAAGATGATGATTCTAAATCATTAGTTTTTATATTTTCCATGAATAAATCAGCTATTATTCCTGAAATAGGTGAGCCCATAGGAGTACCAAAAACTGGTCTGGTAAATTGCAATGTTGTGAAATTATATTTAAAGCTTCATCAATTGAAATGTTTATAAACAAAGCCATGACATCAAAACTGACCAGAGTGTCATTAGCATTCATCTTTAAATTCTTTAAAACAGAAATAAAATGAAAATAGTTTTTAATGTATGACTTAATAGATGGGTTTGAAGGTTTAATGAAATCCAATAATTATCTAGCTAAAGTATGAGGTATCTGGTTTGTAAATTTTTGGAAGTCCATAAAATTTTGGACAGACACATCATTTTTCACGATGAATTGTATTATTTTTTATCTCTGTTTCAATAGGCAATTTATTAATTATGACTTTTGTTTGTTTTTTTTTCAAATATGTAGTATGATTTTTTTTTGATTGTTTATAAGATTTATCATTAAGCAAATCTAAACTTTTATTATGGTAAATGTCACGATCCATAACAACATTGGCATTACCTTTATCAGCTGGAAGTACAACAATTGATTTGTCCAATTTTATATTATTTACTGCTTGTCTTTCTTTCTTTGAAATATTATCTTTAGGAAGCTTAGCTTTTTAAAAAATGTTGCAAATCTCAGCTCTAGCCAAATCAGCTGATGAAGAATCTATTTCATCGAGAGCTGATTCAACATTACGAACAATTTTCTCAAAAGGTATCCGGGAAGGCATTAAAGCAAAATTAAAACCTGTTTTTAAAACCGAAACTTTAACTGTAGTGAGGGCTTTCTTAGATAAATTATAAACGTTTTTTTTTTGATTTGGATACGTAATGTTTTGTGATTGTGTTCTAATTAGCATTTGTAATTTTTTCTTTTGCTTTGCTGTTACAAATTCCGAATGTTTAATCGATCTAAAATTTGCAATATAATCAAAACCAGTCCGCAGTAAAAGATGTATTTTATTACTAAAGAATAAATGTAAATTCAGAAACACTTTGTCTTTCTACCTTTTATCACCTAGTGGGTGACTAGTGTGATCAAGTTGAAACGTCTAGATATCAATATTTAAATCTTTTAACACGGATAAACCCGCAAAATATGTCTTATATATATATGAAATATTATAATTGAATTTTTATAAATACAGTAATTATATATATATATATATATAAAGAATAACTTTAAAAATTTTATCCATATAAAGAATAACTTTAAAAATTTTATCCACTTAGGAGCACTTTTGACTATCCTCATAACTTTTGTCAACTTACACTTTGAAAGGCTAATCTTCTCACAATTCTGTGATCTTAATGTTTTCTGCCTGTCTGTTACATCTTGTGTATATTTGTATATTAGCATGGCTTCCTTAATACAAATATACAAATACAAACAAGACTTTATTAACAGACAGGCACCAAACATTAAGATCATGAAATTGTGGGAAGGTAGACTTTCAAAGTGCTAGTTGACAATGATTATAATGATAGTCAAAAGTGCTCCTATGTCCATACACATTTAAAGTTATACTTTACACATATATAATTACTGTATTTATAAATATTCAATTATAAGATTACATATATTGATTTGAAGAAATACAAACATCGAATTATAATATTATTGCATATATATATATAAAATCTTGCAATTACATATATAACTTTAAAGAAATACAGACATTGAGAAAGAATATCATTATATATATATATATATATATATATTGTAACCGGACCACCATACAACCCCTTTATTACCTCGGTTGTAACAATTTTCTGATGAGCATGTTGCAAGAAGGAACTATCAATTGGCATTCCCCAATGCAGATGTTAACCCCACCCTCTACAACAATATTTCCTCCTCATCAGATGATGTAGCACCATAGAGACTGGAAGCATCTAGACATTTTTGTGTTTGGTTTTCCAAATGGTGTCACTAGAGTTACATCTCACACAACCTGACTTATCTAGGTCTAGTTATGCCAGATGTAGCTCAGGAGGCATGAGATTCTTGTGAACAAGTGCACTGAATGATGAGTGATGCAATAAACTAATAAAAATAGAATTGAACAACTGGATAACTAAAATTAATTTTATGTAACAACAATTTTATTTAACAACAGGTTTAAGTAAATGTCCATCAAATAAAGTTCCTTCATATCCATGTGAAGATTTATTTTAATTTATCTTGTCTCTTGGTAAACATCCAATAATAATAATACAATATGAATGCAATTTGTTGTATAATAAAGTCCTTCTCTCAATAGTTCTTTAAAAGTTTACATCTTTAATCATTTAGTTAACTCACAGAGAGGAGGGTGATATATTAAGACAACAGAGATAATAATGACAACAATTGATAGCATTTAATTCAGAGTTCCACTTACTTCAACAATTATTTTATTTGCAGTCCATTGTGTATCTTGGTATACATCCAATAATAGGGCAATATGAATTAAAGAATGCAAACTCTTTAACAATTTATATTTTACATCTAATTCAGAGTTCCACTTAATTTTAAGTTAGTTAAAGCCTAATACCAATATTTTTATTCATGGTTATACAAATCCATGTTTGAACCCATACTACATACTTTATCCTAGGTTCATTGGTTTGGTATTCTTATTTCTCAACTCATATGTATATAACATGTTTTAATTCTGTGTTTAAATTACTTTTTTCAGAGTTCTCAAATAATAAATAAAATCCTTTTAAAAACAACAACAAAAAAATGATTTCCTCAATCTTTCAACTTATTTTAAGAACATGGTTCATTATACGCATATACCATTAACTTTTAGTGATATACTACCTCATATTTAAATGTTTGAATTTGTTCACAATATAGTATAAATATACTAAATACATTCATTTTGAATGTATACCTTCATTTTGATATTTTGTAATTTTATCTAAGTTATAAACACGTTATTATAATTAAATTAATTATAGTTATGTGTAATATTCTTATACAATCAATAGGCAGACAAGCATTTGTAATTTTATTTAGTTACTCTAATATCTATCATAAATATTGTTGTTTGGTCTGCCACAGATGTTTGTTTCCAGATATAAGTTGATCAGTAGTTTCATTTATAATTTATCAATAAGAAACATATTTTCATGTAGCTACATTTATTCATAATTTTAGTTTCATTTATAACTTCTCAATAATAAACGTATTTTCATATAGCTACATTTATTCATAATTTTAGTTTCATTTATAATAAACGTATTTTCATATAGCTACATTTATTCATAATTTTCTTTAAGAAAGGCATTCTGTCTTGTCTTTTATAAACACACATAGTATCAAATATTTTATAAAATCATTACTTTCATTTTATACAGTTTGTTCCTTCATATCCATGATGTGACTGCATTCAAAGGAGGCATTGTATTTCAGCTGAATGGCAATATTTTTTTCTATGATGTTTATCCAGGAAAATCTTGGAGATACGTGGCTTTTGATGAAGAGAGAAAGCTGTTACTGTTTAGCCTTCCATCATTATGTTTTTTTAATAATGTTTTATTTTTCCATCATTAACAGTGGTTCTTTAACTGCTCTTAAAATCTTTTTTAAAAAAAAATTTTTTTTTAAATGTTTTTCAAAAAATCTTTTGAAAAAAAAAATCTACTTTAAAAATATCTCTACAAAATCTCTTTGAAACACTCTTTGAAAAAACTACTTGAAAAAAAACTAATCTATTTATATTCTCTACCCTGGATTGATTAAGCAGCATTTCCCACTGTATCTGATTTGTTATACAGCTCTCATTTAAGCCTGAGTGTTTTTTCTTCTTAAGGATTGGACAATCTACTTTTAGTAGGATAGATAAGAGATCATAAGGATTAACCATGTTTTCCAATTTATTAACACTGTCTCAAGCTATTATCACACTTTATATGACAACACCATTCCAAAAATTAAAAATGTAATATTTTTAATAAATTCCAGCTTTTATTTATATCATAAACTATAAAATCAATAATGATTTTTTTTTAACTATAAACTTTTTGCTTTATTTCTTTTTTAATTTGATCAAATTATCTTTTTAAATGTGGTGGGGAGGATCTTTTGAATATATATGTGGAACAGTATATCTGTTTCAATATATATATATATATATTGTAGCAGTCAATCTTAGCCCAAGATCGAGCTTCACTTTTCTACCACTTAACCCACTGTTTTTTCATCACATGTATATAAACTATACATATATTTCTGAGAAGTGTCTATAAAAGTTTATAAATATAAATCTTAAATAAAAATTTTCTTTAATTTTAAACATTGACTTTTATGGATGCGACTCAGATATATACATATATAATGGAGCTTTTATATATATAAAAGCACAAACAAATCTTGTAAATAATTTTGTATTTTTTCTTAACTATTTATTTATTTTATAAATATTTTCTTCATATAAGTATACAAATATTCAAGATGGAAGATGACTGTCCAAGAATAATTAAAGAGGTGGGAACATTACTTTGTTTTATGATTAAAAAGAAATTTTTAAATTAAAGTAAAATTTAAAACAAAGCTAATTGATTTTAATTAGAGATTAACATTTTTTATCAAATCTATTTCCAATCTGGAAATTGATTTGAAATTACTTTTGGACAGTTATCTAACGATTCCATTTCCACTAACAATAGCTAAAATATTTCTGTTAATTAAAGATCAAAAATTTAATTAAAAAAACATTATTGAATACCTCAAAGTTTTGTATAAATAGAGCCAAAAATCTATTGTGTCAGAGAGTTAAGTCAATAGTCTTTAACCGACTCCCCATCTATGTAATTTTTGAGGGGCTTCAGCAGCCTTTCCTCTCCATCTTCAGCTCCGCTCTTTGCTGTGCATGATGTAGCATCTAACATTCAAGTGTTTTCATGCCATCAAAGAGCCACTGAGGCCAAGAGACATGTCAAAGAATGCCACCCCCATACCAAATTTGTCCGTATTCCATAGAATGCTGAGATAACCAGCCCAAAGTCATTATAATCGTATTACCTAAATTATAACTTGTTAACTCTCTTTAAATTAATGTTTTTTTGTATATTTAAACCTTTTTTTAACTCACTAATTGGCGAGCATGTTAAACAATTTTTTCTTTATATCAATTCTCTATAACATATATTAATACTACTATAAAACATTTCATTCAACTCACACTTCTTACTTTCTTTTATAAATTAGTGCGGTTATAATTTATTTTAACTGATATTTTTATATTTTCCACTACACTTTTATTTTTAAATGCAAATCAAACCTGGTTTTATGAATTTAGAAGGGGGGGGGATTAATGTGTTCTTATTTATTTATTTCTAAATAGTTCGTAAGACTGAGTTTTTTTTGTAAAATGAATATATGTTTTTTTAAGAAAATATATTTTATCGTAAAAGTATACAATATATATATATATATACTTTGCAATGTGGGGTGGATATTGGTATGTAGGTTTTATTAATTTCTTTATTCATCATCGCCAAAGGGCTGTGGAACAAATTGTATTTTGTTGTTCGCACATTTAAGTGCATGAATTTTAGTTTTTATATATTATATTGAAACATAATAGTATTGATTCAAGAAGGGGGAGAAATGCACACTTCATTAATTATAGCATTAACTTTTAATAAATGATTTTATCTCACATGAGTCATTATTTTAACATGTCATTACATTTTTGTTAAACTATTTAAGGCTTTATAATTAGTCCTTAAGTCCAATGATTTCATATTGTTATAATAGCGTTGTTAGCATAGGCCACTCTTCATGTTAAGCTATATCTAGAGATGTGCATTGGAATGCCTGAGTCATCTCATCTTCATTTCAGGTCATACACAGTTCGATGAATGTCCCTGGACCATATCTATCTATCTATATATATATATATATATATATATATATATATATATATATATATATATATATATATATATATATATATATATATATATATATACTGACATAACAAGAGCTATCCATGGGATAATTCTGACAAAGTTCGTCCCAGTGCATCTCCATCCAAGGACCTTTTGTCAACCGATTGCACAAAATGTGGAATGGCAAGTTGGCTGGACTGTTTACTTCTGCAATACGATAAAGCACCTCAAAAATTTGGATCTGCAAATATTCGGCCATTATTCTAAGACCACAATTTTTTATAGTTCATTTTCTTTTAGCCTGTTTAACAAAATAAACTGTAATGATGTGTAATAATGAAATGTTTGTCTTTGTAATATTTTTTGTTGGAGTTTAAATCCAACCTCTCATGAAGCTGCCCTTCCATGTATTGAATAAACCATTCCCTGTATTGATAAAGTTTTGCTATATTCTATTCTTAAATGTTGAAAATGTAAAATAAATAAATGTTTTTAAGTATATTTTGATCACAAAGTATCCTCATTTTAGTGTTGTAAATAAAGTCCATAAATGAAAATATGTATCCAATGCCAAGGGCATTATATTCAAGTTCTATAATCAGTGAAACTCTTATTATTATATTTTTACATGTATTTTTAAATGTAACCGCCACACTAAATTGATATCTATTAAAATAAAATAATTGTAAAAAGATCGTCAAATATTTGTAATTAAAATTAAAGTTTTAAATGTGTGAAGTTGAATATACATATAAAATCATCTTAAATTTTTGTCAAAATAAATATTTATATTTTAAACCTTAATCCAGTTGTTCGAATCTTCTTAATAATATGTATCTTTATGTATAGTTTTAACTTAATATTTTGGGTTCACTCAATCTCTCATCATCATCACCAGTTGACTCTCATGAAAAATGATGTAGCACCGGGCCCGGAAATAATTAATTTATGTAGTATCACCATAGAATGTTGTCCGTAGTGTTATAGATTTGGGGAATGGGCAAACAGGTTGGAATTCATGATTGCTCCTGACCTGGGTATCTTGGGCATGATTAGATTTGGGGTACTTTTGCTTAGATTCTAAATCTTGTTGAATGGACATACATTTTCGACTGGTACAATATATATATATAACTGAATATTTATAAATACAGTAATTAAATAATTAAAATTTTTATCCATTTAGGAGCACTTTCGATTATCTCAGTTATCTGTGTCAACTAAAGCTTTGAAATGCTAACTTTCCCACAATTCCATGATCTTAATGTTTGCTGCTTGTCTGTTAATTAAGTCATGTTTATATTTGTATATGGAATTGTGGGAAAGTTAGCATTTCAAAGCTTTAGTTGACACATATTATTGAGATGATTAAAAACGCTTCTAAGTTGATAAAATTTTTAATTATTTAATTACTGTATTTATAAATATTCAGTTATATAATTACGTATATTGTTTTAAAAATACAGACATCGAATAGTAATATTATTACATATATATATATATGTGTGTGTGTGTATGTGTGAGAGAGAGAGAGAATTATTGATTATGTCAATTTAGATATAAAAGGACAAACATCTGATAAAGTCCAAGATTACTTTATTGGAATTTTTTTGACATCTGTATTGATTTGTTTAAAGTGGTATAATATACATTGTATTTAGCAATTTGATCGGTAAAGTTTTTCAAGAAGCTCTAATAGCAAAACTGTTTGGCAAGATTATGTTAAGAAAAGAAACTTGAATCCATACCCAAGCATTATGTGATGAAATCTTTGTTAATGTAAGGTAATCTTAACTTTATGTTTTCTGAATGCTGATATTACAATTTGTGTGATGACTTAAAATTGAGATTATCTGTGGCATTTTGTGGTAGTGAAAGATCTAAATCTTCATATTTTTATGGAACACAATTAAAACATCCATAATTTTGAAGTACCAATATGTTTTTATGTATGGAAATGGTTATATGGTGAACACAGTTTTATTTGTTTTAAATACAATTTGGATTAATTGTCTTCATAATTTTTTGTTATTCATTTACTACTTATTTCTCACATTTTTTGATTATCTAACACTATCTTTACTAACACTATTTTTAAATTGTTAGTCTTTGATTATGATTTATCAGACAAACATACATTAAAAATAAAGTATTATTCAATATAGAATATATGTTTACAAATAAATATACCCAATGCAAAACTTTATTAAAAAATATGTATTACATAATAATTGAAAATTCAAACAAAGCAAATATATTTTTCCACATACAAGTAAAATAAATATATTATTATTTGTAACTAAAAATTTACATACATTCTTTGTTCTGTACCATAAATTACTACGAAAATAAAAATATCTAACATGCAATTAAATTTATTTCCCTTTCTGACTATACTAAGGTAGGTTAAAAACTGTACCCTGATTTGATAGTAAAAAAATAAATGTGGTTATTCAGACATTATAAAGTAATAACATAAATCTTACAATTAAATGTGTTTATTTGACAAAAAGTAATATAAAGTAAGCTATGTCAAAATGTGTGTTCTACAACTTGACTAAAGCATTAAATTAAATGTATTTCTTAGTGGCATTTAAGCATATGATAGATGTTAGATTTTGAAACAGATAATAATATTTAGTATTAAAAACTACAAAAAATATTCAATGATAAATTATTTAAATATTATTTTGAGATTTTTTAAATTTTTATTTTAAATTGTATAAAAATTTAATTTTTCTGCAATTTAAACTTGTATTGGATGTCCACATCATAAGATTTTGTCATAGCTTCTAAATGTAGCATATACTTTTCAGTTAATTGTTGTCAGTTATGTACAAAACATTTTGTTTACTTCTGGATGAATTAATATTTATCTTTCGATTGTCTGACATCTTCAGTATTTATTATCATATGTATGTCTTAACCTGCAACTGTTACAATGGTTATGTGATACTGTTATCCATTTCCAAATTTCTTAATTTTATATTTTTTTGTTTTGTTTTTAAATTGAAAAGGGTCCATCTCAGTATCTTTATAATTACATCATTATTTTAAATGTCTTTTCAAAAAAATCATACTTTTTTGTTACTCTTTATGACAAATATAATAAAATTTATTCATGTTATTCTTCTATTCATTATCCTATTTATAATTAGTTTGCTTTAATGTCTTGAATGCTGGCTAAAGATTTGTTTTGTATGCTAAATGTTGTTAATCATACCTGAGTGTGCTTTTGGCTGGTGAATCCAGCTTCATAGCACTCATTGGCAGCTGGATATTTTGTAGCCATCAAATGTACAATGCTAATTTATTTAATGATTTAAATATTTCATTTGTTGATACATTGGATACAATTCTCTTTCTTTTCTAAAGTTTTTTTTTTTTATTGAGTATATTGAAAGATTACATATAAGAAAATTTAGAAAATATATTTCTTTACAAATAGATAATATAAGCATATAAATTGGTTTACATGTCTTAATAAAAAGTACATTTAACACATAGGGTAGAAAACAACTGTTTGCAGATGGAAAGGAAAAGAAGCATGGCTCCATGTAGCATGTATGATATTTGAAGAAACTAATGCACTATCTCTATTTTTATTTTTATTATTGTAAAACCCATTGGAACTACAATTTCCTGATGTGGGATTAAATCAATATGGCATCTCAAATACAAAAGGTTAAACATAATGAAAATTATTAATCTTTATTGAGGAAAAGAGACCATGTTGCATACTTACAACAAGAGTCTTGATAGATGGAGCATCCGATCTGGTGATTGACTTAATAATATTTCTGTAGATAAAAAGATCAGAACCTTACAGAAAAATTTGATATATTGTTTTTTCAGACTTGTGACAGAGTGGACAAGTAGGATCAATGTTAGCATTCACTATTCTTTGTGATAAAAAGTTGCATGTGGGCAGAGCTATTACATTGACTTTAATAAGGAAACAGGTATTTTGTTTCCAGATGTCTGAATTTGAAATTTTGTAATTACATGGTTATTATTAAGCATAGATAGCTGCTGAGATTTGTTATCACTATGAATCATGTTATAAACCTGCCACTAAATATTTCTGCAGAAAATGTGTTCTGAATCAGAACAATATAAGTAGAAATGTATTTGATTATAGATTGAAAAAAACATACCACTACTGAGCACATCTGGGTACTCAGAAACAAATTTAAAGACATAATTAAATGACCTCTGAAAATTTAGTATAGGAATTGAATGAGGAGAAAGGTCATTAGTCTTGTTATGATTTTGTAACATTCTAATAGTATTAGCAACAGCCTTTTTATTCCAAATCAATTTGGGAAGAAATAAATTTATATTGTTCTTAAATGCATTAGTATAATTGATAATTGACATATAATAGGTCATTTGTAAATCAAAATATTAATAATAAAGATTTTTTGCATGCATAAAAAGATATGCGCTGGACAGGAAATCAATTATATTTTTCACAGATGAGAAAGAAAGTTCTGAATAGATATTTCATGGCATTTATTGATTTGTAAATGAGAAATTCAAAATAAGTTATAATGTGGTGGAAAGAAAGAGATGGCATATTCTTGCCAGAGAGTATTTTCCATGTGGATAACTTGTTGAGGTTAAATTGAAGCTTAATCCAATTAGTATAATCTGTAATAATTATAATAAGCAAAGGAATATACTTCTTGGAGGGAAAAATGCAAAATTGTCCATAAAGGTTATATGCTTGGCTAACTTACTAATCAATAGACTATTAATGCCAAGTAATTTCTCTTTTATTTCAAGAAGAAGGGAGTTAATATAAATAATAAAGAATAAAGCAATCCAAGAAAAACTTGTGGAATTGAATTAGATGGCTTATCCACCAGAGACATTTTGCCATTTAGAGTGATAAAAATTTATGTCTGTTGAAAGGTTAGCTAAAATATATAGAATAAGAACAGATGTGTTCCAAGATTGTAATAACTCTATGAGAGAATCAATAGGCACATAATCAAAAGAAAATGAGATATCTATTTGTACTGCTATAGGTCGGTTTTTCTAAAAAATCAGACATGATCAAGAACTAGTGAATGCATCTTTTTTTAGCAAATTGAAGATTGATTGATATTATAAATGGACAACAAAAATTTTTCAGTAGCAATGTCTATATCACTAATATTGTTTAAGAAATTTCAATATAGTTTTTAAAAGTATTATATATTTTAGCATAGTTACTTTTTCTAAGATCTTTTTATAATCTGCACATTTTATTTCTTTTGTCTGTTAGATCTAATAATATTTCCAGTCGTGGATGATATTTATCTATAGGTAATATTAATCCTGATGATAAGTTGCATACTATTTCATATGCCTAATCATGCAGAATTTAATCCAGAACCTGAAGAGTTTTATGATTTAATATATACAGAAGCTAAAAATATTTTTTTATTACTGTTTAATTCAATTTCAACTCAAGTTGATTCATCTTAATAATTAAGTTCTCTAATGCATTTACTAAGTATCATCTTATTTACTGCTATAAGCGATCCACTTCTTTTCTAAACATGCAATCATTTCTATTTTTCCTCTAAATATTATCTTTGCCATCCAAAATTTGTGAAACTTTTATATCTGTTGTTAACAATGTCTCTGTTAATAAAATAATATAATTTTCGGCTAAAATTTGTAAATAAATTTCATTCAGTTTTGTTCTTAGTTCTTTGCTATTTACATAATTTTATCAATTCATTAAAGCTAGTATGACTTTTCAATTGCCTACTAACATCTGTTCATATAGTGTTTTTTGAATAATTGTATTAGATAATTTTCCAAAAACAAATCACATCTGCTCTCAGTGGTATGAGGATCCATTTTGATCTTATCATAGCATCACTATAGTATTCAGGCACCCTTGCATAATAAATTGTAGACATTGAATTGCCCATATCAATTTTTATACATTTATTAGTATTTATTAAAGATTCCCAATTATAATTTTTAAAAAATACTTTTATCTAAATAAGTGTTAGCTATAGATAATAGAAATTTATTTTTATTATATTATTTGGTATTATTTTCCCAAAACTGATAACTGTAATTGACAATATTGTCATGTATATCATTAATACCACTATATTTACCTAAATTCTTTAGGCAACAAATTGCAATTTTAAAGGCATTAACTGTCCTTCATTTGTCAGAAAAAGACATAAACAGAATAGTCCAGCTAAATTTACCACATTGCATCAAAACAGTGTTAGTCAGAAATAAATATTTTATAGTGAAAAAAAATATCAAATATTTTGGGAATGTCAGAAGACAGCAATAATCCAAATAAGAAAATGGCAAGATTACAAAAAGAGAATTGTGATTATAGAATATCCCAATAAATTCGGGAAGTAATTAACACAGGTAAATACTGAAGCAAAACAGGGAGAAAAATGATTGCCAGTCAAGAGAATATAATTAATCTAGAGTCATATATATATATATATATATATATATATATATATATATATATATATATATATATATATATATATATATATATATATATATATAAATCAGAGGTAAAACCAATAAAATGAACCTGAAGAAATGGATGTACAGATAAAATGATTGAAAATATGATGATAATAGACACCACACCCAAAATTAAAAATAGACAATCAAACTAATAGAAAACTTGTAATGTACCTTATTGAGGGGTCCATTAACTAAATTTCAAAGGGACATCTTATAAGTGGCAATATATATTTAGAATTTGATCTGAATGAACTTTTAATAGAAGACCAAAAAGACCCCATATCCATAAATAATTCTCCAAAATATGTTACAAAAATTGGAGGAATTGAAACTAGGGCATTGATAGATATGGACCATCATGATGGTCTTTATCATTTCAGAAACTCTATTTCCTAAATTTCAACAATCAAATAAATAAATAAGAATTTATTATTAACACTCGTAAAAATCGCATGCACAATGCTTGAAAAGGCTGATCTTTAATGTATAACAATCAAATAAACCAATTCCCTCATTACCATTGTAACAGTCTATATAAATCATGTTGGCAAATGGTTGAAAATCTAAATTGTTTGCACAACAAATATGAGTTACAATTTATCTAAACCCCCTAAACCTTGAACATATCTATGAGCAGATTAATACATAATATGATAATGCAATCTGACTTTGAAAGATTTAATTGTGTCATTAAATTATAAAAGACAATTAATTATTTAGCAAAATGAAATTATTACATTTATTTGTTATTTTCTGTTTTTCTCAGTAACCCTTTTTTATGTTCAGACCATAGTGAATGACTTGGATCTTAGGTTAAAAGTAAAAGAATCCAATAACTATGAAGATTAAATGAAGAACAAATTATATAAAATATATAAATTTAAAGATATATTTTCAAAACCACTTGGTATCATTAGAAAAAGTTATATCCATAGGATCTATCTTAATGAAAACACTCCATTTCAATGTAAATCCTTTTCCATACCAATATTAATATGAAGTGAATAAACAAATAAAGCAGGCAATTGAATAGAACATTACCCCCCTTATATAATAAAGGTATTAGAAAAAATATAGATCTGTTCACATTTGTCTAGATGCTTGATTTTTTAAATGAAAAGACCATACCAGAACATGATATCCCAATCACTATATGAGAGCTACACATAAGATTTAGAGAGCAGAAGATATTTATTACAATTGATCTCATAGTAAGTTAATGCTACATCTCAAAGATCAAAAATACAATATATTTCATTATAACCCATTTGACCTGATAAGTAAATAGTGGAAGCAGTTTTATCCATTGCTTAAACCAGATTATCACATCTGGAAATGTTGATGAATACCTTCATCATTTACAATTTTTTTAAAGGATATTTAGATAAAAATTTTAAAATCATTATCAAAAAAGTATAATCAATCACTGCAAAGGAAATAGTTTTCCTTGGTAATTTGTTAGGAGTGGATGGAATAAAATTACATCCTGAAAAGATCCATACAAAATTTCCCTACATCAAAAAATTAAAAACTACTTTATTTTTTCTTTGGCATATGCAATTTTACCATTGTTTTTACAAAAATTTACCATACAATATCATCCATATATTTCAACTACTAAAATGAAAGAGAAATAGAGGTGACAACCAAAACATAAGAGATGAAATTATTTAAAACAAAATTCCTGAATAAATTAGTTTTATATTATCACAACTCCCAAGACCCATTCCATGTCCAGATGGATAATAGTGGTTACAGGTTAGGTATGGTCATGTTCCAATTAGACAAAGAACAATGACAACTTATAATATACTTTTTAGCAGGAATTTAAAGGGTGCAGAATTACACTACTTCACAGTTGAAAAGAAATCCCTTGCCATTATCAGTGTATTCAATAAGTTAAAACAATTTCTATTGGACTCACAAGTCATTAATGATCATTGATCATAAAGGTTGTAAATTTTTAAACAAGTTTTACTTGAGTAACGAGAGACTTATAAGATGTAGCTTATTTTTACAACTATTTGACTGACTATAAGGAACAATGTTGTCAAGGCAAACAGAACTTTGTTCCAGATATACTCAGTCAAAACCCCTTGAAGTTAGAACTTTGTCATATTAATGCAGATAATTTATATATGACAACAATTTTCTTACTAGTCAATGATTCAATTGAAGTAGAATTAAAAAGCAGAAACAAATTACAAAATTAAGATCATCATTTGAAAATATAAGAATACAATTAACAAAAAAATCTTAAACATGCATAATGTTGATATTGAAACTATCTATCACATTACAATATACAAGCAACCTATTAATAGAAAAACAAAAGTGATAACAATTCCTGGAGAGTAATAATTCCAGTTGAACTTAGAGAAAACATAATATACTATGTACAATACATGCTTAGACCATAAGGCCTGAGAAAAAGAGAACATATAATACAGAGGTTGTTCTACTGGCCCAAAATTTATGGATCATATTAAATAGACTGATATTATATGAGATTTGTTTGAAAACTAAATTCACAAACCCATCATATGTGGGTAGATTTCAATCCATTGTATCAGAGTGGAACAAATAAAATCCTAGGTATAGGAATTTTTTAACATCATTTTCACATTTTAGTTTGTATTAGTAACCTACAACTTATTTTCAAAATATGTATTAGCATATCCAGTGCAAAGGACCAATGCACAAAATGTTATTTAACCAACATTCAATTTGCACTGGTAGGAAATCATAAATTAGTTTTAACAAACCAAGCCACATCCTTCTTATCCTATGAATGGGGAAAATGTATTAAGAAATAAGGTATAAACCATATATTTATTTACATCTACAACTGTCAATGAAATTCATATGAAAGGATAATGAGAGAAAAAAGTCATCATTGTAGAGTTTAGTTGGAAGCTAATCATAAAGAAAGGGTTAATAAACTTCCACAAATTATTAATTATATAAATTCTGCCCAAAATGGAACTAAACAATTTACTCCAAAATGTATTTCATTTTATTGGTGTAGGAACCCATGTTAATAAAAACTTGAATGCTAACCATCACAGGAGAAATAGACCATAGTATAGATTGTGAGCAAGCTAGAGATAATCTTATTAAATTTAGACACAAATCCCAAATAGCCAGCCCACAAAAGTCAATTTTTTTAACAATAGAAAATATAGTCCAAATAAGAATCTCACACATTAATGAGCTACAAAATAAATGCCAATTTGTTTTTAATTTTTATGAAGGACTATACAAAGTAATAAAACAAATAGGTGAAAATGTGTTTATGATCACTACTCCAGAGAGACCTAGAGGGGTGTAAATGCTTGAAGTCTAAAGCCATACATATAAGTTAAGGAAAAATAATAATGATATCTATACAATATTCTAAGTTGATAATTTCAAGTTTACTCATATATATATATATATATATATATATATATATATATATATGAGTAAACTTGAAATATATTATTTGATATGTTATTTAAGTTATAATATATATATATATATATATATATATTATAACTTAAATAAAATATCAAATAAAATATTAATCAAAATATTACCACCTGAGCACAACCTGAGTCTATGAATCAAAAGGCATTGTAGCTGAATAATATATAATTGTAAATATGACATTCATTATCACTTAATAATAATCTAAAACATATTAAGGAGACTCATAGGTTGTAACTATAATAGTCATTGAAATTTATTACTTTCAATAATCAAATAAATATTAAGTATCAATAAAAATATCAGTGGCTTAAATTCATCAATTTCTACTTAAGATTTCTAAAGATATCATAATATCTATAATTAGAAACACTAATGCTTGGAGACTAGTCGTTTTAGGTGTCTGGCCTATTTCAAACCCTAGTTAGGAAGCCATTGTATCATCAATAAACAAGTAAAAACTATAAACAAATTATTAAGGACAAACTATTATAACTCAGGAAATAACATCAAGTGGGTGAGTCTTCTCAATAAATCAAACAGTAAATTTTACCCACTTTTATCTTTTGGTTAGATGTCAAGTGCATATTTAAGTGAAAAACAAGTGAATATGGTTTAGCAGGGCGCCACTAGATTATGTTAACATAGACACAGTTATATCTTATAACCTTTTCCCATGTACTGGGTTTGATTCCCTTTTTGGTACATTATTTTTAACAAAAATGATGGATTTTACTTTTAGACCCACATCACTGTATGCACTAACATTTAAATAAATGTAAATCATCCTTAAACTAAAGCAAAGTATATAAAATTCATCAGACATTAATCATTTCCAAGATCTTAACATAATAAATGCATTTGAATATCTTTATAAGTTTTATTAGCTCATATTACACTATTAATTTAGGATGGCAATTCACTCATCCTTGCATGATGTAGATGATGGAATGGTGGTTATTATAATTATTCATGAATGTCAACTAAATACCATGAAATCACTTATTTATCTATGGCCTTTAAACATTTATCTAGCTCATTAATTCAAATGGGCTGATGATGATGATGATAATGATAAAAATAATGGTTTCAACCACAGCTTCATAACCAAGTCTAACATAAAATTTAGTTCCAAAGAAACTCATAACTAATGGTTAATCTTAGTATATTTAATTAGAACCTAAACAATTAACGTTCACCATTGATGATGAATGATCACAACTAATAAAGAATACCTTAATGAAAACATACACCTCATTTAATAAAACAATTAAACATTTATTAGTGCATTACTAACATATACAAACAATTTAAAGATAAAACTAAGAATTTATGTGACTAATAATAATAATAATAATAATAATAATAATAATAATAATAATAATAATAATAATAATAATAATAATAATAATAATAATAATAATAATAATAATTGATTATATGGCAATCATAAGATTAATTTTAAGTTCTTCCTCCTTTCCCATCAAAGATATAATGTACATAAAATTGAATATCAAATTTGCTAAAGTTTTCTCTCCACAAGAAAAATATTTCATATAAAAAATATAAACACTCTTTTGCACACATACTTTTATAATCTAACATGTAAAGTAGAATGATTAAGAAGAAAGAAAATGTTAGTAGAATTGAAAGAGCAAGATTTCCAGAAACAAGTTTTAAATTACTTCTTCCCCCTTTCCTCTAAGCTTTGAGATCGCTATTCTTTAACTTAAAACAAAATAACCTAATATTTTTAAATGCTATCTATTTTTATTCCATATTCATACAACAACATATACATGTGGCAAGTATGGTTATATTACCATGTATGTGTGTGTTTATTCCCATAATAACCAAAATAGTATTTAAAAACAAAACAATAGTTCAAAAAATATTTTACACATTAATAACATTTCATAACTTTAGATTCATATACAATAATACCCTTTAGAATATAAACTTCATTAATAAGCTGGGTGTAATAGTTTTAGCATACATAAAATTATTACTCAAGGTTATAGATATTATTATTGAAGAAATTTTTGTTTTCAATAAATTATGGTTGTTTTAAAGTTGTAAAAAAATATAAACTTCATTTCTACAATTTTACCAATAGACTTTGATATCATAAAAAGAAAATAGATAATGAAAATTTATATTACCAGTCCCACATGTTCAAACTTAGCTTGTTCAATGTCTATACTTTTGCAGCAAACAATTTCTGCAGTTCACTGGAACTGTTTTTTCCCTTCCTGTTAAGTATAACTCTTCTAATAAATGAAGTATATCAGTTGTTCTCCCATTCATAATTTTGTCTGGGTTTAAATTCAGTCACTAGAATAACTGGACTAGTTGATTTAATTCTTATCAGTACTTTAATCATTTTCCATCAGCTTTCAAATGCAGGTGAATGTTTTTTTTATTTAAAATATCATATTTCCCTCAGTCATCAGTCATCAGATGTAGAATATTTTTAATTTCATACAAGACATTTCTTTCTATTTTTCTTTATATGATGTGCTGGTTGATGCTCTGGTAAACAGATAAGACTATATAGGTTTTTAGCCCACCATCCTTATATTTTCAATCTTCATAAAACTTTATATTAAAAAAAAAATGATTTTAAATTAATATCTGGCAGAATTAAAATGCTTGTCTTTTTCTAGGTTCAATATTTTTAAAATCTCCTTTAACTGTTGTTTTTTCAGACTGGTTTTATACTTGATTTTTTTTTCTATTTTCAGCAAACTCATTTTTAGATTCACAGTGTGACTTTTTTCAGAAACATATGAAAAATCACACTATCCTGATTATTCAGATTAATCCTGTTTTGAAGTAAAAATTGTCTTAATCCTTTTTTTTTCATGTATCAGTCACAAAATGTCACACCTGAAAATTTGAGCTTCTTTCCTTGATCAAGCTGATGGGAAAATTTTAATGCTATACTTCTCACATCATCTAAGTTTTAACAGAAAAACAACCAATCTTTATAACACAAAATTGTTGAGGAAATATATATATATTGTAAATATCGATAAGTCGATATTATATTTTTAAATTATCATTTGTTATTAAAAAAAAAAATCTCTTTAAGTTGATGTTTACATATGAAATATTTAAATTTTTCTTTTATGTTTATTAAATATAGTTATTATTTGAAGTTATTGTTTTATTTATATATATTAATAGTACATCATAATAAACATTTAATTATTAAAATAAATAAGGACATATAAATTGTTAATTATAAAAAAATTATTTTATTTACAATGATTATTAAATGTAATAAATTATAATATATGTATATTTTTAAAGATATCAAATTTTCAATTTAATATTTTATATATATATATACTTGATATTTTATTTTTATTTTAATGTTAATTGTTTTAAAAAGAGAACATATATAACATGAGTTTTAAAATAGCATCTGCTGGCGCATGGAACAACAGCAACAACAATAAAGAAGCCATTATTATTATAGATTGTTATTGGAATAGATATAGAACAAACAACTGAAAAATAAAGATTTTATTGTACTTTATTTCTATAAAATTTACTATTCTTCAAAATACTGAAATAATATATATATATATCTTATGGTAAATACATAGATTATGGCAGGTTAATTAAGAATCGCAGCCAGGAGGCTGCATCATCACTTTCATTTATTCCAAAGCAATTTTCAATGGAACAACTAACTAAAAAATTCAATGTATAAATTTTGTCGCGTCTGGAGTTGAAACTTGATATAGCTATCTTAAATGTATAATCATCAATTTAATCATAATCTGGAAGTAATTGGAAGTGACATGCTGGATTTAACATTTTAATTTGTTTATTTATTTTTTTTTAAAAAGGAAGGAAATTTTAAAACGGATAAAATATGCATATATCTAAGGATTAACAATTTTCTTTAATATAATAATTTCTTCGCCTTTCGATAGAATGCATTCTAATAATAAAAGTAAACGGATAAAAGAACTCATGGAATAAATTAACTTTTGACAGGAAAATTATCTAAACGAACTTTAAAAGGTATTTAATAATTTTATATATGTATGAATAATATATAAATATATTTTTGAGATTGATATATTTTTTTTTTATTTACTTTTATTTTTTTTTTTATTATAAAATACAACGCTTTATAAGTGGTCAATTTAAGCATCTTGTTTTATAATAATATTAGACGTATAACAGATGTTCAAACAATTATCTTAAATAATTTAAAAATCTTAAAATGTAATTTATAGGTTGAAGTTATATATGAATTATTATATTTATATTATAATGGTTAGGCAAAAAATATGTCTTTATATATTTAATCTATATATACTTATTACAAGTATATACATATAGTTATTCTTTGTATTTATATTTAAAACATCAATATTATTTAAAGTTGAACTATAACATAAAATAAAGGATGTACTATTTGTTTTTATAAATAATACCTTTGTAATTATTTAGAAGAGCGATACTATATTATTCTTATTCTCTTTTAATGCCAAAGTTATTATGAAATTAATTGAATTTATAAATAATAAAAGATAATTTCATATTTCATTTATTATTTGGTTTGTAGGTCACTTACACATATTATTATTCATTTATATATTTAGAGGTACATAAATTTATATAGTTAGATGTGTATATTTGAATTTAGTAGAAGTCCCTTTGTTTCTAATATATATATTGATTAGTTAGTCACATCATCTTTAAAAATAAATTATAAAGATAGATCTCATTGCTTTGCATGATTTTAGATTTGTTTTATATATAGCTAGCTGGAAGTGCATTTAAACAATTTATTTAAATATAACTGGAATAATTTCGTTTTTCTTCAATCTTTAATTTTAACGGAATACCTAATAGACGTTCCATTATATTTAGCTTATCCAATTGTAAGCTACCATATAGTTTCCATTACATTTGGCTTGCCCAATCGTGGGCTGCCTCATATATGTTCCATTACATTTGGCGCAACAACTAGGGCTCGAAATAAGCTAATTAGGGCTTGAAATACCCCACATACCTGAGAAATGTATAGTATATATATATATATTAATATGAGATGTATAGTTTAAAGAAAAAGAAACATTTTTGTATGTTTAATTTTTTTTTTTATATAAATGGAAATATTTTAGCCTTATGTTTAGATGGTGATGGTTAGTGTTATTGTATTATTTTTTAATGATGGTGTTAAAGTACGGTATAATAATTTTGTCCATATTTGGAAAGTTTATGTTGTAGAAAATCTATAATTTTGAAGGTTGGATGGGATATTTGATTGTTGGAGTTTGGTTGGTTCTGTTGCAAGTATTGATGTTGGATGGGGAATTTTTGTCATTGTCTTAAGGATGTAGTGCATTCATGTCATTTGTGATTGATTAATCTCATTCATTGCTCCAACCCAAATTTTGATGTTTATTATTATTATTTATCATGAAGTAGTTAACAGTGATCCTGCCATGATTTTATCTTTAAAACTCCAAAGAGAGTAAGGTATAATTATTTTGATATATGTATGACATTTGCCTCTAAGTCTCCTTAAGATGAGCAAGGATATATTTTATAAGTAATAGCCCCTAAGACTTAAATATAAGCAGGGTAGTGTAATAGTGTTTTCAGAAAATTATTATGGGTTGTAGTAAATTGGATAGAATGAAATGTGATAATCATCTAAGTGTTTATGAAGCATTGTATGCTTTGGGAATAATGATTGAATTCTTTTATCTACATCAAAGTTGTGAAGTGCTAATCAATCTTTTGGTTGTTAAAATCTATCAGATCTTTGAAGGAATAGATAAGTATATAACATAAATATATAACACCAAACTTAGGGACTAGATTAATTGATTATTGCTTGTGACAAATAATCTATTACATTGATTATTAATTAAGGTTTGAAAACAAGTATAGTAATATTATATTTTCATTATAAATGACTTTTAAACATGAAATTCAATTAGTGAATGTTTGTTGATAGTGGACTGCATTAGTACAATTTTATTAAAATAGTATTTCGGGCACAAAAGTTAATAATTAGTGAAGTGGATATTTTTTATATATATATATATATAAAATGTTATTAAGTTTTAAGGTCCAGAAAATTTATAGGTATCAATTTAGTAAGTTTATGCTTAACTACCATTATTTTGAATGAGAAAGTTGTCTCATTATATTATTAAATTAGTTATTTTAAGGCATGTGAACATTTAGTTGTATTTTTTTAAATATTTCAAGGTCATGTTGAATTTGATATGAAGATTCCATATTTCAATATTGTGTAAGTGTAGAATATTTATTATCATTAAATATAAATGAATGTTATTTAGTGATATCAATTGTTACTCTCTTTCTATATATATTTTAGAGAAATTTGTTGATATTATGGTGATAGATGAGATTTTTTTTTTAATCCAAGAAGTTCATGAGTTCAAATAAGTAAAATTTAAATTGTCAGATAGCTATTATGTATTATAAGATTAAAAAAGGCTTGTATTTTTTTTTTTAGTTAAATAATTGCTTGTTGGAATAATGATTGGAGATGGTGAGCCCTTGATCTGTGATAATTATTATATAGAAATAAATATATATATATCTTAGATTTTTTTTTTTTTTGAGTATATAATATTATAGTTCTAGTAATAATGGATAACAGTAGTGAAATGTCAGTTAGTGGTAATTTTGATATGGGGAATTTAATAGAGACACTGGAGGCTATGATGAAAACAAATTTTGAGAGACTAGAGTCTAAATATGATAAACTAGAGACTAGTTTAAAAACAAATTCTGATGAACTTAGAGTTGAGATGAAAACCAACTCTAATGAATTAAAAGAAGATCTTAGAGCTGAGATGAAAACAAATTCTGAGAGACTAGAGTCTAAATATGATAAATTAGAAATTGGTTTAAAAACTAACTCTAATGAATTAAAAGATCTTAGAGCTGAAATGAAAATAAATTCTAATGAATTAAAAGAAGATCTTAGACCAGAAATGAAAATCAATTCTAATGAATTAAAAGCTTTGGTAGATAATAGTGTTAGAAGAGTAGAAATAAAATTTGATGAAAAGATGGAAAAATATAGAGAAGAGACAATAGTAGAAGCTAATTCTTTAAAAGCAAAAATTGAAGAAATAAATAATGAAATGAAAGAAGAAAATCAAGGAATTATAGTCAGATTAGAAGTAGTTGAAAGAAAGACTATAAAGAAACCTAAAAATTTTGATGAATACTATAGTGAGGATAAAAGAATTGATAAATCCTTAAAAATAAAATTAAATTCGAAAAAGCAATTAGAAGAAGTAGAATTAAATTATGAAAGATTAAAGGACACTATTGACAATTTAGAAATTGGACAGTTAGGTTTTCAATGGTTAGACAATAATACTCTAGAGTTAGGAGAAATAAAAATGCATTATAATAAAATGAATGAAAGTGCTCAAACTTTAGAAGTTGAATTAAGTTTACCAGAAAAGATTAAAATTAACTCTCAAAAATTACTAGAAAGAACAGAATGTGTTTATCAAAGTCAATATAAAGAACAATATCATGGTAATTTTATGTGGTACAAAGAAAGCATATTTTATATATATTAGAACCTGGATATTTGAGTGATAATTTGTACCATTACTGCACTAGAAAAGACCTATTTTACAAGTATGCTAGTAGGACAAAATTCATAAGATATATCTTATTAAAATTTGAGAGAAATAAAAAGATATTCAATTTAAATATTAGCAGAAAGATTATTGATAAAGAAAGAGATATTGGAAAGGCCAAAGTTAAACTTAGAGTTATAGATAGAAAGATAAATAATAAAGGTTTTCTTCGAGAAAATATAGTTAAGGAAAGAGATTTAAATAAACCTAAAGTTAAATTGAAAAGACTTAAAATAGAATAGAATGATTTTCAAAATGATTTTCAAGAGTTCTTTAATGTTAAAGTTGTATCACTGATTTGTGATTTTTAAAGGATTATTTAGCTTAGAAAGATTATAAATTTGAAAAATTTTTCGATATCTCTTAATTAATTAGTTATTTGCAAAGATTTTTTTTTTTTCGGTGGATTAGAGGGTATTGTAAATATCGATAAGTCGATATTATATTTTTAAATTATCATTTGTTATTAAAAAAAAAATCTCTTTAAGTTGATGTTTACATATGAAATATTTAAATTTTTCTTTTATGTTTATTAAATATAGTTATTATTTGAAGTTATTGTTTTATTTATATATATTAATAGTACATCATAATAAACATTTAATTATTAAAATAAATAAGGACATATAAATTGTTAATTATAAAAAAATTATTTTATTTACAATGATTATTAAATGTAATAAATTATAATATATGTATATTTTTAAAGATATCAAATTTTCAATTTAATATTTTATATATATATACTTGATATTTTATTTTTATGTTAATTGTTTTAAAAAGAGAACATATATAACATGAGTTTTAAAATAGCATCTGCTGGTGCATGGAACAACAGCAACAACAATAAAGAAGCCATTATTATTATAGATTGTTATTGGAATAGATATAGAACAAACAACTGAAAAATAAAGATTTTATTGTACTTTATTTCTATAAAATTTACTATTCTTCAAAATACTGAAATAATATATATATATATCTTATGGTAAATACATAGATTATGGCAGGTTAATCAAGAATCGCAGCCAGGAGGCTGCATCATCACTTTCATTTATTCCAAAGCAATTTTCAATGGAACAACTAACTAAAAAAATTCAATATATAAATTTCGTCGCGTCTGGAGTTGAAACTTGATATAGCTATCTTAAATGTATAATCATCAATTTAATCATAATCTGGAAGTAATTGGAAGTGACATGCTGGATTTAACATTTTAATTTGTTTATTTATTTTTTTTTAAAAAGGAAGGAAATTTTAAAACGGATAAAATATGCATATATCTAAGGATTAACAATTTTCTTTAATATAATAATTTCTTCGCCTTTCGATAGAATGCATTCTAATAATAAAAGTAAACGGATAAAAGAACTCATGGAATAAATTAACTTTTGACAGGAAAATTATCTAAACGAACTTTAAAAGGTATTTAATAATTTTATATATGTATGAATAATATATAAATATATTTTTGAGATTGATATATTTTTTTTTATTTACTTTTATTTTTTTTATTATTATAAAATACAACGTTTTATAAGTGGTCAATTTAAGCATCTTGTTTTATAATAATATTAGATGTATAACAGATGTTCAAACAATTATCTTAAATAATTTAAAAATCTTAAAATGTAATTTATAGGTTGAAGTTATATATGAATTATTATATTTATATTATAATAGTTAGGCAAAAATATGTCTTTATATATTTAATCTATATATACTTATTACAAGTATATACATATAGTTATTCTTTGTATTTATATTTAAAACATCAATATTATTTAAAGTTGAACTATAACATAAAATAAAGGATGTACTATTTGTTTTTATAAATAATACCTTTGTAATTATTTAGAAGAGCGATACTATATTATTCTTATTCTCTTTTAATGCCAAAGTTATTATGAAATTAATTGAATTTATAAATAATAAAAGATAATTTCATATTTCATTTATTATTTGGTTTGTAGTTCACTTACACATATTATTATTCATTTATATATTTAGAGGTACATAAATTTATATAGTTAGATGTGTATATTTGAATTTAGTAGAAGTCCCTTTGTTTCTAATATATATATTGATTAGTTAGTCACATCATCTTTAAAAATAAATTATAAAGATAGATCTCATTGCTTTGCATGATTTTAGATTTGTTTTATATATAGCTAGCTGGAAGTGCATTTAAACAATTTATTTAAATATAACTGGAATAATTTCGTTTTTCTTCAATCTTTAATTTTAACGGAATACCTAATAGACGTTCCATTATATTTAGCTTATCCAATTGTAAGCTACCATATAGTTTCCATTACATTTGGCTTGCCCAATCGTAGGCTGCCTCATATACGTTCCATTACAATATATATATAATTTAACACATTTTCTTCTTTTTCTTTTTCAATATGTTAACTGTAGATTTGTTTATGCAATGTACACACACCCTCATTCAAATCATTTATAAAACTGGCCCAATAAAACAATCTGAATGCTTTTTAGAAATTATAATTTTAATATCTAAAAGTAAATCCTTAACTTTCAAACCCCAAACTATAATCATAGAAAAACAAAAATAGAAATAAAATAAAATATTAGAATCTAGTAAATGTAAGTTAGTTTTGAAGAAAGTTTAATATCTGAAATATAAAAATGATAACTACTAGCTTGTCACACACATTTCCTATATACGTGTTATAACTTTACTTTTTAACAAAAAAAAATTAACTATTGAATAATCAATTGTGTGTACTACTCTTTTTGAGTTTTTATCAACACATAAACAACTAAAGAACATAACTGTTGCCCCTACTCTCTTTCTGTTTTAGGATTTATATAACTTGACCCTGTAGGATTTAAACTTGGATTCCCTACAGCTTCCTTTCCTATATAAAAATGTGATGATGATTTTGTTCCACATTTTCTTTCATGCACATTACTACAAATTTAGCTACTGAATAAAATGTAATGGCACAATATATACAAAAAACTCTTACTTAAAATAAAAGACAGACAAATTAAAAAATTGTTTAAGCATTGGAAACTCATTATATAAAAATTAGATGAAGAAAGACTAAAACTATAGCAAGTGCACAGTAAATCTTTTTTTTTGTAAGTGAGGGGATATATAGTATTATGACTATTCTTAAGCATAAAATATAAAAAATGTTTATGTTTGTTATCTGTTTTGCTTTACAAGAAGCAACTTATTTATTAATTAATTGTCCATATTTTGCTCACATATGAGGTAATTATGTGTTTATAATTTTTTGAAGAATATTTGTTTTATTTAAGACATTCTAAACTATAAATGAATGTTTTAAAAAGAAAAGCTTGTTATAATATAGAGTTTAATTTATAAAGGTTGAATGACAATAGGCATACATGTGAATTTATGTAAGATTATTAAGTAAAAATACTAAGTACCGAAAGCTTGTTATATATATATATATATATATATATATATATATATCTATAAAATATATATATATTTATATATATATATATATATATATATATATATATATAAATAATTGATTTTTATTTTATTAAAATTCTGGAAATTTTAAAACACTAATTTTAAATGTTTATATGAATATATTAAAAATTATATAAAAGCATCATTAATTAACCTATTCTAGAATTCCTATAATAATGTTATGTGAAATTATGAGACAAGAAAGGACAACAGAAAGGAAATATAGAATAAAATTTATTCACTTGCAATCTAAATATGCAACTGATAACAGTGGACATATTTCTTGTAGAAATATACAGTTCAGGTTCAAATAATAGAATGCCTTGCTAGAAGTCAAGTAGAGAAGGGGTCAAATTATTTTCCAATTCCTGACAATTTGTTTGATGATTATTATTTTACATGCATTTATAAGTCCTCAGAATTTTCTTTGGTGAATCCTGTTTATAAAGATTATTTCAAAATTTCAATAAGTCATATTTTATGAAATCCATCTTTAAGAAGTTATGAAAAAAATGTATTCCATTATAAATCACAACTATCCCAGAATTTCTTGAGATAAGCTGTTTTTGACTTAAAGAATTTAAATTTCTTAAAAAAATTTCAACATCCTACAAGTTAAAGGCAATTGATGTAGTATGAAGAAATTCACCAATTGGAACAAACTCTTCCATTAAGCTTGTTAACTTCATTGATTAGGGCATCTACAATAACAAACTTTCTCACAAGAACTTTTAAAAAATAAACTTTCTCAGAGATAATAAAATTTCATTTATATGTTGTTGTTTTTTTACTATATGTGCATATTTTTTTTTGTTTTAGAGCTTTTGAAGATAATAGGTTTACTGGGCAAGTAAAACAATTTAATAATATTATTTTTTTTTTATATTTATGTGCACATACAGTACCATGCATGGATGTATGAATGTTTAGATAGTCAGAACACATTATACTGTTTATGTTTTAACTGATGAGAATAAACTAAAAAATCTCATCATTTTATATAAACTAAATGTTTGAGATTACAATATGCTTTTGCATGTTAAACTTATACAAAGATTTATTTGATATTTATAAAAGCTTTAAAGTAACATTTATTTATAAAGCTATTTGTAACAGCTTCATGATTGACTATGTTAATCAGAGCTGTTTAAAGTATCAATTTGATTTACTTTTAATATTATTTATTAGTGATCTAAAAAAAATGGATGAATTTTCATTTAATCAGTAATCAGTTCGTATTAATTATTTTATTTTTTACTGACATCAATACCCAGTCACATCATCATCATCATCATCATCATCATCATCATCATCATCATCATTATTATTGTTATTATTTTTATCATTATTATTACTATTATTATTATCATTATCATCATCATCATCATCATCATCATCATCATCATCATCATCATCATTATTATTATTATTATTATTATTATTATTATTATTATTATTATTATTATTATTATTATTATTATTATTATTATTTTAACAATATACTTTATAAGCCTATGTTTCAGTTATTAATATAATTTATTGCACAATAAGTAGATTACATATGATGTCACCAGAAAATATACACTGATAAAATAGATTTACAGATTGTACATGAGTTCATTTGTTTATTTACAATCAAATGAATAGTCTTTGTTCTTAATTTTTTGCAATCTGAAGCTTTGTTATAGCCTTGATCTTTGCTTGATCAGGGAACAAGTGGCTGCATATATGTCTGGGGGTGTGATCAATTTGTCCCTATTTTGTATCTGCATTTGCTTGTTTTGAAATGTTGAAGGGTGTCATCTAGTGTTTTTCTCAATTAGAAATTTGCACCTGATGCACCACAGGATATACAGTAAAAATGTTGCTACTCCGATGTCTAAAAATTGCAACTGAATATTATATTGCTTTTACCAGTGGACATTGATTTGCCCTTATAAGCATGCATTAATTGTTCAATCCTGGTATTGTTTTTTCTGTATATGTTATGTATTATGTCTCTTATTTGAATTAGTCCTTTACCGTGGTCCAATATGTGCTTCCATGTTTCTTCTGTTTCATGACATAATCCACAGAAAAAATCAATAGATACGTACATCCTTCTGCAGAATAGAAAATTGGTAGTTGGTAGTGCATCAAAGTTCATTTTTAGAACAAAGTCAAAAAACTTTGGTTACAATTTCCATTTTTTATATTCTTTTATCATGTTTTATTGGTTATTCCTATTATTGGTGTCGTGTTATTGTCTCCATTATTGTTTGTGTGTATAAGATTGTATATTTCCCAGTATTTGTATTTCTGTATGTATTGATCTGGAATTTTCTTTTCTATTTTACATTGGTATATCAAATAATATTTGTATAAATTGCATGTTGTTATTAAATTAGTAATAAATTTATTGGTATATCATTAATTCAATATATGAACACTTGGGTGGTGGCTTGGGTGGTGGTCTGTCTGTAGAATTATTTGTAGGAGAGGTTTCATTTTTGGAAATTGATTGATTCCTGTGGTTATTACATTTCTAAGTTTTTGCATGTAAAAGATGGTGATATCATGTAGGCCCAATCCACCTATATATGTTGGTTTTCTAAGTTTTTTTATGGAAATTGTCACTGTTTTTCTGGATCAAATGAGTTTATTACACATTGAGTTTATCTTGGATTTGAATTTGAATGCCTTGGAAAAAGAAATTATTGGTGTATAATATATCTTAGTTGTTATTAATCTATTAATCAATTGTATTTTTGAATGTAATGATAGGTATGCTTTGCTAGAGATTTTGTAATTTTTTCAGTTTCTTCTTTCAGTTTGTTCTGTATGTAGCATCTCATTGCTGTGGCTCCCACATAAAATGAAAACCCCAGTAATGGGCTTGGCTTTCCTTTGTATATGGATTTGCACTGCCTTCCTGTGTATATGGACCAGGATGATGTTTTTGTTGTTTTAATTTTAAAACCATATTCTATTGAATAATTATCAATTATCTTTTGTAGCTTAGGTATCTGTTTTTTGGAAGCCAGGAAGACCGTGATACCATCCATGTAAGCTAGGGATGTCACTTGTTGCACTGTTGCAGGTATGTTGATCCTCTCAAATGTTTGATTGATCTTCTCATTGAGAGGGTTAATGTAGAAGGTAAACAACAATGTACTAAGGGGGGACCCTTGTGATAGTGATTGAGTGGGAACAAAAGATGGTGAGTTTCTCCCACTCACAATGATATGTATTTCATGGTTCAATAGAAGATATGCTGTTATGTATAATAGCCTCCTAGGGATGTCTGTCTGTTTGAGCATCTGCAATAGGACTGGAATTTTTTACTGTCAAATGTTGATGATATATCTATTTGCACCACCACTGGACTATATTTCTTTTTTTCTCTAACAGTTATCATTATAGATTTAAATAGGAAGTCTGCCTGTACCATCAACAAAGTTTTTTTTTTTGCAAATTGTATTTTGTAGATGATGGGTAATAGGTATGGCTCTATCATGTCTTTTATTACCTTTTCAAGAATTTTTATTGGTAGAGGACCTATTGAGATGGGTCTTAATTCATCTAAAGTGGGAGTACTTTTTTCCTTTTTGTTATATGGAACTATTGAAATGGGGTGGACCTCTTGCATGCATGTAACCTCTTTTGTCAGGTAGTTGGCCAAATTAATAAGGTAATTTGCTATAAACCATCCTAAGTGCTTTAGCACAAATAATGTTATGCCAGGCGATCCAGTGTACATATTTTCCATTTTTTAATGAAGATTTCTTCTTTGAGTATGGGTTGGTCTTTGATTGTGCCAAACATTTGATTGCCATAATTTGTTTTTAAAGTATTTAAATATCAGCAGAATCATGTTATGCCTGGCAAAATTATCATTATTACATTGAATAGCTAGTGGTAATTTTATGTCAAGTGCATAACCCAGTGCCCATTTGATATATTTATACATGACCAAGTGTGTTGTTCCATGATACAGATCTTACTTTTTGTAATTTTGAGAGCATCACAAGCCTTATCATAGGCATATTTTAGTTTATGTATATACTGTCGTGTATTTTATGTTGGCATAATTGCAGTTATTTTTCTGTGGAGTTGTTCAGTATATTCTAAAACTTTTGATCGCGGTGGCTGGTTTTTAACTAGGTGGTTGATGTTAAACGATAGTATGTTTATGAAAGCTTGATACTGTTGTATAGGGTCTAGATTCATTGGGTGAATTTTGTTTAACATTATATATGATTCCAAAAACAGATATTCAGTTGTAGTTGCAGGAAGTAAGATTCTGATTGTTCTTGTGAGTGGAAGTGGTGGGTGTCTGTATATTATTCATGCTGATTGTGATCATTTTCCCTGAGCGATCAGAAAAGGTTGTTAGGATAAGTTTAATCTTGATGAAATGATGCAATACTGGTGAATAAAAACATAGATCAATTAAAAATGCAAACCAGCCATTGTGAAATGATATCACATCTACTGACAGAAAACCTTGGCCACTCATAAGTGGAACTGATATATCTGTGTATCCATTTCTTTGTAAATTCCTGGTATGATACATTACAGACACCAACTAGAATTGTGGGGTCTCCTGTGCTTGCTAGCCTTGAATTTATGGTTGATATTATTGTCTTAATTTTGTGTGTTTTGTATTGGCATGTAGATGAAGACTATATTGATTGTGATAATTTTGTTGTAAAAGGTAACAATTAGTAAGTGTGAATCTATATGTATTATTTTGAAAGTTATGAATTGGCCGATATTGGTAATTACTAGGCCAGTGCCTACCATGGGAGGCATGGTATCCTTGGAGCCTGCACAAAACACCTCAGCATTAATATATCTGCTGGGATCTATTTTTGATGCTGCATATATCTTGGTTTTGAGCAGCCCTATTAAATGTGGCCTTATCTCTTTGATCCAGTTTTTAATTTTGTACAATTTGGAGATCGGATTTAAGCCTCTAATATTAATTGCTGCTATTTTTATTATCATTATGATTTTGTTGGAGTGTATTGTTATTTTAATCTATGATGTTCATTGATAGTATCTCAGATGCATCTACATAGTCCAATTCTATTTCTTCATCAGAAAATTCAGCTGGTTGATGATCATTGTCTATTTCCTCAGTTTTTACTTTTTTTATACATCTATTCTTATTTGGGGGTCGGCCTGGCTTTTTTTTTTTGCTCTACTTCTACTGATATATTTTTTGATATATCTGTAGTTATTTCTTCCATGATTTGTGTGCTAGTCTTATTTATTATTATTGATGTTTGCAGTGTATTCCAATCATTATTTATTTTGCTATTATTGAGTAACTGTGTTTCATTCATTGCTGTTGTTTTGCTTTCTTTTTGTTTATCTAAACTTTGAGTCTCTTTGTCTTGCTCTGAATGTTTATTGTTTACTATGTTTGGTGCTTGGTCATCAATTTGTGAGTTTGTGCTTATTATCTTGTTTTGGGAGTTTGGTAGATCTGATTCATGCATGCTCATTTGGTCTTCTGAGTTTGATATATTTATATTATTAAATGTTTTTTTTCTTTTTTTTTCTGTTTCTATGTCTATTTTTTTTAATTTTATTGATATCTGTATATTCACTATTTTCTATATTTAGTAATTCTTTATTCATCTTTCCTATCTTAATTATTGTCTGCTTAGCATTATTTTGTGGTCTTTCTAATAGCATCACCTCATCTTTCATGGTAGGTCCCAGATCTGTTTCCTGCTCTAGTTTCTCTTGAGGCAGATCAGCTGAGATTAAGTTGTTATATTGTTTTTATTGTTTGTGCAGGTTACCACTAGATGTCCTCTGATTCCATCACCATAGCATTGTGATCTCAGACCTGTTATTTGTAGAGTCAAAATAGCATTCTGATCTATTATTTGATTAGGGATGTTTTCAGGATTGATGTTGTCATTTCGCTTAATTTTAAAATGAAAACTGTTGGTGTAGATTGGAATAGGTGCGTCTGTGCAGTATATCAGTTTGATATATATAGGTTGATAAAATGGCTGTATTAATTTTGTAAAATCTCACATATTATAGCCAAAGTATGTATTTCTCAATGTTCCTGTGTAATAATTTTGTAAATTTTTTATCTACTATAATGAGAGCATAATTTTGGAGTGATTTATTTTTTTCTTGGAACTCTGCACATTGTTTTTCATTGAAAAAATTGACTCCTATATATCTAGAATTTGGGTGGTCTCGAATTGTTTGTATGGCATGCCACATTTGTTTCTCATCTATTTCTTTATATAGGAGCCCCCTTGGGAATTTTTTGGTTGATCTCTATTAAATCTTCTTCAGTCCACGTTTGGAATTCTGGTTCATTATAATTTTCATTGCTTTGTCTTATATCCTCAATGACAATTTGGTTGGCTCTTCTAAACCTTGTAGTTAGTGTTTATTCTTTTTTTAAAAAAAAGATAGATGTGTTTTTATCACATTTGCGTATGTTTTAGCATTTCCTGCATTGTTTGAATTTATGCTAATTTCTCTTAAGCTAGATAATGTATTTTTTTTTGGTAGTGCTCATAAAAATATTATTATTATTATTATTATTATTATTATTATTATTATTATTATTATTATTATTATTATTATTATTATTATTATTATTATTATTATTATTATTATTATTATTATTATTATTATTATTATTATGTTTCAAAGCAAAACTTTATTGAGTCTAAAAAGTTACAGAGTCATATATTGATTTTTTACAAATGAAAAACAAATTACAACTTTCAGTATATAAGGTTTAACACATATACCTTTTAATCATAAATTTTCACCATAATCTTTTAAAAACTTTTTATTTTCATCATATATTAAAATCCTTCCCAAAATCAGATATTCTAAATGGTTTGATTGTTTTTTAAATTGCATAATCATTTTCATACAAACTTATAAACACACAGAGAGCAATTGAATAAATAAAAATGGATATATTATCTTATACTTAACATAGAAGACCAAAAATTGCATATAAAAATTTAAAATAAATAATCATAATAATATTATACTATTAAATAATACTTTTACTTTCTATTTTATCCATTATTGTAATAATTCTATTACAAATCTAATTATAAATAATTTGAAAAATATAAAAAATAAATAAAGAAATAATTTTAAATATACCTATACCTTTTATTTATATTACATTATATTTTTATTATACTTTACCAATTCCATTTACCACCCCACATGCTAGACATCAGTAAACATTTAAATATGCTCCTATTAAATATTTCATAGAACTTTATAACACATTGTTAATATATCTTAATGTGACCTTATATCTATTTATTTAATAATGATAGACGTAATTTTTTTTATATAATTATACTTTTTAACTATTTTCCTATAATTCTAACCTTTTCATCATTTAATACTAAAATTTATATATATTTTTTCTAAGAATAAAACAATTAGAATTCTTTATCTTTTAAATATGTTGAAATTTAGTTCTTAATGTATTTTATTATTCTGTTTATATGATATGATGTATTTCTTCTTACTAATTCTAATACAGACAACAATAACATATATCCCATTCATTTATCTTAGTTCACAATTTTACACCATTATTATTTATTAAATTCCCCCAAACTACATTTTTTCTTATATAATACATTTAACTAATAAATCAATCTATATTTATACTTAAATTCAATATTTTTCATAATTTTTTGAATTCTCTTTAAAAAACTCCTTTGATTAATATAATCTATTATAAATACTTTATTATCTATATTATTAATTTATATTTATTTATTATAAATTATTTTTTCCTTTTATAT